>JAQHUG010000013.1:11964380-11984135 GCA_028555095.1 Dicrostonyx torquatus | reverse complement strand
CATAGCCTTGTGTGTTTTCTAGTAACTTTATTGAATCAACTATGACTTGAGATATATGGTCTATTATGGTCTATCTATCTACTATCTATCTATCTATCTATCTATCTATCTATCTATCTATCTATCTATCTATCTATCGATCTTCATATCACCTACCTACACCTACCTACTTACCTATCCAAAAAGTGTTTTACTGTATCCTAGACTGGCCTAGAACTCATGATGTAGTCAACAATGATCTTGAACTCCAGATCCCCTGTCTCTTCGTGCCTTGAGCAGGAATTATGATACCCAGCTATGTGCTTTGTTTCATTAGAAGTTCTGGAGAAGGAAGAATGAGAGTAAGGTTGGTCCCTCTCCAGAGAAGTCCTCATACACCGAGTCAATGTGTGACTTGTCCCTCCAGGGACATGATGTTAACTAGGTGATGTCTGGTTTCTCAGAGCACTGCAGGAACTCTTTTAGCAGCATTGGGGTACCATCTTCAAAAGAGAGGCACCATTCCAGTCAAGGTAAGGCCAGGTTGACTGTGTTTCACTTCGCCAGTTTGTGTCGTTGGTGGACATGTTGAAGAATTGTGGGAGATGAGTGAATCTCTACACAGAGGTGCAAGGAGACTCTGGGTGCTCTCTGAAGGCTTCTGTAAGTCCTGGGTCTGCCTCCTAAGATGACTCAGACTCCTCCGTGGTCACATCTGGGTTTCCAATAGAAAATGCCTTAGCTGTCACTCCTGAGGGGTACCTTTTCTGCTTCTACTTGAGCACTCCAGTGGAGTCCTTAACACAAAGCCACAGAGAGCACAACCCTCTTTCCCTCAGTGTCCCTTTCCCTGGGACCAATGTGTCCAGACAGAGGGGACAGAAACCTATGGATGGAAATTTTTCTCCTGCCAAGTTCCACAGTTATTCAGTCCCAAAGAAACACACAGAGGCTTATATTAATTATAAACTATTAATTAATAGGTTTGTCCTATTAGCTCAGGCTTATTATTAACTAGCTCTTACAACTTAAATTTACCTGCAATTCTTGTCTGTGTTAGACTGATGTGGGATTCCCCTCTGTATGCTGTAAATGTCATTGGTTAATAAAGGACTGTTCAGGGCCTGCACAGGGCAGAATAGAGGTAGGCAGGGAAAACTGAATGCTGGGAGAAAGAAGGCAGAGTCAGGGAGACACCATGTAGCCACCAGAAAGGAAAGATGCAAGCTGTTAGCTGGAACTTTGCTGGTAGGCCACGAGCCTCATGGTAAAATATAAAATAATAGAAATGGATTAATTTGATATGTAAGAGCTTGCTAAGAGTATGCATAAGCTAATAGGCCAAGCAGTGTTGTAAATAATATAGTTTCTGTGTGATTATTTTGGGAGTCTGGGCAGCCAGGAAATGAACAAGCAGCCTTCTACAACAAATCAGCACCAACATGGCCAAACAAAATCCATATAACACCTGAGAGGGTCTAAACATTGAAAAACAAAGCTTAGCACCATTTTTTTTTCCCCTGGATGGGCTCTGTTTGCTGGTGGCATGCCGCAGCTCCTTTAATAGAGGTCTTTCTGATTCAGCAGTAGTAGCAAAAACAAAACAAAACAAAATACCACGTGGTTTCAAAGCAAACTGCTCTGGCTTTTTTAGGAGGCCAAGCACTTGAATGGTGTTTCTGGGCCCGGGTGCTTATATGCCCACTAGGGATCAGGAGGAAAGCAGCCAAGACCATGCCCATGACTCAGTGCTCCCCACCTGGGCAGGTAGTGGAATTAGATCTACTAGGAATCTACAGATTCCTGCCGTCATACACAGAGATATTTCCAGGCCGCACAATGTACTGCATGGCAGATTTAACTATTGCTCAGATAAAATGGGTTTATGTGCTACACACTTCTTCTCAGAGTTAAAGTGGTGAGCGCAGCTTCTACCTGGTGGTCCCAGAGCTGGCAGTAATGATACTTCTGCCATTTTGAAAAGTGGAGAGAAGCCATGGAGCCACCGCCAGAGACAGATATGCTAAAACTTTGCCGGTAAGCCACAGCAATGTGGTGATACATAGATTAATGGAGATGGGTTAATTTAGGATATAAGAGTTAGCCAGAAATACACTTAAGTTATTGGCCAAACAGTGTTGCAAATAATATAGCTTCTATGCAGTTGTTTCTGGAGTCTGGGCAGCCAGGGATAAACAAGCTGCTTCCTACAACATTAGACACAAGGCTTGGTACCTTTTATCAGTGAGGCATTCTCATCTTGCTTCCTATGCATCTAGCTGATTGCTGCAGACTGGCCTTTCCTCTCCCCAGAAGTCTCCTAGTCTGGTTTCCATGCCTACACTTCCTGCCCAGCTACTGGCCAATTATCAGTGTTTTATTAAACCAATACAAGTGACAAATCTTTACAAGGTATAAGAGCATTATCCCACAACAGAAACCTATTGGTTGGCCTCGGAGATATTAGGATCCCATCTCTATATAATACAAAGTGTTCTCACTGTTTTCTCTGCCTCCTTCCTCCTGGCCTGTCACCAACATGATTGGTTGTCACATTCTCCTCACTCTTGTCAGATCTCTCTCTCCTGGGGTGGGGGAGGGGAGGAGAACAGATGCCCCTCCAGAGATGCTCTGTGTCATCTTGGAGATGGACCCATAGCAGCAGTGGTGGTCATTATGATACTGGCTGTTTGGACAGGGGTGAAACCTAGAAAAAGAAGTGAAATGGAAGGGCATGGGCTGTAGCTGCCTAACACGTGTGAGGGCTTAGGTGCATTCCCCGGTACTGCCAGAGTGTTCATTCCTCAGCACCGGCAGAGCAGAGAGTGACATCAGCTCCGTGGTGCCAGAGCACTGTCCCTCAGTAGGTGGAGAGAGGACCTTGTGTTGTAGAGCCTTTTTAGGATGCTGTCCCCTCCTTGTTGGTGATCTGATTGGAAGACTTGATTGTTCATGTGGAAAATGGGCATGGTAGTAATGCTGAACATGTGGATTCTATGCACGTGTGTATGCCAGGTTCTTTCCTTGCCACCCAACTCACATTGAAAATTCAGATTATATTTTTAAGACTGGGGAGTGGGGCAATGAACTTTATTCTCTGCTCTCCACTGAAGATCATGGCAGTCCACATAGGTATCAGGATTTTATACATAAAGAAGTATTTCTTTCAAAGAAATGGCTCCTGCTGTCTAGCTGAGCAAGCCAGACCCCCAGTCAGGCTTCCATGTTGTCTGCTCACCAGACCCTCCTTCATTTCCCACAGGGCAAGGGAGAACAGACGACCTTCTGGTAGAAATGCAAAGACATCTTCACTGTCCCGCTCCGTGAGTTTACCGAGGAAGAAGTTCCCGAGATCTTGTGAAGTGAGTACGTTCTTTCAAGATATCTGTAGAGCCCCACTAGTGTCTGTGGGGATCCTTTTAGGGGTAATGCATCCAATATCCACCCTTCCGAAAAGGTGTAGTTCTGGGGCATAGAATCGATCTCCCACTAGAGGGCACTGTCTGACTGGTGTCACCTCCTGCTTCAAACTTTGCTCCCAGACTGCCACCTAGTGTTCAGTTGGTAAAGGTGGCTGTAGGGTACTCATTCCTGGGATAGCAGGCCGTGGAGATTCATGAATTTGCCTAAAATCTATTTCCTCCTGAAAGAAGGAAAGATGGAGATAAGGCCTGAGCAAAAAAACGCACCCCACCTTTCTCTTGCGAGGCAACTAACCAGCTTAGAAGGAATTAGGAGACCCAATTGGAAAGCCCCCACCCCCAGCATGAACTCAAGACAGAAGTGTTTCTGTGCCACATGGATACAGGAAGACAGACTCACTGTGAGCTAGATGACCTGCTTCTCAACTCTGGGAGTGTAGTGGGTAATACCTGTTCACAATTTTGTGCCTATTTTTCCTACACACCAAGCAACTTCTCTTGAAGCCAAGACCTGGAATTCAACTGAAATTTTCCATTCATTCATGAATGGTGAATATAGTTTAACAAATCCAGCTAAGAAAGATGAGCCTGTCTGGTCCTGTGGTGATGATTTCCCTTTTGGGTATCCATCCATCCATCCATCCATCCATCCATCCATCCATCCATCCATCCATCCATGTATTCACCCACCCACCCATTCAACCATCTATCCATCTGTCCATCCATCCATCCATCCATTATCCGTCTATCCATCCATCTGTCTGTCTGTCTGCCTGTCCATTCATCTGTCCACCTACTCAACCATCTATTCACCTGTCCATCCATCCATTCATCCACTCACCTGCCCACCAACTCATCCATCCATCTGAGAATTTCATAAACGCAAGGACCATGTGTTAAGTTTTTACTCTGTATCTGCCATGCTGGGATCATAAGAGAAGAAGAAACTTCCATCTCTCTCTTACAGTGTAGTTGAAAGGACACATTTTCAAAACACAGTAATGCAACATTAGGGACTAGTAGACCTACAAACAGAAAAAATGAAGTAACCAAATAATCTAATATCATTATAGTAAAAGGGCATTAGAAAACGCTATTCATTTCCAGAGATGGGGTTGAATAAGGTAATCATCAATTATTATTCCATCTTTGTAGTTGTATCAATGAGGTGCATTTGCTTCTAGTCCTAGCCCATCTGCTTACCTAATCATATTCAGATAATAAAGACTTTGTTAAATCTGTCTTCATTTGATTTATAACATAAACATTTGATGCTTATACCTGTTTGTGTATACAAAACACGCATGCATATACAAACACAGACACCCACATGCATACCTATATTCATATTCACACACCCACATACATACATACACTAGGTATATGCGTGTATATATACACATGGAGAGAGAAGAGAGGGAGGGACAGAGGGAGACAGGAAGGGGATGAACATAGATATCATAGTTAGAAATTTTTCCAAGAGCAGTTTCCATAAATCTGTATGTAGTGGTGCGTGCATGTGTGTGTGCGTGCTGTATTGGGAAATAAACTGCATTTTGATTTATTGGGGAGATTTCACGCCAATATTTACAAAAATGCTCCATATGATGCTTGCCCTTCTTCGCACCAAGGAAAGGCTTCCTAAGGTGCTAAGGATACCTACTGGAATATGTATTTTTCTTTGGATATCTGTGTTGTGTTTAGTGTGAGTTAGAATTTGCAGCAGACATTACAGTGAGGGTCTTTCTCTGAATCCCTCGTAGAGAAGTCCTAAGGCAGAAAGGGCAAACAAACACCTTGTGGAGCTACCAGTTAAACCTGAGCCGAGCAGTCTGGTGACTGTTGAGAGGCACTGGGATTTCACAGGCAGGAGGGGGCCCAGGCGGTTCTGCCTCCCTAACGCTAGCCACCCAAGCTGGCTTTACTTCCTCACCTCTTGGTCTCTAAACTCCTGTACTGGAGCGTTCGAAGTACAAATGATTGAAAGTTGGTAGAAGATTTGGATTCTGTGAAGTCTAGAAGCCCTTGGAGTCGTTGTGGGATTGGCTTCTACCATAATTCATGAACATGTAAATAAACCGCAGTCATAGATTATTTATTCCAGGCATTTTATTTAGTCCACAGCACCAGGTAGAGATACAAGATCACACAGATCATGGTGAGAAAATTAAACATCGTTTTAGTCTGACATCCAAAGACATGAACTTGGCTAAAGGTCTGTGATGTAAGAGTTTCTGACCAGAACCAATGAGGTTTTCTGTACTTCCTGAACACAATGAACTCCAGCTTTACAACAGGAAGAGATTCCACCCTGATTGGGGCGCCAGCTAGATACCGAGTTTAGACATCATGGAACCATCCTACCCCAGCCTGTGGTCAAACAAACACGACTTGGTAACTGGTTTAATTTCTAGGTTCATTTATGCAAGTTGTAAAATGATTGGCAAACTGCAGCCCTCAAACCTCTCGAGAGCATTAAACATAGAGGGACAGATTGACACGTGATTTTAAATGTTAAGCATATATGTGACAAAGGAAAAAAAATTAGATCTTGGGCCTGTCCTGTCGCAGCAGAGAGGACGCCCTAGCAGGGTTGGTTTATGCAGTTTGCCGGCTACTGTGAGTCACCGACACTGGCAATTCTAGATCACAGGTGTGACCAGTCTCGTGACCACAGCCGTAGGCTGTGTTTGCATGGCTTTTCTGGTTTTATTGGTTCCATTCCCACAATCCTAAGCGGATGAGATGGAAGCTGACACGGGTGTGAATGTTTCTGGTGAAGGTGAATGGCGTTAGGCATCCCAGACTTCCCCGAGCAAAGGAGGAGTGAGCACACTGAGCGTCATAAGCTGTGTGGGAGGATGGGCCGTCAAATCTCAGGGAACCTGGCCTCAGGTGGTCCTTCCACTGCCTTTCATTTCCTGCAGGCAATGTCGCGTTACTATGTGAGTTTTGCTCCTTCCATAGTCTATTCCCTATTTACTTTTTGTGACAGAAATATAATCAGTTATAAAGATAAGACACTGAAATTCCTACCTAATGTTAATATCTGTTTAAGAAACCCTAAAATATAAACACATTAGTCCTAGAGGCTCTTAAGAACCCACTTCTTGTCTATTACACAAGTTTGAGTAAATATATTGTATTTAACTTGGATTTCCACATTGACACTTGAAGATTGGAAGTTCCTGTCTAGGGGCTCGATTCTAGTCTTCAGAATTCTACCATCTCAGCAACAAAGTGCCCACTGGGTAAAGTTGGCTACCCCTGTGGATTCTGTATTTGGTATTGATTTTTGTGGTTATGGTCTCCAGATGCTAAGCGGCATGTGGTGTGTGTGTGTGTGTGTGTGTGTGTGTGTGTGTGTGTGTGTGTGTGTGATTATTTATGATGAAAGTCGCTTTCAAATGCTGCCCTAGTTAGAGTAGAGGAGAGATGACTCCTCCCCACCTTCATGGAGGGGATTGGCAGGGTCTAATGGGCACAGGAAGAAGTGAGAGGAAGTGTGGCTCCAACGAGAGCGGATCACCAAATTCACACAAATCACGGGAACACATATTTGGCAAAGCTCTATTCTCAGCTCCCCAGCAATGAAGTCTTCTGTTCATTCTTTTTGGCAGTGCGATAAACAGGTGTGTCGTAGTTGGGGTGACCCTGGAGAGAGCTGCTGCAGCTGCCCAGCTATGTCCTATAGCACAGCGTAGGTCCCCAGCATCAGGATGAGGTGATAAAGAACACCTGTGAAGCAGAGGGGGCCCGAGACAGCGCTGAGAAACAGCTGCGTGAGGCCAAGGAGCATTCAGCCAGAGTTAGTGCAACGGGGCTGCGGTAGAGGTTTCAAGTTTTACACATAGTTGCTTCTGCTCATCCCCTGGGACTTGCACACTCCACTTCTATCAACACAGGGGCCCACACATAAGCCTAAATCATGGACCTTCGGTAAACAGACATCTGCACTTGGACTGCACAGGACTGGCACACGCCTTTCCCTGTAGGACGCTCTCTGGAGCACTTCCCTTTAGAATGAGAAGTGGGCATCAAAATCGATTTACATGATTTTCTTTCTTTCTTTCTTTCTTTCTTTCTTTCTTTCTTTCTTTCTTTCTTTCTTTCTTTCTTTCTTTTTTTTTTGAGACAGGGTTTCTCTGTAGCTTTGGAGCCTGAACTGGAACTAGCTCTTGTAGACCAGTCTGGCCTCGAACTCATAGAGATCCGCCTGCCTCCCGAGTGCTGGAATTAAAGGTGTGCGCCACCACTGCCCAGCCATGATTTTCTTATACTGACTGACTGATTCCCATCTGGAAGTCAGCAGATCAGCGCAAGAGCCCCATCCCATCCTATGTCCTTGTCACCTTGCCACTGAGACCCTGGCTGCGGCTGAGATGGCCCTTCCTCTCAGAAGCTTCTCTGGCTGCTTGCTGTGTCACTTCCCCCAGCCTTCACCCCATGACCTTGTCTCGTCCACTGTATCAGTTAATGCTGAACTATAATTAATTCATAGCATACCACGTATGCCAGGGACAATCATAGCCCAGTTCCCAGAGCAAAGCTGAGTGGGGAGGGCTGAGGTTCGTTCTTGTCCATGTTGCTCCATTAATGAACTGCAGGGACTCATATATTTGCTAATAAAGAGATGATCTGATCAAGAATTATGTTCTCCAAATGCGGGAGCCTTAGGAAAGCCACCTGGTGATGACTTTGTTCAGGGGGTTCTGTGGCCTCTGATGGTTCTCCATCCATTTGAAACAGCTCATCTCCCGGGTCACAGGCTGGTTGGCATGAGACCTCTTACCTCTGTTCCCCTTTGCCCCACTCAGGTGTACTCTAAGATGTATATTTTCGATGACAGCTTTTGCTGGGGCCATAGCAAACATCCCTAACAGTGCAACCACTCACAACCACTACCCTCCACCCCGACACAAAAGTGCCTCTTCTCCTTACCTGAGAAGTCACAGAGACTGGAGAGTCCCCTGCCTGGAGTGAGCAAAGAGAGAGAACGCAGGCTGAAGAAAGCCATGGAAGGAGTATCGGGACTGCTTCTGAGCCACAAACCTGACCATGTCCGACCCCCACTAAATCGTGAGCCATTACCTTTCAGATGAAGCATACTGAGCTTTTGGGTTTTGTTTGTTTGTTTTGTTTTGGAGACAGGGTTTCCTCTATGAAACAGTCCTGGCTGTCCTGGAACTCACTTTGTAGACCAGGTTGGCCTTGAACCTACAGAGATCCACCTGCCTCCACCTCCCAAGTGCTGCATCCTGAGGCTGACAAAGGCATTGCCTCTTTGGCTGACTAAAGCAGGGGCCACTAAATATTTTGGAAAGCACAAGATACTAAATACTTCTAGTTTTGCAGGGGGCCGTGAAGTATTTTCTTTCTTCACACCTTTGGGCAGTCTTACTGTGTATCCCAGATGGGTCACAGATTCACTATCCTCCTGCCTCAGCCTCCTGAGGACTGAGGTTACAGGTTACAGGTGTGCACCACTGCACCAAGCATGGCCTTATTGCATTGTCTTTATGTGAATGTACCTGTAGACAATGCCATCTGTGTTCTAATAAAACTTTATAGACACTGAGATTCTAATTTTATTGAATTTTCATGCACCATGTTTTTCTTTTCTTTTTAATTTTTGGGACTAAGCATACAAAACCTGTTTTATTTGTAGGCCCCACAAAGCCAAGAAGAAGTCTAGGTACGTGGCCCTGGTCTGTGGTTCAGTGATTATGCTTTAAGGGACAACTTCAAAGTCTGGCTCACCCTCTGCTCACAGCATCCTCCAGGTCACAGTGACATTTTCCAACATTCTATAAGGCTTGTACTGGGTCAGTTGCTGTGGCTACACACTCCTGCATCACCCTTCAACATTCCCCCATCCCTCAGTGTGTACCATCTTTCTCCTGGCTAGAAGGTAAACTCTGTGAGTCTTGTTCATTTCTGGAAGTTAGTGTCCAGGCCAGGTTTGGGCAGTAATGGCTCGCTGACATTCCCAGGACGCCTGCATTTCCATTCCTGTCGTTCATGGCATGACCAATTTGGAAGCTCAGGTCACTACTTCCTGATTCCTTTGGAGCATTTGGATTTGGGCCCCCCCCAAAAGCCTTCAGGGTAGTCAACAAACCTCACCTCCTTGGGCCCACATGATCAGACCCCGGCCACTCGAGGAGCAGGTGAGTGTTGTGTCCACAGGCACGCCTGGTTTGACAACTCAATCAAAATGCTCAAACCTGCCGTGCCTGTGGTCACAGCCCAGCGTGCACATGACTATGGGGTAATCAGCTTACTCCGCAAGGACAGCTCCACCACCAGGACACCCCCTGTCTGCTCACGCAGCATCCGCTTCCGTTTGTCGCAGTTCTGAAGACCGGGAGGAGAAATGAACAAAGGAGAGAAGAGACAAACCAAAAAGCACAGTGAAAGTTCATGGAGCGCCAAGTTCCCACCCAGTCACTATTTACATAAAGTGTACAAACGCGCACACGCACGCACGCATGCATGCACACACGCGGCTAGCGCTCATTGACTCTCCAGGCTGGGGAATCCCTGCTGGAGTATGTCATCATTATTCTACATAGGAGGGCACTGCACGCTTTTTCTTCTTCATTTTCTTTTTTTGATTTTTCGAGACAGGGTTTCTCTGTGGCTTTGGAGCCTGCGCTGGAACTAGCTCTTGTAGACCAGGCTGGTCTCGAACTCACAGAGATCCACCTGCCTCTGCCTCCCGAGTGCTGGGATTAAAGGCGTGCGTCACCACTGCCCTGCTGCTGGGAACCGAACTCTTATATTTTTGATTGTGAGCCTAGCCTTTAACGGCTGAGCCATCTCTCCAGTCCGGCACTGCGCATTTTAATAGGAAAGAAGACTTCGACTCTCCTCTTAACTCAGTGATAGAAGAGGACACTCGCAAAATGTGTTCTGCTTCCTTTCCTTCTGTTAAAACTGCAACTCTGCTGCCGTCCTGTGATCAAGTACTAACTGGTTCTCCTCCACCCCCCAGCCCCGCAGCCTCTAGCTCCCCCCCCACCTCCTGCTGTGTTCAGAAGCAACTGTTCTCTAGCCACAGGAGTGGACACGGAAGGAGAGATCCAACCTCCTTTCTGCTGGTTGCTCCAGGCCATGTGGGCTGGCAGCCTCTTTAGAAGCTCGGGCCTCCGAGGCCTCCAGTCTACATGGAGGACAGGACAATTCGGCCCTCACTTTTAAGTTCCTGAGGAGGTGTCCTGCACTCTGCAAGTCCCGGAGCCGCAGGGCCCTGGCCCTTCCGCCCACTGTGCTGTCTGCACTGGCATAGACTTTAGCATTTCTCTGAAGACAGTCTGCAATCGCCCAGCTTTAGAGTTCTGTCTAGATCTTGGATTCCTTGACACTTCTAACTTTTTCAAAGCCTTTTCATGCGTATTGCTACCTTCATTTTTATCTTACATTGCTCTCTGAGAAGGGAACAGCCATCAGAACCGAGGACCTCTGTTTCAAGACGATGAAACCAGGCCCACTGGGTAAGCCACACATACCAAGTTGGTAAGTTGTGGTAGCAAGGTAGACAGGCCCAGACCTTCTGCCTCTGCACCCAGGCCCCACCTCTCCCAGGTCAATCCAGCTTCTCCAATCCCAGCCCCTTGGGGTCCTATCTTCTTTCCAGAGCCAGGACCCTCACCACTGGGCAGGAGAGCTTCTCGCTGTCACAGATGAATGTCTCACAGTGTAACCAAACCTTGGACAGTTTTGGGATATTCTGGAACCGGAAGGCATTGAATTGGAAAGTTGCCCTGTGATCCTTGCCGTTCTCATGCACGAAGACCGTTTCATCAGTGGGGCAGCTGGTATGCAGGGGGGAAGGGAGAACAGTGAATCATCACACCAGAGACTGCCAGAAAGGCTCCAAGGCAACATTTCACACAGCACCTGGTAGATCTGAGCACAGCTGCTTGTCCTTTCAAAGAACTCTGATCCCTGAGTGTGAGGTCAAATTGAAGGGCTGTGGGATAGACCTGATTGTCTCCAATTCTAAAACAGGAGGTGACATGAGAACCTAGACATCTGGTAGGTGGAACCCCTGTCCTAAAGAAGTGAAATCTCCAAGAGATAAAGCCCTCCTTAGGACTGGCCTCTGGAAGACCTCAGGGCAACACAAGGTAGGGGCCGCCATGATGGATGGGAGTGGTGTGTTCCCTGTTGCTGTAGACGCCCAAACCCAAGTCACACCCACTTCTTAGCTCTGTGTGCACTCTTAGGTTTTGCCTGAAAGTGGAAAAAATGAATTTATGTTCAGTTAGTTGTAGATATATTATGTAATAACCTTTATTAAAACAGTCATATTTTCCACATATTATCTAAATAATGGGGAGAAAAATTGTTTGCTGAGACAGAAGCAGGAACTGAAAAATACAATCTGAGAATTCTCTCTGAGGAGTTATGAGCGAGAAACAAAGGTTGTACCTTCCGAGCTGGGCCAAGGGTCAGAGCTATTTCTGTTTGTTTTGGCCTTGGCATTGATGGGGCTGTGAGCATTTTCCAACTTATGATATGAGGATCTAGTGGGATTGTTTGGTCAATAAACCTGAGATCCTTGTCTGAACTCAAGATATGGAGCCTTAAAATAGCTCTTTGTAGCCAGAGTGCCCTAGGCTGGTGTCAGCCAATGGAAAGTAATGTAAGAAGAGCTTTGTGGTGGGGGAAGGGATGGTAAAGAATGGGCGAGCCTAGATGTCTTGGCACCACCATCTCTTGGCACAGGTTGTGGCACCTGCCTTTCGGTGACAGCTTACTCTGGTTGGTTGGATGGTGGCAGCCTGCTGGGAGGTCTCCCCTCCTGAGCAAGTTCCCTGCCCTACATGGAATCACCCTTTGAGGGGAGTGGGCTGCTGCTGTTGTGCCCATGTGTACAGGAAAATATCTGATAATATCATAGAGATAGATATGTGTATCTATATATGTCTGTCTATCTATCTATCTATCTATCTATCTATCTATCTATCTATCTATCTATCTGATGAATCTCCCTACTGTAATATCACTAAGGACCCTGGAAACTGGAGCTCTCCCCAAAGGATCTAGTATGAACAGAAAGTTTCCTCCCAAGCTATTCTAAGCCATAGCAAAAGAGACCAGTACACACTGGACCCACCCACCGCTCTGCACTGACCCCAGAAAGTAGACCTACCCCTTATTGATCAGCTGCCACTGCAAGGGGTACATGAAGTCAGCCGAGGGGGTGGCCCAGCAGCTATTCAGGACTACTTTAAACCTGGAAACAAAATAGGGAGGCGCCACTAAGAACCAGTCTTGTGGATACAAGCATCAGAAGACTAGAATCTGTTGACTGGTGTTTTTTTCCTTTGTCCTTAAAAATACACAGTGTATAAAGGGACTTACCGAGTGCTTAGCCCTTTGGCCTCTACTCCTGCGAACAGGTCTGAGCCGATTTCGGATGTTTCCAGAATGAAAGGAGCTTCTTTCTTGGTGGAAAACTTGCCGTTCTTGGGAAGGAAATGGGAACACTAGGCCCTGTGACCTCTCAGAATGAACAGTCAGTCTGGCGGGAGCAGACACTTTGGGGAAGGGTTAGAGATGGAAGCCACCAGCGCCAAACAAAGCACATGAGATCGTAGAGCAAACTCTAGAGCCAGAGAAACTGTACCTCTGAGGACGCAGATGTCATCTTAGATGGGGTAAGGACATTTGCTGGTCATGGTTTGACACACATTGTCTCAATGATGCCAACAGAACTGACGGATGGAAAAAGAGTGCAATCCAAGGACAGCAAGCCACGGCTTCACAAACCACTCAGGGCAAGAACAACTGAAAGTATACAGCCCCACGCGGTCCCTGTTCCCTGTGCTCCGAGCAAATGCTCGCCCGAGTTCTAAAGTGGAGGACCTGATGACCAGTGTGATTACCCACAGACATAAGCCACTGATGGTCTGCAATGCAGTTAGGTATTGTTCTACATATTTGGGCAGTTTCTGTGTCAAGATACTCTGCTTTGAGATATAATATCTGTGAATGAAGCAAGATCTATCTCCAAATGATCTGATTTTCTAGCAAGTGAGAAAGGCAATAGAAGAGAAGTAAATTACACAGTATATTAGACTGGTATATAGTGAGTAATAGTGGAAGTCACAAAAAAAATAGGAAAATGGACTGGGAACATGAAGGATAGGCTGCGTTTTCTGTGTGTGTATTCATATGAATGTTTGCGTGGGTACATGAGTGCATAAAGGTTTGAGTGTAGATGTCAGAGGTCAACCTCTGGTTTCTTTCCTCAGGCACTGTCAACCTTGAGTTTAAGAAAGGGTCTCTCACTGGCTCAGAACTCATCAAGTGGACTCGGCCGGCTAGCCGGTGAGCCACAGAGATCACCTGTCTCTGCCTCCCCACACTGGGATTACAAGTGCCATTGCGCTCAGCTTGATTTTTCAAATGCAGGTTCTGGCGATTGCACTCAGATTCTCACGCTGGCAACAGCAAGTGCTTTGCCAGTGGGGCCATCTCCCCAGTCCCGTGTCATGTATTTGAAGAGGGCTGTCAGGGAGGCCTCCTTGAGGAGGCAGCAAGGCTTGAGGAACGTGAGGAAGGAGGCTGTGCCCTGGAAGAATGTGTGCCCTGGGCCAAGGGTGTGGGTGACAGGACAACAAGAAGGCCGGGTCTGGAGGAGGGTTAGAGAGTAGAGACAGGAGTGGGGATGGGATTACGGGGCTGTGAGGTTTGTCAAGGAGAGTGTACCAAAGGGTCACTACCGTGACGGGCTCAGGAGTGTCAGGATGTGCTCCTAAACATCTTCAGATAATGCTCAGTGAGTCAGCAGGAATTACAGCTGGGGTTGAATTCCTCAGAGGAGACTCCTTCTCCATCCTGTGAGTCTCCTGTTCAATTCACCTGAATGAGAACCTGGACTACTCTCTGGCATTAGCCGTGGGAGACAGGGACATTGGCCAGATGGGCTAAGATCCCAGGATAATCCTGGCCCCTACGAGCTAACTTTAGACCCATTTCTTCATTCCTGTGAGATGGGGACCTTGTGACACTAGCATAGAAACATAAAGCTTAGACTAGGGTCTTTCAAAAGCTGAATTTATGAGCCTAGAGACTTACAACTTGGTAGGCAGCAGCGACAGAACTGACATCCAGTCAGTGTGGACTTGGCCTCCTATGGGTCCAGCACATGAGTCTTTGCAAGGGGGCCCCAAATCTCTCTCTTGGGGTGACTCACATTATTCTACGGAAGCGGGTCCAGCCGAGACTCCCACAATAAGCCACCTAGAAGCTGGCCCCCTTCTTTCCATTCATCAGGCCTCTGCACCCCGTTACCGGCTGCCACAATTGAGCAATAAAGGTCCCAGGCAGAAGTGATTTCCTTGCATAGCATACAGCTGAAAGTAATACCTTTTTAGTAGTTTTTAAAGTATTTTTGATATTGTCTAAAAATTTATGAGATATCAGGGGACATTTCCGAACATGGAAACTAACTTGGGAATGGCAACTTAGCCCCCAGGTTTCCAGAGACACTTCTATGGAGTCTTTCTCCCAGAGATCAGCTGGTAGGAGTCTCTGCTCACGGAGCAATTGTCCAGTTCTGCAGCAAAGTGAAGAGCAGAAGCTGCCATCTTTGTTTCTGATAACTACAAAAAATGCTTAGCAAGATTGTTCCCTTTCTTCTCCCCTCCCTCCCTTTCCCTTCCATTCTTCATTTCTTTTTGGGTCTTTTTATACTACTCTGACTAGCCTGAAACTCACTGTGTAGACCAGGCTGCCTTCCAGTTCCCGGCATCCCTATTTCTGCCTCTCGTGCTGGGATTACAAATGAGAGCCACCATGTCTGGCATCTCCTCCTTTCTTTTTAACATGAATATCAGAGACTTGTCTTCCGATAGCTTTACGCCAGGGATGTCTATCTTGACATTCCTAAAAATGAAAAGATGACAAAGACTACTGTTCTGCCCTATAGGATGGACGAGTCTGTTGAGAAACTGTGTTCCAGTATTTCTTCCCTTGACCAAAAAGTTGACTCATAACTAGCCAGTCATCCAAGTTAAGGATAGGTAGGCCTCACTGTGCAGAAGTTCATATGGGAAATCCAACTGCTTCTGTTCACAGGTAAGACAGCAAGGAAAGAAAACCAACCTAGAGTGAATACTTTGGGACATATTCCTAGAGTTTTCCGGAACCTAGACGGTCACCAGTGGCCTACTATGTCTTGTACGGACTCAGCAGAGGACTGGATTAGAACATTTCAACTCTGGGTTCCACTTTATAGAGGGCACTGGCCAGCTGGCTTGGGCTCAAAGGACAGTGACCGGGATGGCAGACAAACCAGTGAAAAGATGTTTTGTTTCAGAACATAGGGGCCTTTGGAGAGTTGTGACCAATGTAATTCCACAGAATTACTTCAGCAGTCAGAACCAATACAAATAGGAGTTCGGGGGGGGTCAGATTTTACCTGATAATTGAAAACACAAGGCTAGCTCAACTGTGTCGCTGGAAGAGACGGAGTGGCCGCCTTCAGCAATGGGAGCTCTGTGGGCTTCAGGTGGGGAATCAAGGGTGGTCTGTGTGGTTTGTTCTGATTCTGGAAGGATCTTTAGTCTTTGTTTGCCTGTGTCCACCACAAGCCTTCTCGTTTCTTTTTGTGTCACCATTAAGAAGAATGGGCAGTACTGGTTTGATGCTAAGACATTGAACTACTCTCACACCGACATAGATATTCATCTTTACAAAGGCAACAGTTGTCAGGACTCTTTGAGCATCCATTTTAAATGGGGCCAGGGTCTTGACTCACAAGAGCAGCTGACTTCCCGGGTGCTTACCAAGTCCACACACCATGCTGAGTACTTACACATGGTTTCACCGAGTCTCCTAAAATCTAAGGGGTACATGCCACTAAGTTCTTAGTTTATGGCTTCAGAGAGGGAGCTGCAGGGAGGCTCCCTAACTTTTCCAAAGTCGTTTAACTAGTAAATAGTAAAACCAGGCTTTGTAGCATGACCCCCACTTTTTTTTTGAACCCACAGTCCCAGGCTTTATCTGTAAACTGACAGCTTTCCTTTGTCTTCAAATGAGAGTCATAACTTTGCCCTGGGAATATCAACTATGGGTCCTTGGCCAAAGTGAGCAGGAAGGGATGGAGAGAAAGGAGAGAGGACTTATGCAGAGCAGGAGGAGTGTATCTGGGGCCCAGGCTCTGGATTTCCCAGAGTCCTAAGCCATTAGCAGTGTGTTGGTTCCATTGTGCTATGTAGGACATGGTTCTGTTTCTGGTAATCAGATGGAAATATATGCAAGGGGGCAGCTGTTGCTTTAGAAACACCCAAGAATGCCCTCAGAGTGGGAAAATAAGAACACGGGCTAGGCATAGCAAACCGAGCCCATGGCGGAATCTAAACCAGAACCAACGTGTCTGGACAGCGGGAGCTGCTCCTTCTTAAAGTCCGTTTGCTCTGGAGGGACTTTGACGGCGGGGTCTGGGGGACCCCTTTCCTTCATATCTAGGTAATTCGGGAATCAATTTGTCTATCTATTTCTGCATCTTTGGAGATGGCTGGTAAGGATGGACTGATGGACTGAAGTTCCTTCTACTTCTGAGGTTATATCTATGTCTGAAACTCAATCCTGTGTGGTTGACAGTAAGTGATGAGTTTTAAAACCCTGATTTCAGCTGGGCGGTGGTGGCGCACGCCTTTAATCCCAGCACTTACTTGGGAGGCAGAGGCAGGCGGATCTCTGTGAGTTCGAGACCAGCCTGGTCTACAAGAGCTAGTTCCAGCGCAGGCTCCAAAGCCACAGAGAAACCCTGTCTCGAAAAACCAAAAAAAAAAAAAAAAACCCAAACTGATCTCTATCGTCTGTCGCCAACTATTTTAAACTTCATAGATCAAATCGTCAACCTGTCTCATTAGAATACCAACTACTAGCTTCTAGACAGGCCTTCATAGTAAAGATTGTCGTCCCGTGAGGGAAGCTGCTCACAGCCATCCCATCACCCCTGCTGTTTACAGTGCATTGATCCCTGGACACTGACACTGTAGATATTTCTGCCTCTGGTTCAGCCACGGATGCTATGAAGCCAGGGCTAGTCTGGGTTGTAAGGAAACTTGAAACATATACAACTTAGAGATCCTTCTTTAACAATAATTTTTTAAAAGATTTAAAAATCGAATCCTGCCTTACACATGGGCTTTGTGGGTGTAGGGCCACAAGGCTCTACCGCTTGCCCTTTGCAGACAGCACCTCAGCTGGGGACTTTCTGTTCTCACCAGAGGCTTCTCCAAGGCCCCTGTGTGGTCTTGGGCAAACACCTTCCTTCTTTGGGATTTCATGTCCTCATCTGCAAGACAGACTAGGTTGTTTAGGATTCTCCCAGCACTCACCGATGAGCTCAGGGGGCTAATGGCTGCCGGAGAGTAGGTGAAGAGTGTTCAGTGTTAGTGAGGTTTCAGATGGGACGGTGTTTGCTCTTGGAAACGAAACGGGTCTGACATGCTGCCCTCTAAGGACACTTCCAACGCTCGACACAAGCGTTTGTGTTTCTGCCCGCATCTTCCGCTAGCCAGCTGGGCCAGTGTGCCCTCTGTGTGCCTGTGTCCTCACTGGAAGCTGCATCTTGAAAGCAAAGTGCCTTCTCTACTGGGAGAGCAGCCGGGCTGACGGCCAGTGCCTATTTAGTCTCTCTGCAGCGCTTAATTTTGAGAGAGACCAGAGTGTGCCTTTAACTTTCCATGTCAATACAGGCAGCAGATCCAATTAGAACAGTGAGGGGATCTTACTGGAAGGCTGGTGGGGTGAGAAAACTAAACGGTGGAGGCTAGCCCTAAGCCTTGTCAGGGAGTGCAATGCTCTTGACTAATGTTTTTGAGATCCTAATGGGAAATAAATCTCTGGAGAGAAATGGGATAGATACTGATCTTGACTAAGAGTCAGACACGGGTGTTCTATTGTCTGTCCAGCGACCCTGCCTTCATTTTTGTACCAGTGAAATGGGGAGGTCAGCCACATCTGTGCCGTTTAGCTGGTCTATTGGCCTGTGACGTGGACCTTCTGTTGCACCTCAGCTTTAAAGTCAAGCTAAGGCCATATGCGGCCGTCGGAGTTCCGGAATGGGGCTGTGCCACCATCGGAGTTCCGGAATGGGGCTCTGCCCGGAGGCCGGGAGAGAGTGACTCCCGTGGAAGGAAGTTCCCTGAGGAAAGGTAACCTGGACTTACAGTGTAGAAGTTGAGGGACAACTGGCTTTCAAATGTGCCCATGCTCCCGTTCTTGACGTGAACAGTGGCCACTCTGAAAAGGGGAGAGAATTTTGCATAAGGACTGAAACATGCCTGATTGACAGGGACTGTAGCATCCTCACGGTGGCCGGCCCTCCACCCCCAGCGCGGCTTACCTCTGGTCAAAAGCAGCTTGGTTCACCAGGTAGGTAGCATGGTAGGTGCAGGAGAAGGAATAGTTGACAGGCTGGTTCTTCACAACCACGGTGCTGTCGTTGGACACGATGTGGCTATAGAAGTGGTAGATGGGGGGCTTGTACTGCAGGAAGGAAGAAGGCAGTTAGGGTGCACACTGTCCCCCTGATGGCACTGAGGACTCTGGGAAAAGTGGTTGGAGATGACTTAGTAAAAGGCCTAGGAAAAGGTTGGGCATTAGTGGCACATGCCTGTCACCCTGGCACTTGAGAAGTGGAGGTTGGATGGTGAGGGGTTCCAGGCCAGCTTCAGCTACATCGTGAGTTTCAAGCCAAGAATAATGTTGAAGAATAAAACAAAACAAAGCAAAAAAAAGAGGAAAAAAGAAAGAAAGAAAGAAACCAAACAAGGGGACAGAAATGTTTATCAGGAAGAGTAGAACCCCTTCTTTTTGGCAAAATTATTTGCAGAATTCTGGGATCCCTTCACCGAGGTCGATGGTATATATGTAGGAAAAGTCCTCCTGGGCTTCGGGCAGGGACTGGATCAGAGTCTCTACTTCCAGCCTCAATATTTTATCCCATTGTCCAATGTCCCGTGGATGTCTTTGTTCATCCTCCACTCTAGATGCTAAGTCTGTAGTTAAAACATTTTAACCAGAAAGCACCACTTCTAAAATTCTTCCTTCTGGCAAGATGGTCTCAAAACTCAACAACATTAGAACGGTGAGCATCTGTTGTTGAAGGAAATGGCGGGAAAGCATGGAGATGTTCTCCACTTAGGTCGCCAGGATGCACTCACGGATGCAGTGCCGTGCTGGATGCACTCACGGATGCAGTGCCGTGCTGGATGCACTCACGGATGCGATGCCATGCTGGATGCACTCACGGATGCAGTGCCGTGCTGGATGCACTCACGGATGCAGTGCCATGCTGGATGCACTCACGGATGCAGTGCCGTGC
>JAQHUG010000013.1:11945058-11955514 GCA_028555095.1 Dicrostonyx torquatus | reverse complement strand
CTCTGGTCTTCCTGCTTGCAGGGCAAGCGCTTTACCAGCTGAGCCATCTTTCCAGTTTCAGAGCACTTGGTCAGCTGCAGCGCCCCAGCCCCCAGTGTTGGCTCCCAGTGGAAGGGGATTTAGTATATGGCTTATGGAAGCCGCAGTGACCAAAATCAGAATGGGAAGCCTGGTTGGCTGCAAAGACAGACTGAAGGAAAGGAGACATTTCTGTGACTCCGAGTCGCTACCAAGTCCAAGTGCGAGAAACCTGAATACATGGACACTGGAGAATTACAATGCCTGTGCTAAGCATTTTTTTTGGAAAGTTGAAAACTTGGGAAATTACAAAGGTAGTTTTCAAATGTTCATAATAATTAAACTCCATTTTAATGACTAAGAGATAATAATTTTTATTATTGTAAAAACCAACCTATAAATAAAAGCAGACGTTCTAGCACATAAGTTATTATTTGGCAGAAGGAAATAGGAACACTAAGTTTACATGACAACAGTTAAAGAATTCTTCTTCATGGATCGGGCCTTCAGTTTGGGAATGCAGTTCTCTGCCTTGAGGATTAGCTACAGGGACACGGTAATGAAAATGGATTGTCTCATCAACAGTCACAAGAAAAAGAGAACTGTAACACAAAAGTGCCATCTTATTCATCAGCCATGTTCTTAAAGACACAGATCCAGAGCTGTGACGAACCCAAGGGATGGGACATAAAAACTCCCATGCTGTAGGAAGCTTCTGGGAGCAGGGCTTCTTGGAATGAAGTGTAGAAGCACTGGAGCAGAAGTTCTCAACCTGTGGGTCACGACCCCTTCGGGGTTGGAGCAGCCCTTTCACGAAGACCATTGGAAAACACAGATATGTACATTGTGGGTCTTAAGAGTAGCAAAATTACAGTTATGAAGGAGCAATGAAAATTAGCCGGGAAGTAGTGGCACACGCCTTTAATCCCAGCACTCAGGGAGGCAGAGGCAGATGAATCTCTGTGAGTTTCAGGCCAGTCTGGTCTTCAGAGTGAGTTCCAGGGCAGACAGAGAAACCCTGTCTCAAAAAAAAAAAAAACCAAAACCAAAAACAAAAAACAAAACAAAAATGTATGGCTGGGGTCAACACAAGGAACGGTGTAAAAGGATCGCAGCACGAGGAAGGCTGAGAGGCACTGCATTAGAGGGTCACCAGAGTTTCCGGATGGCTGGAGGAAACGGTAGAAATGAAGAACAAGGTGGCTCTGGGAATCCCAGGCAGACGCTATGCATGACTGATGGAGAAACACTAACCAGGACCTGAAGCAGCCAATAGGCTTTGGGGTAGATACTGTGTGGTAAGGGCTTTCTCCATGATGTTTTTTAAAATATGAGTGAATCAATGACATCTCCACTGTCCACACGGCTCATCCTCCTTCAAAGACAGGCTCAAGGCTACCTATGATTTGAAGTCTTCTCAGATCCTTGTTCTTCTGGAGATTTTGAATGTTCGTTGTTTAGGTCATGTATGTGGCTACTTTGTGTGTCTTGCTTTCTTAATTAAACCAAGAATGTGTATACCTTTGAATTTTTCCACTGAAAATTGACATAATGATTATTATTTATGGAGTAAATTTTATGTTAGGTTCTATGCAAGGATCTATCTATCTATCATCTATCTATCTGTCTATCTATCATCTATCTATCTGTCTATCTATCATCTATCTATCTATCTATCTATCTATCTATCATCTTTCTATCTACCTACCTATCTGTGTACCAGCTATCACTTATCTATTTCTGTTGATCAGAGAATAGGCTTTATCTTTTCCCTTTTACAGACAAGAAAATGGAAACCTGGACATCATTGTCTAATTGAATTTGACCCATGGTTTTCTGATACTAAAGTCACCATACTGCATTTACTTTTTAAACTTGGTTTCTCGTCCTAGCCCACGTTTTCTGTTTTCTTATCACTATTCATAAACAGGCCTTACAATAGGTTAATTGACCTGTGTAATAACCCCGGTCTGATCTTCTTGGTAGCATAAACTTGGTGGTAAAAGATGTCTCGTTGGGACTTTGCCTCTCCCATTATCTGATGATCCATTTACAGTCCTTTCTTATATGTATATATTTTAAGAAGCTCCTACTGTAGTGGGTTTCCATATGATCCTTACTGAAGTTTTCCCTCCTACATTCCTTCCCTTACCCCCTTTTCTCTCCCGCCTCCCATTCCAGTCCCCCAAACTACATATTCCATTTTCCCTTCCTCGGGAGATCCTCCCCCTCCCCCTGCTCTATACCTAACCTCTGTGGTTATTCAGATAATGGCATGCTTATCAAAGGTTTAAAAGCTAACACCATGAATAAGAGAACACATACCCCATTTGTCATTTTGGGGAACAGACAAATCTTAAAAGACAACTCTGATAGTCAATTCACAGTCTGAAAATCTTCAATAAACGTCTACCATGCATTTCTTAACTGACTTTCTAATGAATACAAAATAAAGGCCCTGGTCTGGATTCAAGTCCCCAGCTAGAGCTATCTGGAAATGATTTGGCAGTCTATGCTGGCCTCCAGAAAGTTCTCACACGCTCACAAACCAAGGAAGGCCAGGGTGAAAGGTCTGCACACTGCTCTGGCATGGGGGCACACACCTCTAAGCCCATCACTTAGGAGGCAGAGGTAGGCGGATCTACCAGGTCAACTGGTGCACATAGTAAGTTCCAGGCCAGCTGAAGCTACATCATAATATCCTATCTCAAAAAAAAACCTCCAAAATAAAACAAAAACAAAAACAAAACAAAAAACCTAGTACATCGTGTTAAAGAATGACTTCTTGACTGGTCCTGCTCTCTGAGGCTCACTCCTAGTGGGATAGGATATGTGGAGCAGCAAGTTCCTAAGCCTCCATACTGACAAGGACAAGGACAGGGTCCCCCAGCACTCTTGAGCCAGTGGACGGGCGTACAATTCATCAATCTGGTGGTTCAGCTTGACAAACTGGTTTACACACAATGGTGGCCGCAGGTTTTCAGTAAGATAGGGCTTTAAGGGAGCATTCCAGCTGGAAAATGGGGTGATTAAGAGGACCTTACATAAGACTAAAAATAATCTTCCTTGTTTGTATCAAAGATTGAAATGGTCCAAGTAGATTACAGTAAGCTGGGGTTTTCCAACCCTCCCTGCCTTCTTTTGCTCAGCTGTCCTACTGAGATCTCGGCCTTGTGTCCTTCAAAGCCAGCTAACCCTGTTTTGTCTGGAGTACTCGAGGACGCTGCCTGCTGTTGTAGGATATTATTTTAATGATGTAGAAATGTGTTACATCTGCTTATGCTGCAGAATATTGTGTTAACCGTGTAAAGGTGTGCGTTTTTGCTTATACTGCATTTGTTTAATGATGTCGGGATGTGTGTTTAATTAGGAAAAGATGTGTTCATTTGTCTCCCTTTGCCTGCCTAAGGCATCTGATTGGTCTAATAAAGAACTGAGCGGCCAATAGCTATGCAGAGAAAGGGTAGGCAGGGTTGGCAGGGAGAGAATAAATAGGAGGAGAAATCTAGGCTCGGAAAAGAATGAGAAAGAAGGAAATGGGGAAATGCCCGGGGCCAGAATCCAAGCGGCTGCCATCCCGCAGACATGAGAAACGGTGAAACTAAGGTAGACAGAAGGAAAGAAAAGTAAAAACCCCCAAGGCAGAAAATAGAGAGAAACAGATTATTAAATTAAAAGAACTAGCCATAAATGAGCCTAAGTTAGGCTGAGCATAACTAATTCATAACTAATAAGTCTCCATGTCACCATTGGAAGCTGGATGGTGGCCCTAAAAGAAAAAGCCTGGTTGAGCCTGCTGTAGGCCTCTGGCCCTGAAGAAGGACTGCAGACAACGTGGCAGTTCCCTTGATGGCCGCTGACACCCCTCATGTGCGAGGGGAAAATGTCCAACAGTTGGAGCAAGGGTCCTTCCCACCTTCCGTTCTCCGCGTCCTCTAATGAGCAGGTCTCATAAAGGTGAAGGTACAGGAGCAGTTGAGATAGCGAGCTTTCAGCGCAGCGTGGACTCAGACATGCAACCTTCAAACTCTGGCCTCCAGCTTCGGGCTTGAGGGTAGGGAGAGCACAGATGCGTTTGGGCTGGCACGAACGTGGGTCTGTTCAGAAAAAGCCAATCTTGGCCCAGTGCTGATGCAACCCCCTCTCTTTCCCAAGGCAGACACTACCGACTATGCTGCCTGCTGACTGGCGTCATCTGTCGAGGCCTGGTGTGGCTACATAAGAAGATGTGACTGGCTGGCTGATGGTCTCCCGCTACCTAGAGCCTGTAGATGAACCAATCCCCGTCCCATGGGCTGAGACCGGCAGGTCAAGTTCAAGTTTGGTAAAACTGTGGTGAGCAGGTCTGAGAGAACGTCTTTCTCCAAGGAAGGGTCATGAGGAAGGAGAGCTTTCACGTGGTCTGCCCAGGACACTGGCATGCTCTTTAGTAACTTGTATTTTCATTTGCAAAATAAATCTATCATTAAAAGGGATGTTTTTCAGAGCTGAGAGGATGGCTTACTTTGTATAGTTTGCCAGGCCTAGGTCTCCAGCAGCTACATAAGAAAACCCAGACAAGAGCCAGGGCACGTCTCTGTAGCTCTGTAGTGGAGGAAGCAGAGACGAGTTTTTTTTTTTTTAAATGTGCCTTTTAAGGTCATCATGGGTATTTTATTTTAATCGTATCACAGAAGTCAACAAATAGTTCCTTACAGATCACCTGTCGTCTTGTATTTAATTGGTCTTTTAGTTGGGAATGTTCTATAACAACACACTACCTATGCATTGATCTTTGGACAACGTTGGTTTTCTGAGTTTTGCAGAATTTTCCAACTGACAGGTCACCGTGCACTAAAAATCATATTCCTTATTGCCAAATATCATCAGGAAACTCAGAGAGTACTAAAGAAGCTGTTCGTGGCATCAGGAACTAGAGTCGGAAACTCGGCGTCTTCAAACGAAGCTCACCTTTTTGTCACATTGTTTAGAAACCAAGCTGGCCTCAAACTCCTGATTCACCTGCTTCCGCTAGAGTGCTGGAAGTGTGCCACCATGGCGGGCTGGAAAGCTCAACTTTTATCACTGAAAACAAACACTGTCAGTTGTTATCCGGGACTGGCGAGCTCCCTTGGTCACTTTCGGGAGCATCAGGGATCCAGGTCTGAGAATTCATAACCTGCTCCTCAGCTGTTCACTGAAGTAAAAAGAGAGCTTTGTAAACACACGGTGAGTTCACCCGGGGATTCAAACAGGACTTCTCTCAAGATATCGATCAGTCACAGTCTGGTACGCAGTCTTCATTGGTTGTATTTATTTGTCGCGTGTGTTTCTGTGAGGGCATAAAGGAGAGCATGCACCGCTGTACCAGTGTCGTGGTCAGAAGATAACCTGTTAGGATTGGTTCCTTCCTCTTGCCGTGTGGGTTCTGGGCGGGGGAGGGGGGAATCGAACTCAGGTCCTCAGGCTTGGTGGCAGGCATCTTTACTCACTGAGTCATCTCATTGGCCTTGGTGTGTACTTTTTTTTAATGTGGATTTTCTACTTTGCTATATGCAATATTGTTATTAATAATCTATATATAAGACCAGAAAGAACCTATTTAAATTAATAATGTGCTGCTCCATCAAGCTTTTCTTTAAGTAAAAAAACAAAGCAAAACAACAACAACAAAAAACCCTGCTTTTAGAAATCCCTGGAGGCCTGCTGTGTTGACAGATATGACCTTTTTTTAATGGTTTGGCTCTCTTGCCTAGCTTGGTTCTGGTTAAGGTGACAGCAGTTTAATGTGGCTGCCACTCTGTTAGTGCAAATGTCAGCCCGAGGAAAAGGACAAATATTGTCTCGGTCTTATCAGGAAAGAGGTTGAACTTGCTTCCTGCCTGAAATGATCCTAGGGACCCGCAGAGGCTGTTCAGACAGCTCCGGGGAACTGCTGCTCCAGCTCACAGAACACCTCTGCCTGTCACTATCTCCTACAGTCCCTGTGTGTGTCATTTTCTAAGCCCTTCGAAGGTATCTGGTGCATGTCAATGGGCATGCATTTAACATTTCTTGTCGCACATTGGCATCTCCCACTCTGGCATCCGGGTGGTGATGGTGCCGTCTCTAATTGCGCATTCCCGTTACCCCGCTGAACCCGAGCACTGAACACCGGATGTTAAATGGTGACACAAAATACCGTGATTTCTGGCTGAGTCTTCTGCTAATCGTGAGAAAGTGTCATGGCATGGGTACACGGTTGTGTTGTAATTGCTCCAGTGATGAAGGATGTTGAGGTGGGAGGGGCTGGAGAGGTGGGGAGGGATGTCCAGGTGGAGTGTGTGCTAAGATGAGCATCTGTATGGGATGCTTTGTGTCAGAGCATGAAGGTGAGATACACGTGAAGGCAGAAGACCTTCATGTAACCTTGAGAATACATTTTTTTTTTTGGTTTTTTGAGACAGGGTTTCTCTGTGGCTTTGGAGCCTGTCCTGGAACTAGCTCTTGTAGACCAGGCTGGTCTCGAACTCACAGAGATCCGCCTGCCTCTGCCTCCTAAGTGCTGGGATTAAAGGCGTGCGCTACCACCGTCCGGTTTGAGAATACATTTAAACCATTATGGTTCTTTCCGTAGATGTTCCCCAGGCTTCTGCTGGTTAGGTTTTCAGGGACTCATCATGTTTTGGGGGACTTGGGTTGGCTTTCCCAGCTAACCAAAAGGCCAGTCTCAAGAATCTGGGTCTTGTATTGCTTCTGACTTTATAGCACCGTCTTCCTAACGCCATTTCTGCCTTGTGTGCTTGTTTGTTTGTTTTGTGACAGGGTCTCACTGTGTAGCTCTGGCACTACACTCCTGGAACTTGATAGAAAGACCAGGCTGGCCTTCCACTCTCAGATATTCACCTACCTCTACCTCCAGAGGGCTAGGGTTATACACATGTACCACCACACATGGCCCCAATCACCCACCATAGCCGTCTGATCGACCCGTGTCTGCTCAGGTAGCTGGGAAATGCAGCCAGCGGAAGCAGAACAAGCAGGGTCATAGCCAACAGGAAGAATTTGGGCCAGCTCTTTATACGGGCTGTCAGCTGGAACACTAGGGCACAGGCTGCAATCTCACCGCTTGTTGACAAACTCATTCCAGAGTCAGCGTAGCCGGGGACTAGGGCTCTGCAGTAATCGCCCAGCTCATCAACAGCTCACGGTTGGTGGCTGTTTAACTGTGATCTAGCGAGGGAATGCAGTAGTTTGAATAATGATTAATGTTTTGGGTTCACCCAGATTTGGGCTTATGGGTTGCAAGATTATACAAGGGAGAGCGTGGTACAGTGGTTTGATTTTCTTTTGAACTTAAAGAAAAAAATCCAGTGATCCAATAAGTTGAATTTGAGCCACTAAGACGCTACAGGATGGGGCATATATATATATATATATGCCCCATATGTAAAATATATATATATATATATTTTACAAAGCTAAGTAGTCCTGTTACTTCCCCTCCTGACTTCGTGCACCAAGTCCTCTCCTAGTTGCCTCAGGTCATTCTGCTTATTTGGCATCCTATCTCTGTCCTCTTACGGCTGTGTTCAGAAGCTATGGAAGTCCTCTGCCTAGCAAACTTAAGAAGGAGGTTAAGATCCGCCTGCAGCTCTCTTCATACCTCCAAGAGCATCACAGCTCAGGATTGACTGCCCTGGGGGAGGCAGAGGACCCTCCCAGCAGGATCTGGGCTTAGGAGGTACTTAGACCCGCCCGTGGTTGTGTTTCTGCCTGTAACTCTGTGTGACCATGAGCAAACGGATCTGCTTTGGTCATGAATTTCTAGCAGGCACCATAAAGAGTTTTAGTTGTTGTAATTAGGGGAGAGGTGTGCGGGTTGTATGTTCCCCAGCTGCCGCCTGCACCCGAAAGAACCACAGGAGAACGGTATTCATTCAAACTCTGACTGGCCCATTATCTCTAGCCTCTTCCCGGCTAGCCCTCACCTCATAAACTAACCCATTATAAAAGTCTGTATGTCACCACGAGGTGGGTGACTTACCGGACGGACCTAGATCTACGGTACTTCCTTCTGTGGCGGGTGCCTCATGGCGTCTGGCTCACTTTCCTTCTTCTCCTCAGAACTTCCGTTCTGTCTACTCTGCCCACCTAAGGGCTGACCTATCTATAAGCCAGGCAGCTCTTTATTCAACCAATAAGAGTAATACAAAATACAGAAGAACACTCCCACATCATTTAGTGGAAGTCACGAGGCATCCAGAAGGTGCTGATGCACAGGGTAGGACCATTGCTCCTGGTTATCCACCGTAACTTGATGGCGAGTCCCTATTTCTGAGGACAACGCACGCACACTGACCACAGGGCGTGATGGGATCAAGTCGGTACTGACTAGGGAGCTTCCTTCCTGCTCATTAGTTTTCATGGTACTGGGACCTGCTGTTTAGGTTCCTGGAGGCAGATGTGTGTGTGTGTGTGGGGGGGGGTGGCGGGGATAAATGGCACACAGAGTCTAACTCAGCCATTAACTTTGTTAACTGCAAAATAATGACCATGAGTCCATCCCTGTGTGAAAGAAAGGAAGGAGGGAAGGATGGAAGGAAGGAAGAAACGAAAGAACAAAAAAAACCAAAGTATTTCATATAGGAAATTGTGCCAAATCCCTATCTAACTGCATGTGTGTGTCTATCTCTCTGTCTGACTGTCCTCCGTCTGTCTACCAATATGCCTTCTATCTAATCATCTGTCTCCTGTCTTGCTAAGTGGAGAGGCTGGCAGGTGAACAGTGGCTGTGAACACAGTTTCAAAGCTACAAGGTCACCCCTTCAAGGCATTTCTGAGAGTGAAGCCAGCCTTGTGGCTGCTGGTACTTTTATCTCTGGCTAAAGTCATGCTGTCTACAGTTTATTGGGTGTGCAGGCGGAGACAGGCCTTGAGAAGTGAGTCTGAGCTGAGGTTTGCTAGCCCTCGGCTGGGACATTCTCCTAAGCTCTTCCGCCCCCTCCAGTCCTCCTTGTTATGTTTCTTATTCTTATCTTCCCACCTTCTTGTTTGCTTGATGTTCATACTATAGAAATCATACAGGGCTCTTATAGAAATATTAGAATATTTAGGAAGCATAAAATATGAAGGCAGCAGAGACAAATACAGAGTTCTATGCCCTTGAAGCGACAATCTCTGTTCAAACTTTGACCTAGTTCCTTGTTTGTCTTGCTGCTACTATTTTTAACTGTGCTCTTCAAGGGCATCCTTGAGAGCTCCCTGCTTATAAACTGTTGCTGTCCTGTAAGTCCCCACTGCCAGCTGCAGCACAGTAGAAGCCCAGTGACCAGCAGGGTCACATCCCTGTATCTGCTAACTCATGTCTGGATTCTACGTCTCTCCTGAAGCCTCTCCTGTGTGTTACCTTCCTTGCTCCTCGCCTCTGCTGAGGTCCCACTAACTGGTACATGCGTGACTGTCATTGTACCACACTGCAGCCCACGCACCTCTTCCCGTAGCCACCGACTATGGCATTGCATCCCATACCTCAGGCCTCCTTCATGGCATCATGCCTTGGATAGGGAGGATCACATGAAGAATTGCAGCCTTAATTATTCAGTGGCAGTGGTGGAAAGGGGCACAGTGGTAGAGACCCATGTGTGTGAAGGGTGCCCTGAGCTCTACAACATCAGAATAAGGACAGTGCTCTGTGATTGTCTCAACTGCCTCTCTCTCTCTCCCTCCCTCCCTCCCTCCCTCCCTCCCTCCCTCTCTCTCTCTCTCTCTCTCTCTCTCTCTCTCTCTCTTTTCCTCTCTTTATCCCCTCTCTGCAGAGGCTAGATGGAGCAGGATGTCTACCATCTAGTTCTATTGACCACACTTTATTACCACGAGACCGATTCTCTCATTGAGCCGGAAGTTGGTAGTTTCAGGTTAGGTAGGCTGGTCAAACTTGAGGGTCCCTTTTACGCCGTTTCCCAGTGCTAGGGCTTCAGCCATGTGCAACCAGACCTGACTTTTTCCCTGAGTTCTGAGGACTCAAACTCAATCCCCACACTTTGGAGCAGGTGGCCTTTCCAGTGGAACCAGCTCCCCTTCTCTGTTCTACAATTTCGAAGTTTTCAGTGAAGCCTGACAGTGGTGGCGCACACCTTTAATCCCAGAACTTTGGAGGCAGAGGCAGGCGGATCTCTGTGAATTCAAGGCCAGCCTGGTCTACACAGTGAGTTTCAGAGCACCCAAGGCTACACAGAGAAACTGTCTCGAAAAACCTAAACAAATAACTAATAATAAAAAATTTCATTGATTTTTTTAAAGAGTGTTTTAGTTCCTTAAATTAAAAAGTACACATGGTTTTTTATTTATGGTTTTGAGCTTTTTTTCTACCGCACGTTCTTTTTTTTCATCTTCCTTAACTGCTCTCCATTGTACTTTTTAAATTGTTTTTTAATGAGCTATTTATTTTTCTCTGCTCCTTTCCCTTTCTCCATTCTTC
>JAQHUG010000013.1:11867051-11878394 GCA_028555095.1 Dicrostonyx torquatus | reverse complement strand
ACGTGGTCAGAAAGAGAGATTCTAAGAAAAAACCTGAATGGTTTACTACGTGTGAAAAATATATGCAGGCAAAAAAAATAAAAGAAAAAAGAGTAGTTGGGTGTGGTGGTACACACCTTTAAACCCAACAGACCTGACCTTCCCTCTGTGCCTCAGTTTCCCTCTCTGGAAGTAGATGTGTAAGTAGTTCCTAGCCTGTGGGGCTGTGGGAAGGACAGGCTCCCCCATTTTCCTTTTGGACAGCAGATTCTTTCTCCTTCCCCCTGTCTCCCCGCCGATGCTCTTCCTCATTGAGGAAATGATGGGTCAGGCTTCTCTGTAGCTTGTATTTTATTCATAGGAAGGCCAGCCTGTGTTTAAATTGCTGAGAGAGGGCAAGGCAGGCTCTGGTCCTCTTGCTGGGTGGTGGCTCTCTGGTTTAGACACCCATTGGCAGCCTGCTTCCTGTGTTCCAGTTGAGTGTCTCTCTGGGCTTTGGGGACATAGTGATTTGTGTTCCTGCTAATCTGGGTTGCCTCACACAGCAATTCCAGGATCCTTCTAAGTGGTTCTCTGTGTGAAAGTGCCATTATCGAGCTCTCTGGCATGGGCTGTGTTTTCCTGGCTGCTCTGTGGCTGAGAGGTCAGCCTGACACAGTGCCTACAATGTGCTCAGACTGTGCTTGGCACATAGCAAGTGCTGGAGAGAGGGAGATTACAGAGTGGCCATACTGCCCACGAGCTCTTGCACTGCTAACGTGCCCCAGGCAGGCCCCTGGGGACATCAAAGCTGCTGAGCCCCTGCCCACTCCGCCTTCCAGATTGCTCACAGCTTTAGACCTGTCTGTCAGCTCTTACCTAATCTAACAAGGCGAGCGAGATGCAGACTCCACCAGGACATCCATATCATGTGTCACAACTTTAAAGTTTTCAAAGAGACGGCAGCTGACAACACCTTGCTGGTTCTGGTCCTGACTTTCCTCTACCCCTCCTCTGCAACTGGGTTCTTCCTTAGCCTCACTGGCCTTGGCTCAGATCTCCTGCTCTGTCTGCCCTCTGGGCTCTGAAAGTTTCTTTGGCTTCTGGCCAGGTATTTTCTGTGGTCTTTTACAGGGCAAGTGTGGAGCCCTCCACCTAGAAATGCTCTCTGGATGTTAGTAGGATTTCTGGTTCACCTAGGATTCTCAGTTCTGTGATGCTCATCGTATGATTCAGATGAGACAGAGGAGCACACAGACAATAAGCAAAGGTGATTATATAACAGGAGGCGACTCCCAAGGCTGAGCGTGAACACTGAGCAAAGAGGTTGTCACAATGGTCAGATGACTACTTAGGAAAATACTTTCATCCCGTGAGAACAGACTTTGCCAGATTAACCCAGACCTATGTGTTAGACAGACTTTCGTCTCCATTTCTTGAAGTTTCAGAAATAGTTATTTTCCCAAAGGGCATTTTTCCTGTCCAGGTAACTGACAGGTTGACAGGCTCATTTGTATTACCTTTTCGTTTTCTTGACATATGGTTTCAGGTAGCCCAGGCTAGCCTTGAGCTCACTATGTTAACTAAGGGTGACAGCGAGTTCCCAATCCTTCTGCCTCTACCTTCTGAGTGCTGAGATTATAATGACCTCCCAGCTTAGTGAGAGAGCTGTCCTGACTGTCACAAGGCTGTTCTCCTCACAGTTGTGACATGGATCTTGATATCCTTCTTTTATCTTTCCTATTTTATTTGTTTGTCACTTCTCATCTTTCTTCCCACTCATGTGTGTCACGGTCCACCAGACTCTTCACTCTCCAGGACCAGACCCACGGTGACTTTCCGGTTTTCTTTTTTTTTTTTTTTTGGTTTTTCGAGACAGGGTTTCTCTGTGGCTTTGGAGCCTGCACTGGAACTAGCTCTTGTAGATCAGGCTGGTCTCAAACTCACAAAGATCCGCCTGCCTCTGCCTCCCGAGTGCTGGGATTAAAGGCGTGCGCCACCACCGCCCGGCGACTTTCCGGTTTTCTACCACCAACCCTTACCTAGACGGGTGAATGCTGCATCAGACTTCAAAAGTGATCATCTCTAGAAGTCTGCCCGTTCCTTACCTGGGTATGCACGCTGCATGGGGGATCATGTGGAAGCCCTGACTCATTTCTGTTGGGTCTTCCCAATCCTTGCCTGGGCCCTGTGTGGCTCCCAGAGTTCTATTCCTTCTGTGACGAGCTCCGCCATGTAGGCCTTCCCTGAGGCTCCAAAGACTCACTTCACCATCAAGGGCCTGTGCCTCCAGCACTCTGCCCCGGATGAGAGGGCCCTCATATCTGAAGCACAGTTAGATCCCTCAGTTTGCTTCTCCATGTCTGGGCTATGCTGAATTCTGCCCCCCCACCCCCTTCAGACCACTTTCTTCTCGCACCATCTAGCTGAACTCCCAGTGAGAAACTGGAGCTCTCTCGAGTTTGTCTTGTTGCTGTCAGGCAGCTTCTTGCTCTGTGTTCTATCACAGACTGCAGCTGCTCGGCCTCCCTGATAGCACAGCAAAGTCTGGGTATACTCTGGAGCAGAGAGGAAATAGCTTTCATTCCGTAAACGTGAGCTAGCTTGGCTTTTTAAAGACACACTAGCTAATTTCTCTGTTACCCGACTGCTCGCCCTGCTCACCTACAGACAGCTTCTCTTTTACGCTAAGTCTGTACCCCGGGCACAGCTTGTGGCTGATGGCCTTGGAGTCCCTGTAGTCTCTGCTTTGTTTTCTTCCTGAAAAGCTAGCCTGTCCCTCACCCTGTCAGCGAGGCACTATGCCATGCCAGGTCAGGGTTCCCGCAAGACTGGCCATTGCTGGTGGGTAGAGGGCCACACTGAAAGACTGTTGCTCCAGCCTGCCTTGTCACGTGGACCCTCCCCCATTCAGCTTACGCAGTCATTAATGCTGGCCTTGTGCACCCTTAGACCGTTATCTTTTGCTACAGTTGGCTTCAGTATTGGGGACGTCTGTTTGCCTCTGTCTGTCTTCTCAATGTCTGACACCTGAGACTAGAAGTTTGCAGTGCACTAGCCACTGCTCTGCCCCTTTCAAAACTCAGAAGAAAATACCACTTGAGGCCGAGCGAGTGGTTTCTGGCCGTTGGCTGGGACCACTTTTCATGGTGTAGACTTTGGAGGGTCCTGAATTCTCTAGGAGCCAGACCAGTCATTATTCTGCTCTGAACTGTTCGGATCTGAAGTGTTATTATTTAAATCAATAAAGATATGATGGATATATCGGTCCAAAGATATCATATAGTCAAGCTGTTTCCAGCCAGCACCATACTTAACATGGAAACCCTCCTTTGAGCTTAATCTATGTATCCATTCTCTGATGAAGCAACTTTCAGTGAAAGCGAGGTCCCTGTAGCACTATGAGTGTGCTCAAAGTCAGTGAGGGCTGTTCAATCCCCTATGGCCTGAGGTCATCTCTAAAGGATGGAGTCCACCCCTTCCAGGGCCAGCCCTCAGCCTGCAGGCTAGCGAGGCAGATTTCTAAAGCTTCTCTTCTCTTTGTTTACTCTTTCATGTGGTTGAGTCATTCGAGCAGCAAGAACTGTGCCCACGATGAAAGTCAAAGCAGATGTGGCTTTGCCCGAGAGGGACAGACTGTCAGATGCTAGTGGTTTAAGTAGGTGGGGATGTGATCTGACAATCAAGGCAGCTAGACTCGGGGAAGCAGGGAAGCAGCAATGCCTGCTGTATCGAGCAAAGCTGGGCAATCCTCACAGTTGCTTCTCTCTTAGGTCACACTGCCCTAAAGGAAGTCATGTGACCATCGTGGCTGCAGCAAACAGTTGCAATATTCAGGAATGAGATTATCATAATTGGCTTAGACACCTTGTTTCATTCTTTTCTCCGAGCCTGGCAAAAGATCACCCTGAACAAAATCAGAGGGAAGGGACAGAGAGATGTTGGACCAGCAGCTCTCTCAGGGAGAGCAACTCAGAGAAGGCTAGACGCCACAGGGCAAAGGGCTAACGGGAGCTTTCAATCTTTTGGAGGGCAATAAACAGGAGTTGAGTAAATACACCAGCTATACACTCCAGAGAAGGGGCAGCACTGTCCTGTTAAAGCTATATTTACAGAAGAGGGTCTGGCATCAAGGAGAGGTTTTGTAAATAGTTTCTGAATAAGTCAATACCCAGAAGGAGCCTGGAGAAAAGTAGACAGTAAGAAAAAAAAAAAAAGCATAGGCCTCTTCATCATTCAACTGATTTCTCTGACTAGAATTTTGTAGAATAATTGTTGTATTTTAGATCAAGAGATGCCATGGCGAGTTACTACAAGACTGGATTTTGAAAAGTCAGCTAATACTGTTCTCTTTTGGAGACGTGTGCAGTGGATCAGTAATAACTGGAACAAATGAAGTCATGTTCCTGTCGATCACCAGGGGAAGCCTTTTGGAGAGGGACCATTAAATAGGCAGTGTAAATATTGGAGAAAACACGGAGCTTAAGTGTGGCAAAGGCTTGGGTTCTGGTCCCATCACCATTCCCTTCCGTCTTTGTGGGGCTGGACTCCCTGCTGTTGTCAAACTTGTCAGTTATGCATGCTGTAAGCTCCACAGTCTATTGTTTTTATTTTTGTTGTAAAGTCATTATCTTTTAAAAAGACCTTACTATGAACATTACCTGGGGGTCCTTAAGGTCTTGTAATTCTTTTGTGTAGGTTCAGATTTCAACCTACAGCACTTTGCTTTTTGTTTGAAAACCAGTAACAGTTCTGGTAGTCTGAGACGGATCTTTCGGGGTTTACCTTTCTCTTTCCTTCGTGGACACCAGTCACAGGCACCTCGAGTCCCTGATGCCGGCTTCGTTACTTATTTCCAGTTCCTCAATGCTGCATTCTGTATAGTTCTCACACAGCGTTTTAAAGGAATTCAGTTTATTTTTCAGTAAAAATTAACCTGCTGTTAATTCATCGCAAGTGTGTATGCATTTATATGTTTAGAAAAAAATCTCAATGATTTCGTAATGTCTGTTTGATTTAGATTTTTTTTTGAGACAGGGCCACTTGTAACCCAGCAGGCACTGAACTCACTTTAGAGTGGAGGGTGGTTTTGAACTCTGGTCCTCTGCCTCTGTTTCCTAAGTGCTGGCATTAGACGTCTATCTGCGTCTCCACGCCTGCTGCTGTGTGCTTCTATGTACGGGAGACATGACTTCATGCATGCGACCTACGCAGGCAATCTATCACCGGAGCTACACCCCCTCTCCTAGGCTAGCTTTGCCTTATTTTTTCCTTGTCTCTAGTCTACTTGCAATTAACCTATCATCTCTAGGATCCTCAGCTGTCGCTTTCCTCATTTTTGCTATGCCTCACACTTTCCTGTTCCTTTCATACCTAATAATTTCAACTTGACAGTACTGAGAATTTCACTGTGAGGTACAGGATACAGAATATTTTTTATTCCCTGTAAGTATTCTCATGCATTATTTTAAGATACTTAAAAAACAACACAATTGAACCGAGGGTTTGGGGATAGAGCTTGGTTTTTAAGATTTGTTAAATAGGACTATAATAGACTTTATTGTAGGGCTAGTTTTGCTCTGTTACTGAGGTGAGATCATTCATGTCATGGATTACGGGGTTTTCACTCTTTGAAGATCAGGCTTTTTACAGTCTTGTATGACCACTGAGAATCTTTGAACTCTGACTTGTAGGAACAAGAATAATCCCCTATCTTGTGCAAGCCACAGGGAGTGCTCTTTCTTCTCTTCATGTGCTTATGTGTCCTTCTTCCCTGTATGTGGATAGCGTCCTGACGTGTGGGCTAATCAGGCCTTCATGGCTCCCTGTACCACATGGCTTTCTTCTCTCTGGTAATCTGCACCAGCTCCAACAGACATCATCTCAGTCTACCTCCTCTTTCTAGGTGATAAATCAACGTAACTATGGGGCTCCGCTCATTTGCTTCCCTCCCCCTGGACCGTCCATCTCAGGTATATGATGTCTGATGTGAGAATGTCATTGTTCTATACCTCCCTGTTTGGTTTTTGCTATGTTACGTCAGGCAGTGAATTCACTCGTTGCTCCATCTTGACTGGCTGGACTGGTTACTATAATCCACTCTGTTGATAAACTACATTGCTTAGGGAGTCACCTGTTTCCAAAACAATTTTCATTAGGTAACCTGGACTTCTTGGCATGGCGACCCACATTGACACGTACAGTATCTCTTGGGCAAGAAGCAGCCACACAACTGAGTTTTATGTATGACATTTTTCCTCTGGCTTTATAGTTTAGAATTTCTGTGTCAGTCTTTCTATCTAAGGCTTTTTAATTTTTTTTCCTTTCATGTTTTGTTTTGTTGTTAGGGCCAGTATCCTATGCACAAAAGTTCATGTTTTTTTTTTTTTAAATTATTCTTTGCGGGCTGGAGAGATGGCTCAGTGGTTAAGAGCATTGCCTGCTCTTCCAAAGGTCCTGAGTTCAATTCCCGGAAACCACATGGTGGCTCACAACCATGTGTAATGAGGTCTGGTGGCCTCTTCTGACCTACAGACATACACACAGACAGAATGTTGTATACATAATAAATAAATAAATATTTTTAAAAAAAGAAAAAAAAATTCTTTGTACCAATATACAATGCTCCAAAACTTTAGTGACGTGTTTTTTGTTTTGTTGTTTTTTTTTTTTTTTCGCTAAGGTACACATGAAGCTAAAGAAAGGCAGGGCCTTTGACTTCAAGAAGGCCTACACTGCTTATTGTATGAATACCCATTTCCAGTCTCTGGGGTTATTTCCCAGAAGAGAGTATTTGCTTCTTAAGATGCTTCTTACAAAGAGAAGTAGAAAGTTCAAGTTAACAACATCTTGTTCTTGGGCCTCAGCTTCAAATATCTATGCGGTGCACATCAGAGCACAGCACTGAGCGTTGATTAGAACTTTGGCTCCGGCATCACGAGTCTGTAACCTTGTTCTGACACGCATTGATGAGGGCCTGAGACTCGCTGCTATGTTAGTCTTTGTGATGCTACAGGAGGATGGACTAATTGAGGCCCGGAGAGAATAGGGAAAGCATGGAGAACTAGTTTAGGGACCACAGGAGGCTGGAGGAGTGGCCCAGCCTGTCTCAGGACCGAGGGAGGGACCACTGCTGGGGAAGAGTGGGGAAAGAGGGGCCTCCAGGTGCAGGCCTGATGTGCAGGGCCCAGGAATTTCAAAACTAGGGAGCTATGTCTAAGTTTTTTTTGGGTTGTTCCCTCACAAAGGTTTTTTTTGAGCAGAAGACTAGGGTGGGAGTGTACAAGATGTTCACGAACCAACAGCAGTGACTTGAGAACAGACCATGTCTTAATTATGTGTGTTCCCAGATTTTAGTTCATATTTAAGGTGTGTTGAGTGGTATATCTTCTCCATTTTAAATTACTAATGCTTTTGATAACCATCGGCCTCATCAATAGTCCTGGCAAATATTGCAAAAGAGCCCCTTCCTGCCCAGTGTTGTTTTGTTTAAGTAGCTCAAGTGAAGTAATGCTTGACCTGAATTTCTTCACGCGGTTTTGAAAAAGGTATTGATTGTAAATGCATATAACAGCTTATGTACACATACACACATACATATGAGGGGCGATTATGAATTATGAGTACAATCTAAATAACTAAGCTGAGCTAATCACCATTCTTTCAAACACTTAGCAGTTTCTGTGGTGAGCGCATTTGGAACGTACCTCTCAACACCCTCGGAAGTCCGAACACGGTCTTTTAGCACAATCGCCGCATACACTGTTTTGCTCAATAGCCCTCAAAAAAGGAAAAAAAGCTGACTCTTGCTGCCTTGGCGGCTTTGTATCTTTCAAGCCTTACCTTGTCCATTCTTACTTTTCCCCGCTTTGAGGATCAGCCACTCACAGAAATCTCACAAAGCTGCCTTCTGCAACCCCTGCCTCCACATTCTTAACAAATTCAGCTTATTCTCACACGTCTCGTATAAGGTGAAATCACGCTTAGGTACCTCAGCCCACACAGCCCACGGGCAATCCACCACGGGGTCTGGTGCTGGTGGGAGCACCCAGGTCAGCTGAGGTCACACGAGGAAGTGGCAGACAGACAGACGGACCGACCGACGCACGAAACACGCAGCTCGGGCAGGGTAACCATGAGGCTCACTCCCCATGCTCAGTGTACACACACGCACCCTACTATTCATCCAAGCACATTCTGCAGGGCCCGGCGGCCAGCCGCTCCTGACGTCACTGCCGCGCGCCGCTTGCGTCATCGCGGCGCGCCGCTGCAGCAGGCGCAGAGCTGAAGCGCTTGGCAGCTGCGGGCGCCCAGGCGCGAGCTGCCGGGCGGGTGGAGCAGAGCGCGGGGCGGGCTGCGGCTGCGGGACGCCGCTGGGCCCGAGCGCGGGGACAGGTGCGTGGACGCTTCTATCCCTGGGCCCGCCCGAGGCTTTGCAAGTGTCCCGGGCGGACTCCGGGTTCCCCCGATGAAGTGGGCCGGGCTCCGGGCAGGGTGGGCACGGCAAAGTCCGAAGGACCGGGCTGCGTGCAGCCAGCGGCGGGGCTGTCATGTCAGAACCCCCGGGGAAACCGAGGCAGCAGGGCGCTCCGCGAGCAGCTGGCTCTGGGGACCGCTCGCTGACAGCAGCCACGCGGGTTGGGACCGAGCGCCGTGCGCTCCACGGTGGCCCGGGCATGCTGTGGAGACCCCTGCCCTCCCTGCAGCGCGAGCCGGTCGAACCGGCTGCGATGCTGCTCGTTCTCCAGACGGGAAACGCAAGTTAATGCAGTATTAACTAACTTGTCCAAATTCCCACGCGGGGCATGCAGGCGGGGCTTTAAACTCCAGATTGGGGCCGCTGCCTCTGCCTGTCCCGACTGGCAGATTTCGTATTCTGCCCTGCTCAGCACAGCTGTCCGGACCTTTTGGGATTTACGTTTTTTCTTTTTGAAATTCTCCTCCCCTCTCCTGTTTTGTTTTGTTTTTTTTTTTTAAATCTGCCTTGACCTCGGGTAAACTCTGTGGGGCGGGACAAGCAAGGCGTGGACTTTTCTTGGCACTAGCCTCCTTTTCCTCCTCTGATCTCCTCATTTCTTTTCTCAGGCCGGAGCGCGCTCCCCCTGTGGTGTGGCCATTCTGGACTGGAAGGTGGTAGCTGAGAGCCGACTTTTTATGACACAGAACTTTTCTCCCCAGGTGCGATGCTCACTGGTCTCTGGTGTCAGCTGGTTGCTTATGCGGGTGCAGCTGTTTTGAGGCTAAACAGTTACTGGAACAAATCCACGTGGGGATTGCAGACTCCAAGTGTTCCCCTTAGAGAGCATTGTTAACCGAAGGTGATCTGTACATTTTAAGAGAAGAATCTTAGTGCTAGGTGAGAAATAGCATATAGCTAAAATAATTAAAAATTATATAAGAAAGTTTTTAAAAAATTATAATAAAACAACCCTGTACCCATACATATAACATGTGTTACACTAAGTAAGCCTGTGCTGCAGCCGGAGAAATGGTCAGTGGTAACGCATGCTTGCTGGTCTTTCAGAAGAGCAGAGTTTGATTCTCAGCACCTACATCAGGTGCCTCCCGGCCACCTGTAACTCTAGACCAGGGGGTCTCATGCCCTCGTGTGCATATGCACGTATGTGCGTACATAGTCATAAATAAATAATAAAAAATTATGTCTTCATCCTCTCGGGAATTGCTGTTACTAACAAAGTGCGGTAATTATTTGTTGTATGCTGGCACTAACCTGTTCCTTCTTACAAGTGAGTGTTCATGGCAGTTTTGCTCAGGAATCTGAAGGGTATAGACGCTGTATCCTTGTATGTTCAGGAAATACTGGTTTACAAAGGTTGACTTTTTCCTCTGTAGTCAGGGTGGCTTAACAGAGACATAAACACAGCAGGCCGGATAAGCGAGCGCGTGCTCCACGACCGACCACGCTGCAGTTTTTCTGGGGTGACTGACGGCACTCGTCTGTCAGTTCATTGGATACACTGTTACAGAACAGACTCCTGTAGAGAGCAGCACCTTCAGGATGCTTCCGTGAGTGGTACTTATTTCTTACAGCACATGAATTGGGCCTTGCACGCGGGGACATGGATGAATCTTCAGTGATGCTTGGCACGATAGACGTTTCTTACCTGCCCAATTCATCAGAGTACAGCCTTGGCCGATGTAAACACGCCAGTGAGGACTGGGTAAGCTTACACCTTCCGAACAGTTCCCCCGAGCTGTGTGCCTGTATTGAGGAGAGATTAATCACTTGCAAACGCTGCTTCCTGCTGTGGGGACTCCTTCAGCCGTTAGAAGTGTGTTTTTGTAGTAATTTAAAATGTTGACTACTAGTCATTGGGGGAAAAAAAAGCCTGGATGGAAAATTTCAAAATGGTGATCACGTTACATACAAAGCAGATCCCGGAGGCGTAAACAGTGGCCGTTGTGTTGGGTGGCGTGCTTCTAAGTTCTTTTTTTTTCAGTACCCACACCACAACTTATATTGGGAAGGCGTGAATTTTATAATGGAAGCAAACTCTAAAAGCATTAAAAATAGGAAGCTTGCTTATTAAACTAATTGAAAGAGCATGCATTTTCTTGTGTTAGTGTTTCAAATTAACATGGAATGTTTAATACTTCAACACAAATTTATAACAGTATTTCATTTATTTAATTTTGTTGTTGTTTTTGTTTGTTTTTTGAGATGCGGTTTCTCTGTGTCCTCTTGGCTTTCCTAGAACTCACTCTGCAGACCAGGCTGGCCTCAAACTCCGAGAAATCCACCTGCCTCTGCCTCCCGAGTGCTGTAATTAAAGGTGTGCAGCACTAACGCCCGGCGTATTTGGTTATGTTTAAGATTGTTTTATCGGTGTATTATTTTATCTCCCGAAGTTAAGGAAAAATCTGAACACACTTGACCAGGGTTTGACTCGTGTCTCTGCCTGTCAATGCTTTGGTAACAGAATGTCATTAAACGTACTTGGTTTTTCCTCACTGTGTTTGGCCTCCATAGTTTTCCTCTGGGGATGTTTTGGAAGGGCATAAGGTTGATTGAGCTAGGGATTTAGTAGTCTGATTTCTTCACCCCATGGTCACAAGTTCCTTTGACCTTTGCAACTTTGGGTTACTATTCTACTCTCTGCTTCTCTGATACCAGCATTTTCAACTTACACATTTAAGAACGGCAGGGGTTGCCTTTGTGTCCTGGCTGTTGTTAACATAATGAACTCCAGGCTTCTTTGGGTTTCACCCTTTTTTAGTGACTGAATAATATTCCACTGGGTAATATGTATGTCATGTTTTTATCCATTTGTCCTCTGGTGAGCACCAGAACTGTGATAAAACCTGTGAATGCTGCTTCGAACATGCAGCAACTGTTGCAAACTGTAATGCTGCATCGATGCAGCA
>JAQHUG010000013.1:11854085-11866689 GCA_028555095.1 Dicrostonyx torquatus | reverse complement strand
TGTTACAAACTGTAATGCTGCATCGAGCATGCAGCAACTGTTACAAACTGTAATGCTGCATTGGTGCAGCAACTGTTGCAAACTGTAGTTTTAGGAAACCAACCTTTTCTTATTGACAAACTTTTCCCAAGTGATTGTGGAACAAGGTACTTTACATAAAAACACTCAAGACACATGTAATTATACTGCCCAAAGAGACAGCATAATTTCCTCTTTTATTTGCAATATCTTAATTTTAGACACCAAGAAGATGAGAACAAGTCTCTTGCTATTTAGAAACAATTTCTCTCTTATACTTATCAGGCTGACTGTGGGTTCAAACCTACGTTCTTCAGATCTGCGACATTAAAATGGAAGGAGAGCCTTATGAGCCGGAAGAGGCCCTTCGTGGGAAGGTGCTGCTACTCCTGCACGCCACAGAGCTGGGTAAGAACGCTCCTGCTCACCACAGAGGGCTTCAGTTTTGTGGATTTTGGGTTTTGGTCTTAATGGTTTTGACTCCTGCAGAACCAAGTCAAGCATTTCTGGTAAAGAAATGGAGTTACTTTATTTATTCAGTAATCCTGATCTACGGTTAGGGAGAGAGTAGATTTGAGTTAACATCCATGGAGTTGATGGAGTGCTCAGTACCTGGCAGGTGCTGACTTTTAGCCCCCAAGAATGTTCTTGGGTTTTGTTATTTTGTTGAGAAATGCGAAGAACCGACTAGGTGAGAAGTGAGCTGCTAATGGCGTTTGATGCAGGGATGAGTTAGCAGCCATAGAAGTTTTTCCCCTATTCCTCTAAGGCGGGAGTTATGTTTGGAAAGGTTGTATTAGTTTTTAAGCTGTTCTTGGGATGGACCAAATACTTAGGACTGAGAAGCTGTTGTTTCCAGAGGGTGGTGGTCACTCGTGTGAGTGGCTAGCTGTGCTGGGAGTCTTCTCCATTGAGCAGAAGGTTCAGTTCTGCCTGCATGAGGGGCTTTATTCACATTGGTGAGATTTAGGCAGAGCCTTTGCGGTTCCTATTCAGTGTTGAGGTCTGCTCGGAAATGGCTTGTTAGAGGTGTGCCTTGCAAACTGCCTAAGTGTCATCATGCAGGAATTCCCTACAACTGAAGGCATGAACATTGCCAGTCCAGGAGTGAGGCCATTGGATTTAGAGGGCAGTGGAAACAAAGATTTAAATAGAAGGCCACATGGGTTTTCTTTTTAGACTTACCTCTCACCCGATTCTAATTTTGAATGCAAAGTAATACCTTCACTACAGTTCTGCACCAAACAATATTGCAACTGCAGGGCTGCAGTGTATTGTCAGCCACAGCTATTGGTGGCGAGACTGTGGCCTGGGGTTGGGTGGATATATTGTAACAGGCTGTTGCTTTTTGTGTGGAGGTAGTAATGGATGGAACTACATTCATCTTGACTTTCTTCCATGCTCATTTAAAGTAGTCTGTTAGTACATTTTTATATAGTTCTTGATATTTGACATCTAGTCTTTGAAACCCCAGTTTTTTATAAAAGGATTTCATTGCAGTAATCTTTACATCTTGCTGACACATTTTTCCTTTGCATTTATTTTTGGGCTTTTACTGTTTTGCTCACATTGTTAAAGGGGTAGACTATCTTTTCAAGATCTCCGGTCAAGAGAGTGACTGGTAGATACACTTTTAGGTGACCATGAGGTGCTCAGCTGTTTTACAGAATGGAAATATCTGAGACTAAATGCTCAAGCTGTGGCAATCTCAATTTTCTTACTCATATAATGGGTAATTTTCATGTGTCTTGTGCGCTGAGAGGTTAATTAAACAGTGAGTGGTATTTAGTGCATTTGGGGAACACGAAATCTGTGCCTTGTGGCTGAAGCTGATTGTAGGTCCCTACTCTGTAGGGGAGAGAGAGCGGTGGTGGGAAAGAGATACCGTGGAGGTCTCAGAGTCAACCTTCAGTTAGTGACAATCTTTAAAGTATAAAAAGTACTATTTAACAAAATAGGTACTTTCTTCATTCTGTAAGTTTGGAAGCAGCAATTGCTACCTGTTATGCTCGAAGTTTGAGTGTCTTCTAGAGACATTACTGGGATTCATGACCATCAACCCAGTTGTGAATTCACGTCTACATTCATTTTGTTTTTATAGGAAAGGTTTTTCAACCCCAGTATCCCATCTCTGGGTTTGCGGAATGTTATATATATCAATGAAACTCACACAAGGTAAAAAGACATTTTTTATACTTCTAATGGGTCTTAGAAATAAAATTCTGTAATGGTAATTAGCATACTTTGAGATGTACTGTGGTGTCTAGAGTGGGCAGAATGTGAGCCTTGACACAAGCGAGTTCGTCTAAAGATCGGAAGCAGGACGGCCGTTGGAGGCCCGTCATGGTTGTTGCTGCTCTCCTGCCAGTCACCTGTGGTACCCTGTAACACATGTAGATACAGACGTTTGCTATGCGGTAGGAAGTATTTCTTTGACAAGAGATGTAGGTTTGCATGTCTCATGACACGTAGCTATTTCATATGACAAAAACATATACATGTGACCATATGAATGAGATGGCTTAGCTTGTTGACTTTCTGATTCTGGTTCCTGAAACCCATGGTGGAAGGAGATCTCAGGCTGTCACGTATGCTCACATGTGTGCAGACATACTCCAACACAGGAATGAAAAAAATATGACAAGCGATTGAAAATCTCCCCACTAGGTGGTAGAGTCCTCCTTAGTAAACACCCCTTTTGTGAGTGAGCACCTACCGTACAGATGGTGGGGTTCATTCTGTTTTCATGTTGTCAGTGTCTCACTGTCTGTTTACCTTTGTCCTTTCTCCCTCCTGTCGGTCCCCTGCTGGCAGTAAATGTTCTTTGACTTATTTAGCGATGATAAGATATGTACTGAATTCCAGTACATAGGGACAAAGGGGCCTTTGCTTTATATAAGGGAAATATAGAAAACTGTGTCTGCGAAGCAAGAGAAACAGCAGCCAAAGACACCACCAGTCCTTGTGGTTCTAAGAACGGACACTCGAAGGCGGTAAGAGGTGTTCTGGGGTGAGGAATGCTTGAGCTCTGGAGAGGAGGTCCAGGAAGGTGGTGCGTGGCTTTGTTCCTCGATGGATGAAGAGGGTCCTGGGTGAGAGTAGCCAGACCCGCTTGTGTGGTCAAGTTTGCCTTTGAAATAGAACCAGAGGCCGAATCTAAGCATTTCCTGTCCATTTCTCAGGTGCCTTTCCCTTTCCTTTGTTTAAATTTAAGGCAGAGAGGAGAGACTGATCCATGAAATTTGTTTTTATTTTCTGTTTCTTAGTAGACATGACTGTGATCCTAAGTAAATAAACTGTTTCTTCCTTATGTAAATAGACATTTTACCTATGAAACCATAATTTTTGTCCGTTATCCCTGATTGGAACAGTTTTTAAGGTATTTTAAAAGGCGTCGGCTATATTGACCTGATGGTAGCTCAAACTATTTCACGAAACAAGTTGCCTGTACAGCTTCTTGTGTGTTCAGTGACAAAGGCTCAAAACATTTGTAAGCACGGGTTTGCACTGTCCTGCCACACGTGCTGGGCCCATTCGCACACATTTGCACGTGCTCTTACTCTCTCACGTTCTCAGGTGCTCGCTCACCCACACTTCCACACCACACAAATCCATGTCAGGTTGCAAAGCCATTTCAGGGAACACTTGTGCTTCCTGTGGTCGTCATCTGAAATGTTCACCGCAGAGGGCTGGGGAGAATGCAGCAGTGGGAGCTCACCTTTCAGAAGCTGGTGACGGGAAGACAGGAGAAGTCCTTCAGAGACGCTTCCTTCCATTCCTTGTCTTTCCCGAGTTGTTGACCTGTTTGAACCTGCTGTTGGTGTCACGTGGAGGAAATAATAATGTTGCCTTCAGTCATTGTCATACATTGTTTCAGATCATTACACAGCGAGAGTCATAGCATCTTACTCTGTGCATCTCTGTGTCCCTCCCCCAGCTCGTCAGCACGTGGTGGCCGTCCCCTCCACCAGTATGTCCCCTCCACCAGTATGTCCTTTCGCTTAGACCTGATGCATGTTTACAGTGGAAAGATGGAGGCATTCAGAAGCTGGATGTCTGATCTGATTAGCTTTTAATTCACTTTGAGGCTCAGTGATAACCTTGGAAAAATGCTTAAATACAAAAAAGTATAGCCCTTTGTGTTGGGAAGAGACCTCCTAGTTTGCTCTTTGTAGACTAGGTCTGTAGCTCCAAGCTGTCCCCACTTCTGTCCCCACCTCTGTCCCCCAGCTCATACATAGCTAATGAGTAACCACACTTTCTTGTCTTTGTAGTGTTGGTAAGTCAGATGTCTCTTCTGTTTTCAGTTTGGATTGCTAGTCAAAAAAAAAAAAAGACAATTTAAGCATTGATAAACAATTTCCAAGTTTCAGTTTTCCCCGAGAATCTATGAAAATAACAAGTCCAGGCAGCTGCCGAGCATTCTGACCGCTAGGGCCGCTGGCTGGAATACGTGACCTGTGCTTTCTTTGGAAAATCACTGTGTAGTGGAGTGTGCAGGACTTGCTGAGAAGTTTGTGTGTGTGTGGTGTGTTGCAGGCACCGAGGATGGCTGGCAAGACGTCTTTCTTACATCCTTTTTGTTCAAGAACGGGACGTCCATAAGGGCATGTTTGCCACCAACATCACGGAAAACGTACTGAACTGTAGCAGGTGAGGGGGCACTGTCGAGAAGGTGGGGCAGCTGGGCGTGGCGGCGGGAGGAGAGGGGGGGAGCCTCTTCTGTTGGTTCCTCTGCCTTTCTCTCTAGGGACTGCTTGCATTTCTGAGCAGTAAGTGTTAAGCCACAAAAGAAGTTGAGGGAAGTCAGGAGAATGGAGTGTGGTGGAGGGTACTGTATAGGAAGACAGTCTGTCTGATGGGATGTGTGGAGAGTGCCATATAGACAGACAGACAGTCCTGTCTGATGGACTGTGTGGAGAGTGCCATGTAGACAGACGGACAGTCCTGTCTGATGGACTGTGTGGAGAGTGCCATATAGACAGACGGACAGTCCTGTCTGATGGACTGTGGCCTGAATAGTCTCCTAGAATGTGCCTGGGGTTCCTCACCAGTTTTCTATACTATGAATATTGGGATAACCCATTTTCTGTTTTGATAGCCCAAAGTGCTTGGTATTTTGTATAATGGTTTTCGTGTACCTGCGGCCAAGCCCTTGTAGTAGGAATAAAATTCTTTGCTCTCAGAGAAAATGTTTACCGCGAGGGAGACTGACCTCAGCAGACTTTGAAGAAAAAGAGCCACACACCTTCATTAATGTGTACCAGCCCCCAGGGGAGTGATTGCCTAATGCAGCTGGAAACTGGAGTAGTGGGAGAGAAAAAGGAAACCAGGGGATTTAGGGGACTTTGAGGGGTAAACAGTTGCAGGGGATTATGAATGAGCTGGGGAAAACAGTATCGGGGACAGAGTTCTCTCGGAGGGTGATAGGTGAGCCATGGGACTTCACGGGCGACAGAGTGATTAGCTTGCACAGATAGCTGGGAGCCGTCCTCGGAAGCTTAGTGACATCGCCCCGACACTGCTGGGACTTCCAGTCCTGGCCCAGCAGCCTTCCTACCTGCTGAATGGGGTTCTAGGAGTTTCAGAGAACCTGTCTCTCTGGGGAGAAGTTTCTGTCAAGCAAGGGAATTCCAGAGAGCCCCTCCCAATGCCTAAGTTCAGGGGAGACCACAGAGAACTAGGAAGCTTGAGACAGTTTCCAAGGCCTCCCATTTACCTTTATTTGAAGTTCAGCTTCCTCCATACTTTGTGGGGTGGTTTTCTGAGCCACTAAGGGTAGGAGCTTGGGTGAGAGAGTGTGACCCACCTCAGTGGAGACCAGAGATGGGGTGACTGAAAGCTTAAAGTTCATCAGGTTTGTTTGTAGCCATGTCAGGGGGTAGTGGCTCCAACCCCAATGATGCCGGCTCATAGTACTTAGGAAAACATGTTAAATGTTGAATAGTTGGCAGTAATGATACCACGTTAGCTACCAGAGAAACATCCTAGGCTCACACAGTAAATGCTGTCGAGTTGAAACCTCCAGGTAGCAAGGGTGCTGGAAATGCTCTCAGTCAAGAAGACCCGTCTGCTGGGATGAGCTTTTCCGTCGGCACATTTCCTGTCGCTGTTGATTTTGATCCTGACCTCCATCTTTGTAAAATAACTGGAAGGCAGAAGTAAATAGTTCCGTCCATTTTACTGCTTCTCAGAGCTCTACGTGCTCCAGCGTTGTGACAACATAAACAACGACAGGCTATGATTTCTGAAGGGAAGTCATGCACTACTTTCACTTTTTAGTGGCCGTTCATTTTACTTTCTTCATCATACTGGATTGCGTAAAGCCATTTTCACGAAGTTAGCATTTTCTTGGAGTGCGTTCTCCATCGTGGGCAGTGTACGCACGTCCTTTCTCCTTACTCGCCTAGTGGTCACTCAGAGGACCTGAGTAAAGTCGTTAGGTCTGTCCAGATTTATAAGGGATTCTTTGGCTTAGGAATGTGTTGCCCATTTTTATATATTATGATTGTTATTTATGTATAGCCGAGTATGTGTCTGAGCAGGAGGCGGCCATGGGGTGTACCCCACTAGAACTGGAAGTACAGGCGGTTGTGAGCTGCCTGATGTGGGTGCTGGGGGTTACACTCAGGTCCCTGCAAGAGCAGTGCACACTCTTGACCACTGAGCCGTCTCTCAGTCCTGGCCGTCAATTTGATAGACAACAAAGGCTAATGGTCCTAACTTGAACTTTCTCTTTTGCTACTATATTACTTCTTCAAGAGAACTTGCATGTTTGCATATTAAAGACAATGGACATTTTACTCCGTCTCCCCATCCTATTCATTTATAGCCACAGATTAGAAAATACCAAATGTGCCCAGTAACATACGATCAGTTTCATTGTCTGACTCTTACTTTCAAATCAGAGTCCAAGAGGCAATTGCTGAAGTGGCTGCTGAGTTGAACCCAGATGGATCTGCCCAGCAGCAGTCTAAAGCCATCCAGAAAGTGAAAAAGAAAGCCAGGAAGATCCTGCAGGAAATGGTTGCTACTGTGTCCCCAGGGATGATCAGGTATTTAAGGGGAGGGATGGCTTGAGGCCACAGCCAGTGTCTTTCTATCAAGTCGGTTATAATAATGGGGTCTTCCTTTCCTAGCTCAAGGAAAACATGAGCAGAACATATGAGCAACATGTTGATGTATTTCAGTGTGAAATCTGCTTACTCAAATGTGCAACAGCGTGTAAAGGCTTTGGTCTGCCTTTGTCCCTGCTCATTGGTAGCAGCCGCTGTATTATGGGTGTTGCCTGTTCTCAAACGGCTGAGTCTAATGTCTTACAGGGAGTGGTTGTTGGTGTTAGAAGGATCCTTTTGCTCACTAATTTAGTATGACCTTTGCTGGACCGAGTGCTTTCAGAGGAGAATGTGTTCACAGTCCTCAGCGAGAACATGCGTGTGTGAGCAGTGTCTGTATACACTGGAATACTCATTCATCCGTCCATGTACCTAAGTGCACACACATGAAGTCATTTACAAGGGCTTTTAGGTTGTAGACTCAAGCCGTGGGAGGCAGATTTATAGCATACACATGTTTGTCTGTGTTTGTCTAGATTCAGATGTCTTTATTTCTTTCAGGCTGACTGGCTGGGTGCTGCTAAAGCTCTTCAACAGTTTCTTCTGGAACATTCAGATTCACAAGGGTCAGCTTGAGATGGTTAAAGCCGCGACTGAGGTACGGACGTCTGCTCCACCCTCTGTCTCCCCCGAGCGTGTGGTGTGCTGCTCCAGCTCCTTCAGAGAGTCTCCCCACGCTGTCGGGGCTCTGAAGGCTTTGGGGATAACTGCAGGGCCATTTCGGGAGAGAAGCAGGGCCTATCAAAGATGTATAGGATCGCTTTTCTAAGTTACCTGGGTGTGACAGTTCTATTTAAGACGCACAAGTTTAATAAAGGCCAAAATACACACAGATTACTATACCAGAGAGAGCTCCTCCAAGGAAGCAGGCAGGTTGGTGATCTGCGCAGAGAGAGAGCTTTCCACGTGGGCCTACCATTTTATACCTCTCTTGGGACCTGGTGGTCCAGCCCCATTAATTAATTAAGGGGCGGCATAATTAGCTAATGGCGGGGCGTGGTCACAAGCCAAAATGGTCAAGACCACACTCCTTCACCTGGGGACAGCCCTGAACACCAGGTCACATAATACCTGTTTTATACACAGGGAGATGGAGGCGTAGGTGGTAGGGAAACAACCCAGGTCACAGAGAGTAAGTAATTTTCTTAGTGTCTTAAACCAAGCCTGGCTCCGAAAAGCTCTGCTCGTTTTCCGTGACGAAGACCGCGTCCCAGAAGAACTTGTTGATTCTCCCCCACTTGTTGCTGCCTGCTGTAGCAGTGGGTCTTACATCTGAACATGTAGGCACCGGAGAATTACTGGAGCGTGTTTGTAGGGAGTCGCTGATTCGCCCGCGATGAGGGACTGTAACCGAATGGCAAAGCGGGACTGACCGTTAACACCTGAGCTTTAAGGTTGGCGCCTCCCTCTACCCTAGACGAACCTGCCGCTCTTGTTCCTGCCGGTGCATAGATCCCACATCGACTATCTGCTGCTCACCTTCATTCTCTTCTGCCATAACATCAAGGCGCCATACATCGCCTCAGGCAACAACCTCAACATTCCCATCTTCAGGTGAGAAAACTTCATTTGAGATTCAGGGTGTTCAAAAGACTTCTGTCTGCCGTGTTGGCCATGCCTTTACTCATAGTGTTCAAGAGGCTGAGGCAGGTGGATTTCTGAATTCTAGGCTGTCTTGGTGCACATTGCAGGTTACTGGTCTGCCAGGGTTGTAAAGTGAGTCTCTGTTTCAAAAAAAAAAAAGGAAGGATTGGTTTGAATTTGGGATTTGTTATCTTTGATACATGTTATAAAAATGGTATTAGACCCCTCTTTTTTTTAATTAAAAAACCAATGCTTCATTGCCTAGCCTTTGACTAGTATACATTGTTTCTCACCAGATTTCTGTGTGTGGGCTGCATGGTGACTGTGCTCAGGGAAGCTTGAGGGTCAGTGTTTGTCAGGTGGATGGGCGGCTGTTAGGAAGTAGTGAAGCAGGGTATGGTACCAGCCCTGTCAGAGGAGGCTTAGGTGCTGGCACTGTGGTAGATAAAGGCTGGCGAGACTGACCCTGCTCTTCTCTTGACCTCGTGATGGAGAGAGTCCCATGCAACCCAGGAGGTGTTTCTCTGAGTTCCCAGAGGATGCTGTGCATTCTGCTCAAAGGGAGCTGTGCGTTCAAAGGCAGGGACTCAAGAGCAGGGTGGTGGAAACGTGGTGGGTGGGTAGGAGGTAAGTTGGCAGCTCAAGGGAAGGACAGAGGCCGGAGGGGCAGCTCACAGATAGTTCAAGAGGAGCTCTTAGCTGAGGGTTGGCATCTGTCCTGGCTTTGAACACTGATCTGGTTAGACCTGTGTATTGAGTGGCCATCCTGGGATTGAAGAAACTAATTTTGTTTCTGTTGTGAGAGTTCTGGCAAATGATGAGGGCTTACATCAGAAGTGTAGCTGTGTTCTTGGGGAGAAGGACAGAGACTCACTAAAGCAATTATCGAACTAAGTTCCCAAGAGTCAGGTCTTGTCCAGATGTGAGCTCGGCCGAGGGTGTAGGAGCCTGGATCTGCTCTGCCAAGTCTGCTCGCTGAGGAGCCAGCGAGGACTGGGTGGAACTGAGGAACGGAACTCTTAACTTCGAGCAGCACAGAGAGGCCAGCTCTGTTCTGACGTGACTTAGGGTCAACACAGAGAGAAACTGTAGGAGGAGTTGGTGGCCGGGCAGGCGGAGTCTCCTACAGTGGCATCCAGAGCCCTGGCCTCGGCCTCATGGTGCAGGGTGCTCTGTCCTGGTTCCCAGAGTGCTGCAGCTAGCCAGACAGATGTCATCAGCAGAAGTCAGTGGGATTTATTCTAATGAGCATCAAGCAAACATGGACAAGACACATACAGTCCTCGCTATCAACTAGCTTGTCGTGTAATGGGAGCACAGGCCAACAGCCGGCAGAGTGACACCGTGGTGGGAGCCGACAGGAGAAACATGCTTTCCTTTCCCAGGGACGAGACCAACTGTGTGATGCTCCCGGTGTCTTCCCAGCACCAAGGGACAGAGAAGCTAAATTAGGACATTATCATCAAGGTTGACTGGGGAGATGGCTCAGTTGGTGAACTGCTTGTCCGCTGGAGGATCTGAGGTGGGGAAAGTGTAGGTGTGGTGTCTGCTTGTGATCCTAGTGTTGGGACAGGCGGAACCTCAGGCCTCTGGCCGGTCAACCTAGCCTGTTTGTCAGGTTCCAAGCCGGTTAGAGACCCAGTCTCAAACTGTAGCTAGGTCTTGGTTAATGATGCTCATGGTTGTGCTCTGGGCTCACATGCACCTACACGTACACATTCATGCACGCACGCACACACACCCGTACACACATACACACAGAGAGAGACAGGCAGAGACAGAGATAGAGAGACAGAAAGAGACAGAGAGACAGAATGGGGGACGGACAGACAGACACACACAGACAGGAAGGCCTGGTCTCAGAACTAAGGCGTCTCTTCTGCTGGTGTTCTCATATATTCTTTCCTCCTCATCTAGTTCTCGTGACGCTTTTTATTAAGTGTCAGTGTTGATAATTTCTCAAAATTGAGCGCTTCCTTTCAGGAACTCATGCCAGCCCTCTCTCGGCTTGCCTTTCCTTCAGATATAGTGGACTGTAGACAAACTTGTCTGTTCGCAGTTGTCTTTTGCCACACTTAGGTCTCCACAGTGACAGCAAGTATCAGGGTACACTCTTCCCTCACTGAATCTATTCTGAGAATTTCAGAGTGATTTTGCACTTCCCCCACATCTCACCCTGACTTCCATATACAGATTATAAAGGAGACCAGAGTATGTTAACATTTAATATAGCATGACTATTCACACCAGTGTGAGCGCTAATGTCTGTTCACACCAGTGTGAGCGCTAATGTCTGTTCACACCAGTGTGAACGCTAATGTCTGTTCACACCAGTGTGAACGCTAATGTCTGTTCACACCAGTGTGAACGCTAATGTCTGTTTGTACCAGTGTGAACGCTAATGTCTGTTTACACCAGTGTGAACGCTAATGTCTGTTTACACCAGTGTGAATACTAACATCTGTTTGAAAACAGTTTCTCCATTTGAGGCTGTACATTCAGGAGATCTGACAAACTTTCAACTTCATATCTAAACTTATCAGTGTTGCAGAAAGTGTCTTGGGGTTGGCAGCAGAATTGTTTTGTTCCTGTGTGTGCAAATGAACCTAGGTTTTGGTTTTTGAAACACACAGGTTGGAAGAGGGGATCTGACGGCCTTTAATTATACTACAGAGGGTTCTAAGCTGTCCCATGTAGGTGCTGGGCATTGGACACAGGTCCTCTGAAAGAGCAGCTGGGGCTCTTAACTGCTGAGCGGTCTCTCTAGCCCATTTCCTGCTTTGTAAAGATGCTTGTATTTGATTTTGGTTTGGTAAGGTCATTGTTACCACAGGGACCTTCATTAGTTATTCCAGGGGATTTCCCTAAAGAACATTTGTTCACTTTGCCATGGGCCAGTGTCTGTCTGTCTGAAACTTAAGAGTGTGGAGAGCATGGATAGGGTTTTAAAAACTTTCCTTTTGTTGGTTAATTGTTTTTGTTTGTTTGTTAGTTTCTGTTTCCGAGATAGGATTTTACTCTGTCACTCTGGCTGGCCAGCAGTGTAGGCCAGCCAGAGTGAACGCTACTTTCACTGGCTGAACTTGAAAATCCTGTCTCTGCCTCCTGAGAGCTGAGGATAAAGGCTTGCACCACCATGCTCGCCATTGATCTTGGTTTTGATGGTTTCATAGATGTATGCAGTATATTCTGATTATGCCCCTCCTCAGCCTCTCTTATTTTTCTCTCATCTCTGTTAACCTTACTCCATCCCTACCAGTCAGCCCTTTCTCAGATTCATGACTTTTACTTTGTTTGCTTTTGTGTATGTGACCCATTTGTGTTTAATTTTTTTAAAGATTTATTTCTTTCATGTGTATGAATGTTTTGCCTGCATGTATGTATAAGCATCACTTGTGTGCCTGGTGCCCAAAGAGTTCAGAAAAGCATGTCAGATCCCCTGGAACTGGAGTTACAGATGGTTGTGAACCACCATGTGGGTGGTGGGAATTGAACTAGGGTCCTTAGCAAGAAGCCAGTGTTCTTAATTCCTGAACTATCTGTCCAGGCCGTGAGCCATTTAGTTTAACTAGGACCACCCATCTGTGTGAGCACTGGATGGGACCATCCACTAGAGCCTGGAGGACTCCCATCTGCGTGACCACTGGCTGGAACTGGCTACTGGAACCTGGAGGACTCCCGTTTGTGTGCGCTCTGGATGGAGCTGTCCTCTGGAGCCTGGAGGATTCCCATCATCTGTGTGACCACTGGACAGGGCTGTCCGCTGGAGCCTGGAGGATTCCATCATCTGTATGACCACTGGACAGACTGTTCACTGGAGCCTGGAGGACTCCCATCATCTGTGTGACCACTGGACAGACTGTTCACTGGAGCCTGGAGGACTCCCA
>JAQHUG010000013.1:11822124-11853865 GCA_028555095.1 Dicrostonyx torquatus | reverse complement strand
GGAGCCTGGAGGACTCCATCAGTGTGACCACTGGACGGAGCTGTCCACTGGAGCCTGGAGGACTCCATCAGTGTGACCACTGGACGGAGCTGTCCGCTGGAGCCTGGAGGACTCCCATCATTTGTGTGACCACTGGACGGAGCTGTCCGCTGGAGCCTGGAGGACTCCCATCATTTGTGTGACCACTGGATGGAGCTGTCCGCTGGAGCCTGGAGGACTCCATCAGTGTGACCGACCACTGGACGGAGCTGTCCGCTGGAGCCTCTATAGAGAACTCAGCAGTGGATACATAACTGAAGGCAGTGACTCTTTACTTTTAAATAGAAGCATTCCAAAATCTTCAAAACTGTGTCATAGCCTTTGAGGATGACATCAAATCAGAACTCTCTTTTGGCTTAGAAATCAGCAGCAGTACTCCAGAGGCTGAGGAATGGGTGAGGCATGTCGACGGCATGAAGAATGAGCTTTGCATTTCCACTGTCAACATTTGAAAGACATATGGGACTTCTGATGCGTGGACAGTGCTGTGGGGTAGCTTGACATTTGAGTCTTTACATAAGTAATGCGTGCGTTCTCTCCTTTGTAGCACCTTGATTCACAAGCTTGGGGGCTTCTTCATAAGAAGGAGGCTTGATGAAACCCCAGATGGACGCAAAGACATTCTTTATAGAGCGCTGCTTCATGGGGTGCGTATGGCCTTCAATTTCCCTCAGCGCTGTAGCGTTAGCCATCACGGGAGAGCGATGGAGCTGTGTTGGAATTAGGAGTTTTATAGATTTGTTCTTTGATTTGGGAGATGACTGGACAGAGATGAGTGATAATTTTTTTGTAATCTGTCCAGTACGGCTTTGGTGGGGAAGCTCTGCAGTTCCGGATAAGGGGAAATGATTAGTTAGTGGTGACGTTACATCTTCCCCTGTTTTGTCTGAGGTCCTAGTTCACGTCTGATTCTCTCCTGTCTCAGCACATAGTTGAACTGCTCCGGCAGCAGCAGTTCCTGGAGATCTTCCTAGAAGGCACGCGCTCCCGGAGCGGGAAGACCTCCTGCGCTCGGGCAGGGCTGCTGTCGGTGATAGTGGATACTCTGTCCTCCAACACCATCCCTGACATCCTTGTCATTCCTGTGGGCATCTCCTACGATCGGATCATCGAAGGCCACTACAATGGTGAACAGCTGGTAAGGAGCCAGCCCGCACAAGGCCGCCTTCGCCTTTCAAACGTGGCTTTTATATCGAATGGTTAGTGTTAGATCAGAGTGGCGTTTTGCTAACGTGGTTTTTCTTGTCGCTTATCTGAACCCTGCCTGAATGGGCATGGTAAGCTGCCTTCATCGTGTCTGTCAGCTTGTGAGTGAGTCTCTTGTGTTTCCCTGGGCTTAGAGAAGTACGTGAACTCATATGTCAGTGCTGGCCTTGATCATGGGATTGCAGGTGGAAAAGCCACTTGTCAGTGAGCTGTGATCTTCACTATGTGGGCGGTGTGGGTATCCATGCTCTGCTCTCTGAAGTCTATGGCTTGATTCTGAGCGAATTTCAATGAATCCTGAAGACCGGCTGGGTCACGTTGGCTGAGCAGCTGCAAACTGCTATGAGAGATGGGAGGAATCTTTTGTCAAAGGATGCACAAGTCATAAGCACTGAGGTTGAATATCAGAAAGTCATCACCCGTGAACCTAGCCCCCAGATGACAGAGTGACGTCAGGGCCCAGAAATCTTCCTGTTAGCTTCCTCCAGGAGAGCCACTTGTCCAGCCGCTTACAGAGAGGTTGGTTTTCTGCATAGCTGAACTTTATATGATAATAATAATTAATAATAATAATGTATGTGGTTCTTTTGTAGCTGATTAACCCGTAGGCACAGGCACTAGTGAGGCTCAGCCCTGAATGCAGTTCAGACCCCACGGGGGAGATGCTCCCCTGTGTGGATAAATCACCCACAAGGCTCTTTAAGTCTCAGCGCATTTCTCCTGGAGCCCTTTGGGTTCACTGTGGATTGTGTGTTTTGAGGAAGGGAGGTGCTAGCTGTAATCTTAGGGTACTCGGTTTGTAAGCACTGCCCCGCCCGTTAGGCATATCACCCAGATGGCTTCGCTAGCCGGCCACTCTGACCAGCAGTGTGCAGGTGCCAGAGGGGCCGGTTTTGTTGACTTAGTGTGGAAATCTTGGGTAAAGCATGTGCTTCAAAGTTTGTGCTCCAGTGTGTCAGAATTTGGAGGATTTAAGGATAGGGGACGGACCAGGAATTTTAGCGGACTGATGCCATCACTGTGTGTGTCTTGTGGGATGACTTGTTAAGCAAATACTTTCTAAGTGTCTCGTTAGTGGGAGGCCACCGTGACTGGCTGGCACCCCCACCTTGGAGAGCAGTTTCCCGGACATTTTGTCCTTCGCTGTTCTGAGCTGTATCTTTGTGAATTGAGGGAATGCATTACACTTTCTCTTTGCTCAGTCTCCTCCCCTGAATGACACAGCTGCATCTGTGAGCATCTTTGAATACTAGGCACTTTCTGTCAGCTGAAGCGGTCAGGCCTGTCCAGTCTGCACCCGTGGGTCACATGATCCCAGGGGAGCTGTGAATGTGGCCTGACCCACTTAGAGTCAGAAAGTTGACAGCACTGGCTGCCAGTCACTCACTTTTCATTCTTTACATATCATTCTTCTTATCAAGGTAGAACTCAAGTTTCTATGAAAAAATTATTCTAAGCCAGGCATAGTGTCTCATGGCTGTCTCTGAACAGTTGCAAGGGGGTGGAGCAGGGCTGGAGGATCACAGGTCTGGATAGCATAGTGAGGCCGTCTCAGAAGAGGCAGCATCACACCACAGCACCCTCCCCCTCACTGCTGTATTTAGGGCAAGCCCAAGAAGAACGAGAGCCTTTGGAGCGTGGCGAGAGGCGTTGTCAGGATGCTGCGGAAGAACTACGGATACGTCAGGGTGGACTTTGCACAGCCGTTTTCCTTGAAGGTGAGAGTCTGTGGAAGCCCTGGCCTGAAGCTTGTTCCACAGTTCCTCCTAACTGCTGAAGACGAAAATGCAGTTTATATGTTGTTATGAAGGGTTTCTTCTTTCCTCTTCATTTTTCCAGGAATATTTAGAAAGCCAAAGTCAGAAACCTGTGTCTGCTCCCCTTTCTCTGGAGCAAGCACTGCTGCCAGCTATCCTTCCTACAAGGTAGGGTGTTCAGCCCCTGTGCGAGCTCACCTGCTCAGGAACCCCCCTTCCTGCATCTCATGGGACAGTAGGCTAGCGTTAGCAGGAACATGCTCCCTCTCGTTCCCATCCTCAGTGCGGTGACAGTCCTCTTGGTTTGATAAGGATGTGGGAATGTGCTCTCGCTCTCTGTCCCTCTGTAGGCTTTGTCTAATTTCGTGTCAAGCCTTTTTGTGAATCTTGTTGGATGACTTGATATATATATATATATATATATATATACCTTAATTGAATTTATTTGGGGGTCACCTGGGTTATGCTTATAGTAAGTTAGTAAGATTCATAAGAGTGTTTGATAGTAATTGAGCTTTCCAGAACTGAAAATACAGTGTAATTTAGATCTCTTCGTTTATAGTCAGTAAGATGTTGAGTTTTCAGATGTTCTAAAACATGGTCTCTTGCTTCTTGCATTCTCTCTGTCAGTGGGTTTGGAAGTGATGTATTAATAGACTGTTTAGTCATTAATAAATAAAGTATTCTATCTGAAAAAATGCATTAGGCTCTACATTGTAGAGCAAGACAATCCAGAGAAGTTATCTATTTATAATTTAAATTTAAAATATATGGTGATCAGAGCTTTCATCCATTTAGAAGTTAGTCCTGTATTGTGCATAGGGCTGGGTGTGGTCCGTGTGTGTCACCACAGAGGTTGGAAGGCAGGAGGAGCATCGCAAGCTTGAGGCGGGCCTAGTCTGTGTAGGGAATTTCAGCTAACCTGGGCAACAGAATGAGATGCTATCTCAAAATAAATGAATTAATTGAAAATAAAGTTGAAGTGTAGAAGACTGATTTTTACAGATCTTTCTAGACCTAATGATGCTGCTGATGAAAGTCAGGACACGTCCCGGAGCAGAGCAGACGAAGCCTTCCGAAGAAGACTGATTGCGAACCTGGGCGAGCACATTCTCTTCAGTAAGTAGAGCGCCACACTTCCCGCACAGGTCACACGGCGTGTGTAGTGTCGGCCGTGCAGGTTGGAAGAGCCCATGACCTGTTCCATAGGTTGTGATAGGCAAGAGCCTGGAAGGAAAGTGACAGCGAGGAGTGGGTGGGAATCTGAAAAACACCCCAGAATACTCAGAGGGTGTCTGATAAGGGAGGTCCGTGTGCAGCAGTTCTCCAGGTTCTTGAAACAGGTTTTGTCAGGATGGTTGTACATCTTTTTGCTCATAACTAGCCTGATATCTGGGCTTATAGTTGGGTGTCTCTTTCTCCTCTAGCCCCATGCAGATTTCCTGCCGCTGTTTCAGCTGTGGGGATGCAGATGAACCCCCAGTGGCTCTGACAACTCCCGCTTTTATCCTGGAATAGTTGTGCACAAGTAGCGCATCCAGACGGACTCTGAGCAGAGGGTCAGCTGGCCACCTGCAAGCTGTCCTTAGTTCCAGGTTGCAGCATTCTGCTCCTGAAGACCTGAACATAGATAGCACTGTCCTGCCCTGGCTCAGCTCTCCTTTCCATTTCCTGGACCACTTCTGGTCAGATTCTCATCACTCCCTGCGAGCACTGTTGCAGAGGCTTCCTTCCTTCCGCTTGAGTCTCCCATTACCCCACTGTGGCTGCTGCTTTTTCTACTTGACTCCTGGCCAGAAGATTTGTGTGTGCGCGTGTGCGTGTGTGTGCGTGCTTGTGTGTGTGCATGTATGTGCGCGTGTGCGTGCGTGTGCGTGTGCGTGCTTGTGTGTGTGCATGTATGTGCGCGTGTGTGCGTGTGCGCACGTGTGTGTGTGCGCGCGTGTGTGCGTGTGTGCATGTGTGTGCGTGCATGTGTGTGATATGTGGATGGAATTGTGGACCTCACACATTCTAAGCAGCTGTCTACCCATGATTCAGGCCCCCAGCCCAGAGAACTCTTCCTTAAGAATATGTGACTGTATCCCCACACCTCAGCTATGGATGCAAGGAGATTCTTTGTAATTGTCACAGGAAGATAGAAGTGGAATAAGTAACAAAAGCCACCTTCTGATAATCAGTGGTGTTGATGTCTAGTCTCTAAAAAATATTTTGTGGCCTTGCATTATTTTCTATTTATTTTACATAATTATTGGTGTTTTATAGTTTTTCATAAATATTTTTCCTAATGGCTGTTAAACAATGCTGGATACATTGCAAACACTGGAGGCAGCTGTAATTGCAAGTGAGGTATTTCTAAATCCATTTCAGAGGCTCACAAATGGCGTCTCTGTTTCATAGTTCTCTACATGAGGATAATGGTCTACAAACTCAAGAGCTGCGCTCCAAAGCATAGGTGTGTTCTAAATGTGTCTCCGTGTCTCCTGCCCGCTCCTCTGGGCCACAGTGAAAGAGGAAATGCAAGTGTGTTGAGCACCCTTGCTAGGAGTGTCTACCAGGCCTTCAGCCTATTTCCTGCAGCCCAGTGAATGTCTCCATGATTTAAAAATAGAGACTCCAGAGTTTGGGAATTCACTCTAAATCAGGACGTCAATTAGTGTAAAAGTTAGAATCTGAGCCCTAATTTCCTTGCTCTTGTACTTTCATTTTTACACTGGAGACACAGAAGAGGGAAATAAGGCCACAGCCCACAGCGTGCCTGAGCACACAGTGGGAGAGGGGCTTAGAGTTCCAGATGTGCCCACGTTTTGGGCCTTGGTATTTCAGAAAAAAAAACTTCATTTAGTGACCTAACCTCATTGGTCTGTCATAGAATATGTCTCGTGGCTAGTGGTTGCTGTGAGGCTCCATTGTACCAGAACACTGGCAAATCCACTTATATTTCCATTGTAAGTTGCAGCTGTAGGAAATACAGTAGAAGATATGGTTAGCTCCCTGTTCCTGTTTAAAGCTAAGGTCTTCCAAGGTCTCGCCTAAGTTAGAGCAAGGCCAACTAATGCTCTGTTTCTTTCCAGCTGCTAGCAAGTCCTGTGCCATCATGTCCACTCACATTGTGGCCTGCCTGCTCCTTTACAGACACAGGCAGGTATGTCCGGTGGTCCTGGTGGTCCTAGGAAGCCTGGGTTTGTGTCACCTGCTTTAGGCTGAGGTCGTGAGATGAACAGTGACAGAAGCAGAGCACCCTGCACAGAATTCACCAGCCCAGGGAGGGAAGATATTGCATGAGATTGAGCCAGACTGAATGCGTAGATCAGAAGGATGCTCGCTCTGGTGTGTTGTTAAGTAAGGCGTATTTCAGTGACACACAGCGTGCATTCCACTGGAGAACCGTGTCCAGGAAAGTTGCTCTCTATGTTAGAGCTCCCTCTGCCCTCCCATCAGAGGCTTGTGGAGCTCGCTCTGCTGTAGGAGAGTCTTTCGTGTTCTTTGTCGCGCTCTTGAGGCCAGATGTAGGGTCTGTAAACATTTGGGAGGCGAGTCAAGCGGGGTCCTCCCTGAGCACTGAGCTCAGACTGTGTCTCCTTCCCTTGGTGGTCCCCTTGTGCTCAGGGTTTGTGATGTGACATCTGCTCTGACATTCCTACTGCTTGCGATGCTGGTCTGGGCCTGTTGCTGTGTGTGCCCACTGGACAGCCACAGTAGGAAGACGATCTGGGAGATGAGACTTTCCGCCATCACAGCCTGCTTCTTTCTGTCTCTCTGTAGGGCATCCACCTCTCCACATTGGTGGAAGACTTCTTTGTGATGAAGGAGGAAGTCCTAGCTCGCGACTTTGACCTGGGATTCTCAGGGAATTCGGAAGATGTCGTCATGCATGCCATCCAGCTCCTGGGAAACTGTGTCACCATCACCCACACTAGCAGGAAAGACGAGTTTTTCATTACCCCCAGCACAACTGTCCCAGCAGTCTTCGAACTCAACTTCTACAGCAACGGGGTGCTCCACGTCTTTATCATGGAAGCCATCATAGGTACCTTAGGGCCTGAAATGCTCTCAGAGGTTTGCCTGGAATACATAGGACAAGCGCCTTGTTTGACGGGTGCCCCACTGTAGTTTAGTCCCCAGTGAAAATGCTGCCACTGGATGGCCTTCCCAGCACTGCGTTCTCTACTGTGGAGCTGAGTTAGAGCTGTGGGAGACCAGAGGACCGGAACTGCTTACAGAATGGGAGTCTGTGGAGTTTTGTTTACATTTCTGAGGCTACTGCAGACCGTTAGTTTTGTTAATAGGCTTTAATGGTAATAGAAGGGCCACCCGGCACTGACGACCCCGCTGTCCCTCACTGTTCCTTGTGTTTCCTCAGCCTGCAGCCTGTATGCTGTTCTGAATAAGAGGGGCTCGGGAGGGTCTGCCGGTGGCACTGGCAGCTTGATCAGCCAGGAGCAGCTGGTGCGGAAGGCAGCCAGCCTGTGCTACCTTCTCTCCAACGAAGGCACCATCTCTCTGGTGAGTGAAGGCTCCGCCGTGCTCCCTGATCCTTTTGTATTGTTTGCATGAACGCATGAAGTACCTTTGCTTTTCTCTAGAGCGCGTTTGTCCTGTGGCTGCAGCTTTCTGGTCTACTCTGTCTCAGTGACTACTAACCTAGCGTGGTCCTGACTGTCTTAGTTTGGCTAAGTGCCCAGTGCCCTGGCTCTGAGACATGAGAGATTGCTGGCAGTTCTCAGCCCCCAAGTTACTGCTCAGTGGCTGTGCAGAAGGTGCTGTGTTGTGTTGGGGTGTCAGTAAGGAGCACACCCACTTGTGAATGCTGGAACCCAGATGATAAATGGGTAGAGAACACCTCAGCTTACACACCCAGGGGCTCAGAAGTGTGAGTGCTCCTCTTTTCACATCCTTACACCAGTCGGTGTTAAAATGAGGCTACGTAGTAAGCAGATTTTGGGTACTCAAAACCAAGCAGAATCTATTTTGCACTGTGTTACTCTTTTTCTCTCATATGACTCATGATTGGGACATTCACGAGTGTGTGCATTTTGAATGTGGTCGTCTTGAACATGCTCTTCATGTGTGTTTGGCACTTGGGTGGCAGGATCAGGAGGGGTGTGGGCAGATAGGGCTTCTGAAGTGGGCCTCGTGTTTTCACATTATTGGAGTGCTGTGATTCTTGTTCATTACTCGTGTGAACTGTCTTCACTGTGAGATAGGTCCTGCATGGAGACCATCATAAAACAAAAGAGACAAAGGTCCCCAAAAGGTCCAGGGAGTTGGTCCTTCTCAGGACATTGGGCTCCCCAGCTCTCTCTGTAGGTGGGACCACACAAGTGCATGGGCGTTCCTGGGAAAGGACTCTTTTCTCTGGCCTTGTCATGACCATTTATCAAGACGTGGACATCAGAGATCCTCGGACTTTGTCAGGGCGGAGGAGGGGGTGGAGCGGAGGGGCTGACAGCCGCTCTGTGGCCTCCAAGAGAAGGGGAGGCTGACTCACCTTTAAATAACTTTCTTTCCAGCCCTGCCAGACTTTTTACCAAGTTTGTCACGAGACAGTGGGAAAGTTCATCCAGTACGGCATTCTTACAGTGGCAGAGGTGAGGGCACTGCCTTGGTTTTCTCTGCTTAGCTTCTTGCTCTTCGTTTTTCCTTTCCTACATATTATTTATTTAAAGTAGTGTTTCTGCCACTGGCCTCAGCTAATAAAGGGCATTTGCTGTTTGTATTTATGTCCAGATGACAGGAAAGGACAGTAAGAATGGGACACGAGGTCTTGGGATTAGTTACTATTTTGATTTCTTTTATAAGTGGCATTTTCTAGGTTAAAACAGTGCTTTGATTTGATTCTCTGACATCCAGAAATTGATTCTGGGACGAGACAGGAAACACACCACTTGTAGCTTATGCGTAATGCATTTTTATCTTTTGAGATTCCTGGTCCACTCTGATAGACTCAGTGCCCTTCAGAGGGACCGGGAAAGCAGCTATCTGTTCGGAGAGTGTAGCTCTCCCCCACCCTCCATCTGTCCTTCTCTCCTGCTGCCTCCCAAGGCCGGAAATCAGCCTGAGGGTTGTGCAGCAGGGAAGGATGAGGCAGGTTCTGAGAAGAGATTGCTTTGTCGGTGTTGATGGGTGCTTGGTTGTGTGCCTTGGCGTACGTTCTTACGGTCAGCCGTCTTCCTGATACAGCAGGATGACCAGGAAGATGTCAGTCCTGGCCTTGCAGAACAGCAGTGGGACAAGAAGCTTCCAGAACCTCTGAACTGGAGAAGTGACGAGGAAGACGAAGACAGTGATTTTGGTGAGGAGCAGCGAGATTGCTATCTGAAGGTACTTTGGTGAAGGATTCTGGGTGTACAACAGCAAAGCATTAAGTTTATGTTACAGCTGGGTGACAGGGATGGTGACTTACTCATGTCCAGAGTACTTCTGGACCTGCACTAGCCAGCTCCGGCACCTTTCACTGAGTACAGTCATTTAAATTAATGCCTTCTGTTGTCAGGTTTGGGGACCGGTAAATGGAAAGGGAATAGTATTTGAAGAGCTAGGATGAAGAAAGGAGGTGACTTTCAGCACCTCCAGGAGATGCTCAGGTGGCACCTGACATCCCTCTGTACTCAGTGTCCGCAGGGCCGTGATTGTTTCCCAATGACACTTAGGGTCTTACTAGTTTCCCGTTGGACAGCGGTCCTGCTTCATGCACAGGAAAATATAGTTGCTGTTGTGTGCATGAGTGGCTGTTATGCTTGGATTGCAAACCCTGTAGGGCGCAGCCCTAGTCCAGCTGTTTTCAGCGATGAGACTTCGTTATAATCCTGTCCGTCGATTGGGACGATTGCTCTAGATGACTGCTGAGCGGCCCCACCCTCAGGTCCTGTGGGAGGAATGAGCGCACTGAAGAGCACGCAGCTCTCAGCTGCCCTTTCCTAGTTAACCGTGTGCGGGGCGGCTGGCGCTTCCATGCAGTGCATGCAGGAGGGGCATCAGAAGCAGCTGGCTCTGCTTTCCTCTCCCTTCTTGTGTCCTCACCTCCTCCCTCACCCTCTCAGGTGAGCCAGTCCAAGGAGCACCAGCAGTTCATCAGCTTCCTGCAGAGGCTCCTCGGGCCCATGCTAGAGGCCTACAGCTCTGCTGCCATCTTCGTCCACAACTTCAGTGGTCCAGTCCCCGAGTCCGAGTACCTGCAGAAGCTGCACAGGTACCTTCTCACCAGGACGGAAAGGGATGTCGCAGTCTATGGTATGTGGAGTCATTGTTTTGGCTTCTTTTAGAACTGTTTCCTTATTATATAAATCTGTTAATTTTGGGGAATTGGGGAAAATGCAGAATTATCCTGACCTCATTCCTTAGACCTGCCGTGGTATGTCTTATAAATTAAGTGGTACAGTTGTGTATTCTTTGTCTGCTTTTTTGCAGTTAACATGACACGTGAGATTTATATGTGTTGCGTGTGGTTCTGTCTGCTATGTAGTCTTTCACTGTACAAGTACTACTCCCTTTCATTTTGCTTGTTGGGTCCTGGGTCATTGGCAGTGAAGAGCTCTGCCCCCATCCGCATCCGGGTGTTCAGTCACCACAGCTGAGCGCATGCCCTTGGCGTGTTTACTGGACAGTCAGCGTCAGGACCAGAGGGAGGTGGTTAATCCCATCATGCCTCTTAGGGACACGTTAGTGGCAAACGTGGGTTAGAATTCTTGTTTCCTGATCTCTGCACGTGAGCATCACACGTGGCCGTGGGCCTCAGAAGCATCCCTGCATCACTGTCATTTTTGGATTGTTTTGTAGACCATTTTGCTTGATTCTCACAAACCCCTGTGAGGCAGATGCTCTGTGGATCTTCCCTCTCCCCTCTGACTCTTTTTTCTCTCTGTCTTCCTTAGTAGATGATTGAATAGGTTTGAAGAGCTAGTAAGTAGGTCATTTGAGGGAGGCCATGGGAGTAGTTGCCAGGAGCAGTAACGAGCTTGCTCCAATCTGGACTTTCTCGCTCATGCTCCGTAACCTCCAGTGCTGAGGCTCGTGTGAGCGGAGCCTCCAGGGCCGAGGCTCGTGTGTGCAGAGCCTGGACACTGACAGGGCCTTGTTGTTTCTCTGCAGCTGAGAGTGCCACATACTGTCTTGTGAAGAACGCTGTGAAAATGTTTAAGGATATCGGGGTATGTGTCCACGACCGTGCTGCCCTTTTGTCGAGTGTCTCTAATCTGTTGCTCTCCTTCCTCTATGGGGTCCAGAAGAAGCATTTTCTGCTGGACTAATTGGAAATGCATCTCCTAGGGGGAGGGTTGGGGCAGGACATGTCGAAGGCGTGTTTGAGTCTGCAGGTTTCACATTCATCCCCAAACTAGAAGTAACAGCCACTGGCAAGTTCTGTGTTAACTTTTCCATGGTCTGTTCTTTTCTTGCATGTTTTCTAGCTTTGCTAAAATTAGCCTCAGGTTTCTTTACCTTCATGTATGATGAGCTCCATGTATGGGGAGCTGCATGTGACCTTTGACAAGACTTTGTTTCTGACTTTATTTGGGAGAGCCAAGGCACTGACTGAACTTCCCCAGAAACCCCGTCTCACGCTTCCGGGCTTGCGTCAGACCCACAAACCTACAGTGCTAACACTGAAAACTCACCCCTCCACGCCACATTTCTGTGAAGCAGCCTGCAGCTTTCTGTCTTTCTGGGTCTCGGACATACGTCTGGGGCTGCTGACAAAGTGCTCCCTCATCCCGCTCGTCTCTTGACTTGTGTTTTCTCTTACCTCTCTCTTCAGGTTTTCAAGGAGACCAAGCAAAAGAGAGTCACCGTTTTAGAACTGAGCGGTACTTTCCTACCTCAGTGCAACCGGCAGAAGCTCCTGGAGTACATTCTGAGTTTCGTGGTGCTGTAGGGATCTCTCAGCACCTACGGCGAGGGAGGGGCCGCTGGCAAGGGAGGCTCTGTCAGGCTCCAGTCTGACCCAGAGCGGCAGGTGTCCTGGTGTGGCCCACCTGCCTTACCTGAGGAGACCTCCAGGAAGCTGCGTGCCTTCTGCCCACCCCGTGGACCTGCGCTCCGCCCAGCACCGTCGCAGTGGCCTGTGCGGAGCACTTGGGGCCAGTACCATGTGTGATTCATGATCTCTAGGTCACTAGGGGAAATCTCAGTAAGTTATTTTGGAGTTTATTAAAGATTCACATTTTAAGTTTGACTTTTAAGGACTAGTTACTGTGATGGACATAGAGGTGTCTGTAGAACTGACTCTTGTACAGTATGTAATAATGTTTCCTTTAAAGTAATTGGGTCCATTCTCCGTCTCCATCTTACCACCTTACCGCCGTCAGCAGAGCTGTGGTGTGCATGAGAGCCCTTTCCTCCCAAGTGCTTTACTAAGGAATGACTCTGCCCTGGGCTGGCAGTCTCAACGTACGTTTGAATGGCTGCCCGAAAGCAGACGATACTGTGTAAGGCAGGAAGTGGGGTGTGGTGACCAGAGGGCCAGTGCCATGAGGAGAATCTGGTTGGCAAGGTGAAGCTGCGCTTGGCCAGGAAGGTGGCACGGGAGGCTTTGTTCACATGACGAAGTGCCATGGAGTTAATGCCCAGCAGGTGTGTAGAATCGCTGCTGTGTGACAGCCGCACCCTTCCCGCCCTTTAGGGGCATCTGCTGCTTCTTAGGCGCCTCCAGCCACTCAGCTTCTGCGCTGGTTGTGGCTCGGCTGGAGGGATGGCTGACCGGTGGCACACTGGCTGCCGACTGCTGGCCTAGGGTTTCCAGACACTGCTCACTCACTGGGTGCTGCTCCCCAGTCTGGATGACTAGTACTCAGATGGCATGCGCAGTGACCCTACAGAGTGGCAGATGGTTGCAGGCCTTTGTAGATTTTAAGCTCTGAGAAGAATCCTTGGTTCTTTAGACATTTGTATGGGCTACGTACCCAAACTCCATTGCCATTTAAAGGCAAATAATTATGGAGATTTTCTGTTGTCAAGGGGTAGGTGTCTTTTTGTGAGCAAGGAGCATAATTGTTAGTTACTTGTCATTATGGTGGTTTCTTAATGATCATGTGACAGTACAGTTTCTAGCAATCTACTGTCCACATCTGTGATTTTATGGAATATGAATTTTTCTCATGAGTCTTCTGCAGATAATTTGAATTTATAAAAGTATTAGGGATGAGACTTTTACTTTCCTAAACTTGAATTTTAAACACTAATAGTATCCTACAAGAGACGTGTGTGTTCGGGGAGGTGGGCTCCTGCCTGGCATCACACAGTGCATGAAATGGCTGGTTTGGGGCTCAGAGCAATAATGCTGTGCTGTGCTGGCCTCCACCCTTTGCAGTTGCGCATGTCAGATCTCTCTTTCCTCTGCATCAGTTCCCTGGCCATCGTAGAAGCGGGTGTGGAGTGAGCTGTTCACCTGCTAGCCTTCCGTGTTGTTAACGAGGGTGGAGTGGCCTTCCCTCGGTTGTACTTGGAGAGTCTGGCTTACTCCCTTGGGGACACCCTTCTGGGGACTCAAGCATTTTGTTGAAGGTGGCTGCAGAGCTGTGGACCTGACCTCCCAGTGGGCGCTGCTGCCCTGCCTGGCACCTGCAAACAACTGCTGCTTCTGCAGCCTGTGCAGAGAAACACGCGCTTCCCTTGCCGTGGCCTCCCTTCCGGTCAGCTCCATTTTAGGGGCTTCGGTTCATGCGCCGTTGGCAGACACTTAACTCACTGTGAGATATGTGTGCATGCTTTTTGTAATTAACTGGTGCTTTGAAACCTTTTTTACGGAGGAAAAATCTCAACCAAAGTTATGCTCATCCCAACAAGCTGACCCTTGAGTTAATTTAGCACAACTCACTCTTCAGTGCCTCGTTAGGAAAAGAAAAGGAAAGGCATCACGACAGGAGTTGCAGGCAGCCTGTTAGCTAATAGAGAGGGTCCCCTTGTTCTCCAGCAGTGGGTGGCTTCCTCGGAAGATTAAACAAACTCGGTGCTTGTATATAATTTATTACAGTTTACTCTTGCATTTCTGTCAAACTGAAATGCATGCCCTTCAGGGGAAGACAGTGAGTCAAGTTAAAGAAATAAACACCTACTACTAAGCAATATGAAGCTGCACTGCTTTGCAGTGAGGCTAACCTAAGCAAATCAGAAAGGGGAGGGAGGAGTATTTGCTTCTGTGATCCTATCGAACCAAGAGCTAAGGTGAGTGCAGCCAGAGTGCACGCGCTGTGCCCTTCTTGGCTCTGCTGAACCTTGTAGGTCATGAGGGTGAGTGCAGAAAGTAGATCTGGGGTGGCAGTGAGTGGGAGCTTGGACAGGAGTTCCTGCACCCTGTTCCCCACAGTGTCTGGGTTCTGGGGTACGTGGGACACCGCAGCGCACTGCAGTGCTGAGAGGGTTCTACATTCGGCACTACACAAGCCTGCTGAACCCAGAATTTCCCAAACTGTTTGACCTGAGGACCTTTCTCCCCTCTGGGACGCCTCACCGCATGCCATGGAAAACATTATTTAGTTCTTTAAGCAGACCAGTTGGTCACAGACAGTGGCGCCAAGGCAGAATTTGCAGACTTTTGTTGTCATCCATGATGCACCGGGTGAGGACGTTATTTTTTCTCGCTGGAAAGCATAAGCACAGAACATTGGCTGGAGTGCTTTTCTTTGATGGAAATCAGCTACCCACGGCTCTGGCCTTTTAAAATGAAAATAGCAAAATTAATGCAAGGATAAATTGGGGTAAATAATAAAGGTTTTAATTCAGATCTACAAGAAAACACTGCACAATTGAATGCAGATTTTTATCCGTAGATAACTGTAGTGTTTTGAAATGATAGACTCTATCTTTGAAGTTTATAAGACTTACTATGGGATGTAAATCTGTTTTTTAACACTTTTTAGGAACTTGAGAGTTGCCATCTGGTTTTAGATGGCAATGACTGCTTCTAGAGAGTCCCGACCTTCCTTCCCAACAGCTAAAGGGCTAGTTGTCTCTATGGACAGTGTTTGTTACAGTATTTGCCCATCGTACAATGCACATGAGATTGTTCTGGAAAGAATTACTACTGTAGAATAGCACTGTATGATTTTGTGAGTGGCATTGCCTTGGGAATGTTGGCTGATTTTTATGCCTGATGACGGTGTAGCCTGAGAAGCATGGAAATGGATTTTGTTTTAATAAACCAGAAAAAAAAAACCCAACCTGTTGTGGGATGTTATTTTAACTGTGTTACATTTGTTTCTGCTGCTTTTATTAACAATGCAAAGATGTGTTACATTTGTTGATTAAATAAAATTAGTCTGGGGTCAGGAGGCTGAGTCAGCAACTAGTTGACAGGAAGTGGTAGGGAGGAGCTAAGTGTAGCAAGATTCTTCAGTGGGGACTGAGCAGAAGGATGTCCCCTTTTCCCAGAGACGAGCAAGGAGAGAAGTTAGCTGTTTATTCAGTGTAAGATTTAATAAATTATCGCCCAAGCCAGCTATATTTAGGATATATACTTTAATAGGAGTAAAGAATACAGATTTACAATACCAGATCCTGGATCCCACGCTTTTCCAAAGACGTGCGCCAGACCAAGAGCCACAGAGAGAGAGCTCACACGTGAACTGAGTCTTTTATACATCAGGCGGGACTTGATGGTCCAACCCAGAATAATAAGCTAATGGCTAATGGTGGGGCGTGGCTATTAGCCTGATTGGCTAAAACCTTTCCCCATCATCTCCCCCTTTTGTCTAAATAAGATCAATCTAACTCTAGTATAGCTATATACAATGGGAACAGACATCAAACATAAAATTACAAACAATAAAAATATCAATCCATTATCCCTCCCCCATCTCTTAATTATATGGAAGGCATAATCAACCCCTAAATAAAGTCCCAAAGTCTGAGGGCAAAGTTTTCCGGGAGAGGGGACATCGTCTCTAAAGCTACTTCTTGCTGACGTGGGGACGACATTTAGTCTAGGGGATCCATATCAGCTGTCCAAGTTGAAATCACCTGGCAGATGGTATCCAAATGGGTCCTGTAGCAGTGTCATCCGCGTCCTGACGTTGTATTAGCCAGATGAAGGTGTTGTCAATGTGTCCCATCTTCCTTTCCTGGAATTACAACATAGGTTAAGACAACTCAAAGTTACCAAAATGAGGCCACCATCCGGTGCTGTCATCCTCTTTCCGGAAACTTCAAAAATTGCTGTAAAAAAATTCATTATGTATTGTGGAAAACTGAAAACATTAATTACACATATCAATGAAAGTTATGATAGATACAAAGAAAAGGAAATATGTTCTTTAAATTCAGTTTATTTTCTGTCTCTTATCAACTGACTCTTGACATATGACAGAGACTCCAGAAACTCTGGATTAGGTTTATTGCTAAGAGTTTCCTGTTATTCAGTGTATGATGCTTGCTTGACTTCATATAGAACTTTATTAAAATGCTGGGTTTGTAACCTGAGATCAACTTGTGAGTCTCCCAGCCCTGATTCTATCAGCTCACATCCCTTCATCCTTGATGAAGCACGTGGAGATGGGATGCCTGCTCACATCGCAGAGGTCCTCTCTGGGTCGCAGTAGATCCCGCCAGTGTGCTTTTTCTCATTTACCTCTCATGAATATTTAACTTTACAGAAGGCACAGCGGCGTCCTAGGCTTCTCCCCTAGTTTATAGTAATCGCTCAACAGCATTAGCTTCCTTTTTATTTAAGAATAAAATATTTCCTTCATGAGGGTTCATTATTTTGTAGCTCCTCTGAGTGCTCCCAGAGGAAGCTGCCCAGGGCTGTATCTGGAGATGGTAGTGGTCACATGCATGACAACGATGTCCCTCCCTTGTGAGTGCCCAACATGGTTCCCAACTCTGGATTCAGAAGTTGTTAACATCTGCAGTCACTTTCCAGCCTCATGTGTGTCCAGACATTCTCTCCCACAGAAGGCATGGAGTTGAGTTGATCTGGGAAAGTATGTCTAACATGGACAATGAATCACACCCATTGTGGTGAGCGTGGAATTCAGTTTTTCATTTCCAACGTCTTTGCATTTGGATGTCTAGCTATAAAAAAAAAATGTATTTTGCTTTTCTTACCTGTTCACTCAGGGTCACCTTCAGTGATTGGTTCTTGTTGCTGTTTTAATAATAATAGAATCTTAGCACCCAGAAGACAATTTTACAAAACATTGAGGCTGAAAGGGGGTAAGAAAAATCAATCAATGGGTAACAGTATGTCCTGTTTACATCTTGTCAACTTGATACGACCTGGGATGAGGGAGCCTCACCTGAAGAGCTGCCTCTACCAGATTAGCCTGTAGCGATGTCTGAGGAGTTGACTTGGATGAGGACTGGTGAGGCGAGTGGACCCAGCCCACTGTGGGTGGCACTGGAGGTGGTTCTGGACCATGTAAGCTAGTCAGCAGCCTCCACCTGTGGCTTCCTCCCCCAGTTCCTGTCCTGGCTCTCAGCCATGTGTAGTAAGAGGAGGGGGCTATGTTCCCCGGCTCCCAGCTCCTGGCTGCGGGCCTGCTTTTGGCCCTACTAGCTTATACCCAGAATAATTACACACAAACTGTATTCATTTAAATACTGCCTGGCCCATTAGTTTTAACCTCTTATACATATTAGTTTAACCCATTATCTAGTAATCTCGTGGTCATGGCTTACTGGGAAGATTCTAACCATAGTCCATCTTGGGCTGGAGAAACATGGCGTCTCCCAAACTTCTCTTCTCCCCAGCCTTCCATTCTGTCTACCCCATCCACCTAAGGGCTGCCCTATCCTATAGGCCAAGGCAGTCTCTTTATTCAACCAATGAAAGCAACACAAAATACAGAAGGACCCTCCTACATCAGCCATGGACGGTGACTGGAAGAATGAGCTGAAACAAACCCTTTCTTCTCCAAGTCGCTTTTGGTCAGAGTGTTTACCCTAACAGGATGAAACTAGAATAGAGTGCTGTGTGCAGTCGTGGGGATCTACCTGAGCTGGGATCTCAGCTGGTGTAAAAAGCCAGGCAATGCTGCAAATGCTTGTGACCCCAACACTTTAGAGGGTGGAACAGGAAGATCGCTGATGCTGACATCTAGTCTAGCTCCTGGTTCAGCGAAGACCCCATCTCAGGGAAATAAGGTAGACAGAGCAGGACACCCAAGGTCCTCCCCTGGCCTCTACATGCGCTTGTCTGCACATATGCTCATATACCATACATGTCCACTACATGCACAGACATACAAAAGGGAGTGTTTGGATCTCACAGCTCGGAGGAGTTGGAATATGGTGGACACTGACCATGGGGTCTCTGTAGCCAAACCAAGTGCCACAGACAGGTTGCAGCTTACTTGATGTGTTCTGGATGGAACACCATCAAGAAATTAACTGTAAAAATTGCAAAACAGGATTGAGTGCTTTGCTACATAAGGTAATTCCCTGGCAAGGTCTTTTGTCATATGAACCTTAACACATATGCAAATTAGTTATTTGCTTACATGGCTTTGGGCACATGCTTGAGTCCACCCTTTTATAAGTGGGCCTAGCAGAAGTAACTGGCAGATGAGTCCGTTGAAGTGTCCGGGAAATATAACTCATTCTCAGCTTGACGATGGGTTTTCCTGAGGCAGGTTTTTTCAGTGGATCCAGAAGGTCTCTGACCTATTTCTGCTTAGCTACCATGACAGTCACCTGTGGGAGCTCCTGTGGGAGGTGTCCCACCCATCTCTTCCTGAATCTGCCCAGGATACTCTTAGACTGTGCCCAAAGTGCTGGTGAGCCAACATCTCATTTATGACCTCCAGTTTCTAAGGTGGGGCCAGTCAGTGGCTCCCAGTCTCTGCCTCCAGCTTCTTTGCCTCTGAGGCACATTCTGAGGTCCGGGTGCTGGTGGGCTTCTGTTGCCCCTGGCAGTGACCCGCTCAACACTCCTTCCTTGTTTTCCCTCTCTCTCCTGTGTCCAGTCCTTGCTGTCCCTCCTGGCATCAGCTTGCACATAGACGACTTGCCGCTGAACTCTTGTCTCTTGTCTGGTTCTAGAAAACCAGCTAAAGATGGCATTCTTTGCTCTTCTCTAGGCAGTGCTGAGCTTTGAACCTATGTCAAGAGTCAACATTCACCAACACTGAAGTTGGACAGTCAATATTTTATGTGTATGTATGTGTGCATGAGTATATTTCTGCACCATGTCTGAAGGGACCTTGGAGGCTAGAACAGGGTGTTGGATCCCTTGGAACTGGACTCACCAACAAATGTGAGCCACTGTGTTGGTGCTGGGATGCTGTAGGAATTCCTACCACCAGTAGCCTTTAAGTTACCCATCCACTTGGCCGTGGCCTCTTATACTATTTATGCCGATGAAAAGTGCACATCCGGCCTCTTTTCCAGCTGCGGGATTCGGTTGCTGTTCCCCGTTCCAGCAGAGGACTGTGATCTGTGAGTCTACTCCTAAATAAATAGCCCTCCATTATTCTCAATTCTGAGCTAGTGTGGGATTTCTTCTAAGCGTTTTTCCTCTGGCGCCCAATGTGGATCCAGACTCCACACCTACCAGGTGGATTGCCTTAAAGACCTAACCGGTCCACAGCCGTGAGTCCTCTAGGTCAATCAGTGCTCTTGAACTCTGAGCCATCTCTCAAGCACCCCCAAACATTTTGGATGAACAACATGAGAGCCCCATGAGAGGATCGTGATGGAGAATGGCCCCTCTGTTGTTTCTTTGAGAAGGGTCTAGCTACAATGCTTGGAGATGTCAAAACTGGGGAGTTCAGTGTCCAGGAAGTACCAGTACTATGCAGAGCCGGCCTTCTTCCGAGCATGTGGCAAGCACGCAAGTGTTGAGTCCTGCCCTCACCCTGGAGCAGCACTGTACCTCCGAAGGGACAAGGGCCACACCCAAGAAACAGTTCCCAAGGACTTGGTGATTCCAGAGCCTGCCAGGCTGCTGTGGAGATGAAGGCATGGACTGTGGGGTTCTCACCCAACAGACACCCTTTCACTAGGTCTCGAAGGAAGGGGGAGAACAGAGAGCTGAGATGGGAACCTTTCAAAACTTCACCCGGTAACTCTATTTGACAAGCTATTAAGTGGCTGTGTGCAGACCTAGATGTCATCCTGTCCACTCCGGTGACTTGGAGGCTCCAGGCTGATCTACTTACACTTGACTTTCGAAGCCACTGGAATACATTTTCTAAGCTGTTGGAAGTCTTTTTTTTTGTTTGTTTGTTTTTGTTTTTGTTTTTTGAGACAGGGTTTCTCTGTGGCTTTGGAGCCTGTCCTGGAACTAGCGCTTGTAGACCAGGCTGGTCTCGAAGTCACAGAGATCTGCCTGCCTCTGCCTCCCGAGTGCTGATGGCGCATGCCTTTAATCCCAGCACTTGAAAGTCTTTTTTTTTTCTGTAAACTTTAACTGTGGTTAAAGTTTTTAGATCTACACTCCTACGTGGAGTGGGGTTTGGCGGGGGTCAGAGAGGTGTGTCTTTCTGTTGCTGCATTTGCCCATCCCCGTGCCTAGGGTCATTCGATCGCTGGGCCTGTGCCGTTGTTTTGTTTTCTAAAATAGATAGTGGTGTCTCTGAATACACACATCTCTAAAACGGAGGACAGCAGACCTTTTGAGTGGGCAGATGGAGGAATTTGATTTTTTTTCTGGGCACAAACTGGCAGTCAGTCTCTGAGCTGCCAGCTGTGCAGGCAGAACCAGCCACTTCCCGTTGTACAGATGAAGAAGTGGAGAGAGCTGGGTGAAATTCTTCAGCACAAACTCTTCAGCTTCTTCGGGGAAGCTGGCGGCGAGAGGGCCGAACCTCAGATTTCTCCAGCCTTGGCCTTCTTTGTGCATGTTTGGATTGCAGGACTCGAGTGTGGTGAATCTCATCCGGGGTGGGCAAGAGGAAGGGTAGAATGGAGAAGCACTAGGAAACAGGAAGTTATTATTTCCTTCAAAATGTGAAGCCCCATGCCAGGACCAAGCCCAGGGCAAAGGGGCCGAAGCTGCGGCTGTGTGTGTGTGTGTGTGGGGGGGATCCCAACATCACCACTGCCTGTGAGGAACAGCCGATCTCACCGTGGGGACCTCAGCGCGAAGAAATGATGACCACTGCGTGGAAAGTCATGGGTGAGTGCCTTTTTATTGCTTTCTTTTGACATGGAGTCTAAATTGCCAACAGGAAATTTTAAACCCACAGAAACTGGCACCAGCATCTGGAGCCACCGCCCCATCTGCAGCAGCTTCAGGTCTGTCTTCGTTTGTATTGTATCGTGACCAAGCTTTGCTGCGCAGTGGCAGAACCTGGTTAAGGCTGTCTGGGTTCAAGATCCAGCTCCACACTGACCAACCACTGGGTCTTGAGCCTGTTTTCTGACGACCTGCCTTCTTCTAATAGGTGACGGCGTGAAGGAGCGAACACGCTCAAAGCTCTCTGCCCTGGCTGCTTTATAAAGGTTAGCTCAGCTCAGGGGCTCTTCATCGGCCTCTTCAGATAATCCCGCAAACTCGGTTTTCTTCGGCCCGCCTACTCCTTCCTTGGCCAGCATTCGACACACACTGGTCAAACAGACTGTGGGATTTCCTAACCCCATTCTGTCTTAAAGTCATACATTGATTTTCATCTCCTTCACTTGAGCCCACCTGTACCAGGACGCTGGGTGTGGCCCTGCCGCACTTTTTGATCTGCCCACTAGGTGGCGATAGAACTTCATCCAGGGGTTCCTAGCCACAGACCTAGGTGTGTTTAAAGAAAGAAAGGAGACAGAGAGAGGAAAAAATAAATAAAAAACCATGGCCAAGGCCGCCCAGACATCCAGGGTGCGTGGGTGCATCCACGAGTACTTCTTCAATGTTGCTTGTCACGGATTGCCGGAGTTAGACCCCAGGATGGCTTCCTCATATAAAATCAGGACAGGAAAAGCTACAGAGCCCTGGCCTATGCACGGGGCGTGGCAGAGGGAGTGGCTCGGGGCAGCTTGAAGTCCCCCGGGAAGCTGGAGGCTCCTGTGGCTGCGGGACCCTTAGGAATGAATGCCTGCAAGGGCTGCGGAAGGTGAGGGGTGGGGCAGGTCTTTTCTCCCCAGCTTTCCTTTCTTTGGTGCCAGGGGACTCCAAGTCCTATCACTGAGATTAGGATTCTTCTTTCTGCCCGCTCTGGCCTATCTTTGTATTATCCGAAAGTAGGGTGCAAATAATTCCCGAAGTCCAAAGCACCCTGCAAGTGCCTCCCGGCCACCTGGAAACGCCCCTTTGGTGCCCAAACCACCATGGAGCTGGCTTTGCCCGCTGAAACTGACTTTCTCCAGATGAGACTCCCATTTTAATCTCTTTTATTCGTTCACAGTGTGTTTTACATGGGCGCAAAAGAGCAAGCTGGGAAGGGGTTGAAGGGAGGATGTAAGTTTGGATATGATCTGTGTGAAGATGGGGGCCCGCGAAGGAGAAGCGAGGAAAGGGAACCGGGGCTGGAGACTAGAGTAAAGCGATCCACAGTTTTATTCTTGTTTGTCTTTTTCTTAGTCCTCTCCACTGAAGGGGGCCTCTGGAACCATTAAGACTATGGGCGTCCTGTCCACTAGAAGGCGCAGGCGTCCTTCCGCTTAGCCTGGAGTTGGAGCAGACTTGGAAGTGTGTGAGGTTTGGGGAATAGTCTCAGGGATCTCTAAACACCCCTCCAAGGGACTGTTTTCTCGCACTCCCTTAAGCCCCTTAACAGTTAAGAAAGACTTAACCCTTTTCCTGCTCAAGTGTGCCTGTTGTTTCCTGGGGCATCTTGTGCCCAGAACTGATCCCATCTTTACCAGAGTGAACTCTGGGGACCGTGGCTTTTTGCCGGGCCTTGGACTGCTTTGGGGACACCGTAGGGACTCAGTCAGCCCTCACAGGCATGCGCTGGCTTTCCCAGGAACCTGCTCCTCCCTATAATCTGTTCTCCAGAGGACCAACTTCCTGGACGTGATAAGGCATCTTTAGCATGTACTTTTAAAACGATTTTTGAAATTAGATTTTTATTTACTGTTGGAGAGGGACAGGGAGGCATGGAGGTCAGAAGACAAGTTCTGTCCTTCCAGGCGGGTCCCGGGGATGGAACTCAGGTCGCAGGCTTGGCAGCAAGTGACTTTAGCAGCAGAGCCATGGTGTCAGAGACAGCACCGTTTGTTCTTCATCGCTCCAGGCCTATCTTGAGCATCACTCCAAGGTCTCCTCTCTTCCTGAGGAACAGCCACAGAAGGCTATGCTTGGAGCCAGCATGCAGGAGGCCATCAGTCTGTATGATTTATGAGGGGCAAGACTCAGGTTAAGATTCTTGCTTGGATCCACATAGCAAAGAAGAGACAGAGACAGACTCTTTTAAAAACCATAGCTTGCAGCGTACTGTCTGCAGATGGTACCTTAAGGTTAGAAGTACGGTCAAACACAATTGCTGGACACTTAATGCAGGCTAGAGGCTGAGGAGAGAACTTAGGGGGATGCCTAGGCCATGTGACAAACCCATGGAGAGGCCTATGTCTAGGGCTGGAAGTCAACAAATAGTAAGACATGACCATGATGGTAAATGTGTCAGCCACTTGCCTGGGAAGCAGCATTCCTCGCTTCTGAGACAGAGACTCGGAGAGAGTTGGAGTGTTCTGATCTGGATGTCTTCCTGGGCAGAGGCTTTTTAACCTCCGCCTGAAAAAACAAACAAACAAACAATCAATTTTCTGTTACGGTACATTCCAAACATGCATCAGAGTGGTAAGAAAGAGCAGTGTCTTGTTGCCGGGTCCCACGTTGCAGTCGTGGGCTCCAACTACTGCCAACCCAGAGCCAACTTCCTCCCAACCTTGCCCTCTCTCTCTTCACCCCTGGACTGTTTCCAAGAAAACCTCTTCCATCCTATCTCTTCGCCCATAAATATCTCAGCATTCAGCTGAGGATAATGAGGCCCTGTAAGAAAAAAAATCAGAATCCAGTGATCTCACAGAAAGCACCAGCATTCGTTCCAGTCACTGTCCGATTACCTTCTCCTCCTCCTCTCCTTCTTAAGATTTATTTATTTTTATGCGGTATATCACGTGCATGCACGTCTGTGTGAGGGTCCCAGATCCCCTCAGTTGCAAACTGCCATGTGGGTGCTGGGAATCGAACCCAGTCCTCTGGAAGAGCAGCCAGGGCTCTTAGCTGATGAGTCATCTCTCCAGCCCTCCTCTTCCTCTTGTCCAAGTTAAGATCTGGACAAGAGCCACGTGAAGGGAAGTCTTAGAGTTTCTTTTCAACTCTGTTTCTCTCTCCTTCCTTATTCCCCTTGTAATCATTTGTTTAGGAAACCTGGTTGAATCTTGGGTGGCTTCCCATACCTAGTGCCTGCTTTCTGTGCCCTGGGGTCCTGTCTAGCAAGCTCCCAGGGCCCTGTGTTTCCTGGCGTGTGCAACTCTGGAGGCTTGTGCGATTCAGGCTTGAGGTTTGGGAGTGTGGCATCTGGAAAACATAAGTCAAAGGACAGCCTTCTGAGTGCCATGAGCAGGCACGTGTGTGTACACATAGACTTGTGTCTGTGGGTGATTCTCCCCACCTTTGGTTACCACCAGAAGCCTTTGTTCTGGTGCCCACAGGCTCTTCTAGGCTTTTTGTCAGGCAGGCAAAGAGTAAGACACATGTGTCCCTGAAGCTCCTAGAAAAATCTCAGGGTAAAGAAGGGTGGGCTTTGGTCACCAGGTAGAATCTTACACACCGCCCCCATCAGGTAAAATGGGGCATTGCAGCCTCGAATTGTATTTGGATTTGACAGACAGAACAAAGGAGGTTAAGCTTAACCGCAATCACAAAGGAGCTTGAAGATCAGAATGCATAAGGAGGGAAGGCCAAGGAAGGGTTAATCTCCACTGTGAACTTCGCTGGATTGAAAACCACCCAGGAGGCATATTGTTAGGGTGTTTCCAGGGAGATTTAACTGAGAAAGGAAACCTACTCTGAACGTGGGGGTCACCACCCCATGAACTGTGACCCTAAAATGAGGAAACAGAGAAAAAGATAGAGCAACTGGGGACTGACATCCATCTGACTCGTCCTCCTGACTAAGGACACAATGTAACCAGCCACTTCTTACCTTCCTCCAGTAAGGGACCATAGTCCTCCAGACTGAACCAGAGCAAACCCTTCCTTCATTAAGGTTTGGTCAGGTCACAGTTTGGGAGTAGAGGGAGAAAGAGAGAGACAGGCAGACACAGACACAGACACTACCACACAACTACTATAGCCCAGCTGGTGGGTACCAGAGGGGAAAATGATGAGCTATATATCACGTCCTGTTGACAAGACAGATGGCAACCAGGAGAAGCCACCTGCAGCTGGCTTTGTGGAAAATTTGGCCTCCGAGTGTGGGTAATTCATCTAGGGAAGCACTGAGCTGTGAGCTTGCTAAACTGTGTCTGCTGGAGGCCTGTGCTCCGCTGACATGGCAGTGTGACAGGCAACTGAGCCAGATGGTCCAGACAGTCGCGGTGGATCCGGGGTCTCCTTGCAGCGAGCTACAGCAGCCCAGATGCTTGCGTCTGCAGGTCTGGGATGGCAAAACTCCTAGGCGCACCTTCCTAGAGGCAGAGGGGCGTGTTCTCGGTGGGTGGCACGGCCCGCATTCCAATGCCCACTTTGCTCTGTCCAACCAACGTTCTGAGGGATCCTGGTGCTTCTCTGCACCCTGCCTGTCAGGGTGAGGTTGGTTCTCTCTGGGAATGGAGGTTGCTGATGTGGGAAGGGGGTCGATGTTGTGGCGTAGAGGATGCCAGAACTCTGTTTCCGGATGGATGTGGCTCTTAGTCTTGACACCACTCGTGACTGGAATTCGGGGCAGAAGGTGATGATAACTCAGACATCCTAACCCTCAGTCATCTCTTTTGCCAAGTGGGGGATGGGTACCTCACAGAATGGCTTCAAGGGTTACACGGACTAGTGTAAAGAGAGGACACCTGGTACCTATGCGTGGAACAACTTCCGGACTGCAAGCAAGCATGCGCAGTGTATCTCGCCTGGCCCTCTTCAGACAGAAACTGGATGGTAGCTCGGCCCACAGCCCGTGTTTGCTACCCAGGAGGGGCTGTGGCGCTTAGACTTTGGGACCTGTCTTTTAAACCCGCTTTTCTTACTCCTGGACCGCGCTTCCTTTTACTTTCTCAGACCAGACTGCAGGAGTCCCAGCTGCTTGCCATCGTGGACGCTGGCCCTTCCACACAGAATTGTATTAGAGGTTTCCATTTCCTGAATCCTTGCCTGTTTCTAATTACTGTACCTACCCATAATTAGATGAACTGAAAGAATGGGAGCCACCTGGCCTCGCTGGGTTGGCGTGGAAACTTTCAACCTCGTTAACAAACATTTTGGTGATGAACTTTTGACCACAGATCCATCTCCCCCCTCCCCCCCCCCCCCCTGCATAAGCATCCTTTGCTCAAAGACAGCGTGTATCTGGTGAAGAGGTGGCATTCGGGTCCTCGATCAAGACGGAAGATGTTTCTCCGTGCCGCATCCGCGAAGCGAGAGGTTTAAACCTCACAACCTCTGGGGCTCTTTGACGAGTTCAGTGAACTGGAACGCTTGTAGAAAAAGAATTTAAGTGGATCGGATCTAGAGTTCGCTGCCAAGCGGAGTGGCAGTTTGTTTCTGTGAGGCTGACTGTAAGCAAGTGGGAAAACACTGTGGCCCTTCCGGAAGGACAGTGAGTGTCAGACAGTGGCTGCCTGGGTTGGTTCTATTAGAGCCTCACCAAGTCTTTCAAAGATGTCCTGAGTCTGGTTCTCTGGAGAGCTGTTCAGCGTCTGGTGTTCAGGTTATACTTGGAACAATTGCAAGGGAATTCTGGGGAGTAGGGGGAGGCATCAGTGTGTTTTAAACATCACCCATGTGATCCAGTGTGAGGGTGACGTGTACCATCAGCTATAGAAGAACAGGTCCCAGATGTCCCAGGGTGCAGATACATATAGCCAGGGGTCCTGGGAAGGTGTGTGCCGACTCAGCTTGAATTGGCAATCTGTTCAGTGACGGTCTCATCCCAAACAGTCACTTTCAAGTTTTTTCAACTTTGGTTTACTGATAAATAGCATATGCTAAATAATTCATAGGAGCACTGGGTAGCATTTTTAGAACATTCATGTTTCAGCGATTCTAAGAACTCTGTCGTCTAGCAAGTGGCTTCTGTAATTTCGTATAATGTATGGTGACTCATACACATCTCAGGGTAGAGGGCTAATAGAAAGGTGAAGGAAGATGGGTGCACAGCATTGTGCTTTTGGACAGTGGTCATGGTCATTTCCATGGTGATGGCCGATTTGCAGCATCAGCAGCTGTGGGTTGAACATGCTCAGCATCCTCATTTGTTCTTGGAGTTAAAACTTCATTTTCCTATGATCTGTTCTCCAGTCTAGGGTGCAAGGTTAATCTAGATATTCCCTGGGGCTATTCACAGGACTATAAATGTCAGGGACCTTTGCCCTAATAAAAAAGGGTATTTCAGGAGGTTAGCAAAGACCTTTGATTTAGAATGTTTAACAAAGCCAGCTAGGGCTATTGATTCTAGGAAGCTAACAAAGATACAGAGACTATTGTTTTAAGGAGGTTTGCAGAGAGCCCCTCTTCCAAAGTTAGCTATCCACAAAAGAATATTTTTGTTTACACAGGTGTGCTAGCTGGCGATTTTATTACCCCCAGTTCCTGCTCACTGCCCTAAGTCCCGACCCCCCACCCCAAGCCTAGCTCCCCATTTCGGAGCTATATATACTGGTATTGTTCCCTAATAAAGTAAGACCTTGACAAGTGAATTCTGCTTGGTGTTTTTCCTTTCTCTCGTTCATGACTTTCAGGTAGTGGCCTCTTCAGACCCTGAATAACTAGACCTTCAGGACAGGTCATATAAACATATAGCAAAAAGAGCAAAAGCTCTTTTCAATTCCTGTTTTTCTTATTGTTTAGAAAAACGAGTGCCTGCTTAAGTAGGGTCTTGGACCGACCCACTGTGATTGGTAAAACTTTAATGGTATTTTTGCTTCTTCCTTTCTGAAACCCCAAGCATATGGGCATAGTCTATCTGCTATCTTATATCGACTGTACCGTTAACGGTTCCCTCTAGTCACTGATGGGACTTTCAACTGCTCTGATATCAAGGGGGCCCAACAGATGTTATGGTTTTATATTGCTAAGTTCTCGGAAGACAGGTTTTCATTTCAGTATGGGGGGGAAGCACACCTTAGAACTTTAGGCATCAAAAAGCCATGAGATCATTAGCCAACAGGGAAAATCAAATCAACACCGCCTTAAGGTCCCACTTCATTCACACTGGGATAGTCAACAGCAAAACGATGGCTAATCGCCAGTGTTGAAGGGTGGGGAGAAAACACAAACCCCACGCATTTCTTGGAGGAATTACCAAGAGTTCAGTGTTTGGGGAGACAGTCTTGTAGGTCTTCAGAAGGTTAACTATTAGCAGGGTGCTGGCATGAGAACAGACAAGTGGACGGATGGAAAAGAAGAGCCTAGCATGGAATTCACACTGTACGATCAGTTGGTCTTGGTGGATATCAAGAACACGAGTGGAGCAAGGACGGCCTCACCAGCAGGTAGTGCTGGGAAACCCGAGTCAAAGGCAAGCCGTGGGATGTGAGAAAAATATCCACAAGCCGTGTGATAGATACAGGGTTAATATTCAAGCAAACAGAAGCTACATTGGCAGACTGGGCACAGAGCTGGCTTATCTCCCAGCCAATCAGGCTGAGGTATACAGGCAGAACCTACTTACAGATGAATGCTCATGGTAATATTATTCATCTTAGCCTGGAAGAGGAAATAACAACTCCGCCAACCAGGAATCAATCAACAAAATGTGCCCTATCCATGCAATAGAATAACAGCTAGCCATTACGAGAAAGTATTGATAGACTCTATAACATAGGTAAACTTTAAATGTATTCCTCTCTGTAACTGCAAAACCTAGTGAAAAAGATGAATGAAAGGCAGGATTGTCTCTATAGGCAGCAGTCAGTGTGGGGAAATGTAGACATACACATATAGATCAGCTGTGGATATAGCTGATGTCTCGGGACGAGGAAGAAAGGTTGCAACCGTGCTGTATTCGGGGTTTCTTTTTAACCATAACAAAACAGTTCTGAGATTATAGTGATTATAGCTGTAGAATTCAGATAAATATTAAAAATAATCAAGATGTGTTCTTTAAAAAATAGGCAAACTGAGTAGCATATTGATTATATCTGATAAATTATTACATCTGTTTATGAATTGTATCTGATAAAACAAATGTGGAAGCTGGGTAGGGTAGCCCGTGCTTTGGATCCCAGCATTGAGTAGGCATAGTAAAATGGCTTTCCATGAGTTCAGTGTTATCCTGGTCTACATAATGAGTTCCAGGCCATCCAGAGCTACACAGTAAGACCTCATGTAAAAACAAGTTAAGTGTGTGTGTGTGTGTGTGTGTGTGTGTGTGTGTGTGTGTGTATGTAGGGTGGGGAGTTAAAAAGAGAGTGACAAAGACAGATATAAGTAAGGTAAGTAGGCAGATAGGTAGATGGATGGATGGATAGATAGATAGACAGACAGACAGACAGACAGATGATTGATAGATGAATTGCTACCTGACTCTGGGGATGAGAGTGTTCAGTGTTCACTATTTAATCTGTGTAAATTTACAATCCGTGTAAACAGCAACCACAAACATATGTAGGCGATGTTAAGTGACTCTGCCAGAGCCTGAATAAAAGGATAACAAAGATTTACTAAGGGACATTTAAGAATATCAAGGTAGAGAGCCTCCTCAGTCTTCAGTTCTGCCCTGGGGTCTATGGATGCAGTGATCTGCTCTCTGACCACCACACAAAAGAGCTAGAGAGGCCCCTCCTCTTCCTTATAAGGGAATGCACAGAAGCCAAGGCCTAAGCCGGGTACCCAAAGGTATTGTTGGAATGAATCTCCACAACAAAACACTCAGTGTTCTGTGAATTGCAGTGCTCCCCAAGACTCATCCGAGAATGACTAGAAGAAAAAGGAAGCCAAAGAGAAGGGCACCTGGGTTCAGCTGAAGCACCAGCCTATTCCACCCAGAGAAGCACACTTTGTGAGGACTAACGGGAAGGAGCCTGAGCTGCTGGAGCCCATTCCGTATGAATTCATGGCCTGATGTACAAAAAGAAATAAAAGACCTGGACTGTAAAAAAAAAAACAAACAAAACCAACCATGTGCTGCTTCCTTTGTCCAATGTCCAGGCCAGATGAAGCTCCTTACTTCCCTTTGTAAATCTCTACTGCATCAAGGCCCAAAGCAGAGGGTTCGGGCATGTACCCCCCCCCCCACAGTTCTCTTCGGCATGTATTCTTTGTGTGGTCCATGGTGCCTACTGACCACTCCAGGCCCCCAGTTCTCTCTTTGAAGTGTGGAAGTCACAGTGCTTGGTTCCAGGCTCACTCAGAATTAAACCAAGTGGTTTGTGTGAACTGTCAACTACCTGGGACATGGGCACCATCAGCCAGTACACACGGTGCTTTAAACCTGCAGGATATTCTGACCACGTTTTCACACTAGGGTGAAACTTAAATCATTATGTTTATGCAACTACACCTGCACTAATCAAGCCTGATGAGGATAAGTTGATCTTATCTTTTTACCCTGCAGTTTCTAGAACAGAGGCAGAGAAAGACTTATAATTGGTCCACGGTTCACCATTGTGTCTCAGTGAATCTTTAAGACTGGTGAACCTGCTGCCAGTGGATGCTATGCTTGGGAGTGACTGGGGTGTGATCTGAGTCTCGGTGCAAAGAAGGCTGGAAACATGGGGTCCTGGGCACACCTGCAGAGGGAACTGTAAACATGGGGTCCTGGGCACACCTGCAGAGGAGAGTGGAAACATGGGGTCCTGGGCACACCTGCAGAGGAGAGTGGAAACGTGGGGTCCTGGGCACACCTGCAGAGGAGAGTGGAAACGTGGGGTCCTGGGCACACCTGCAGAGGAGAGTGGAAACATGGGGTCCTGGGCACACCTGCAGAGGAGAGTGGAAACATGGGGTCCTGGGCACACCTGCAGAGGAGAGTGGAAACGTGGGGTCCTGGGTATACCTAAGTTCACAGTTCTTTGGGATGATATGCTGAAAGGGATCTTGATTTTACTTATTTATTCAAAAATATCTCAAATGATGATATTATAAAATTTAAAAAGCCAAATCTTTAAAAAACTGAAACAAATATTCAAGAAATACATATAGAGTACACAGGCTCTTGTCTTGTTGAAAGTTCTTGTTTTAAGCCTCAGTGTGGTTGTGTGCACCTATATCCTCAGCGCTTGGGAAACTGAGTCAGGAGGATTGCAAGATTTAGGAGACCCTGGGCTGCCTAACAAGATCTGATCTCAAAAAGGAAGTCACCACTTAATGTGCTGTTGTTTAGAGCACTGTGACTTTTCTGGAGTAGCGGTGGCCTGCTGGAAGGGAGCTCCCATTCACCAACATTAGCTCTCAGAGCCTCACTCAGCAGGAGGTGAAATATAAACAGTGTGACCCTGCAGTGTCTTCATTGTCAATGGAGCTGCAAATTTAACTGGAGGAAGACAAATACTTCCTTGTCTGGAAATGACAACTCTTTCTTTTGTAAATGTCACCCGCATCTGTCTTTGAGTTTGGAAGAACAGTGTTAAGAGTAAAGTGCGAGCCTTGTGGAGCACCGGCATTAAATGGAGTTTTCTTGACTTATTTCTAAGTCATAGTTTAGCCGTAGAAACTCACAGTGTTTTGCACTCACCATCAATTGATTGACTGGTTAAAAATAATGAGAGAGAGAGAGAGA
>JAQHUG010000013.1:11771623-11813744 GCA_028555095.1 Dicrostonyx torquatus | reverse complement strand
TATAATCCCTTTAAGGTTCCCTTTGGCCAAGGTGTTTAGTACACCAGCAGGAAGTAGCAGGCTAGGCCGCATTTAAAGTCCTCACCACCCCCCTCCTAGTTTAAAGAAGGATTTAGTGTTGGCCACTATGACAATGCTCAGTCCCGTCAGTACCCACTAAAATAGTGATTCTCAATCTTCTCAATGCTGCGACCCTTTAATGTTGTTCCTTGGGTTGTGGTGACTCCCCCAACCGTAAAATTATTTTCACTGCTACTTTATAACTGTAATTCTGCTACTGTTATGCATTGTAATGTAAAAAATCTGTGTTTTCCTCTTTTTTTTTTTTTTTGTAGTTGAGACCCATAAGCTTGCTGCTGCACTGCACAGCAAAGCCTTCTCTGATGCTAATCTCATTTTCTTTCTGTCTGTGTCCCACAATATTGTGATACTGTGCTTCTTTATTTCTTCTAAGACTTCGTTTATAGTCTCCCATCCAAGGACTGATCAGTGCACCTCTGCTAAGCTTTTGAGACCAGATGAAAGCAAGCATGTTCAAGGTGTTGTGACTGCAGACAGTGTCTTTGCTTGGAAGGCTCTTCTCTCTCCTCTCCTAGTGAAATCCTATGGCTCACACCTGCTGGAGTCCTCAAAATGCCATCTTCAGGCAGTGTTACATGCATGGGCAAAATGGTTTCTTCTGATTTCCCCTTCTCCCCAGAGAACCCGATACTACCATATCTATTTTCTGGTTTGCTGGTAATGTCTGATCTTTAAGATTTCTCGATCAACCTGTTGCCAAACTTGGCCGATCATCAGAGGTCCAAGCAATTGGAGATGCTCTGCTATCTTTTGGGGGGGTCAGGACAGGGATATGAAACCATTCGGGCTCCCTGGAGAGACCTAAGTGTTCCCTAGGGTGACACAGGCACTGCCTGGAGAAACCCTCTCCCATCAACTAGCAACAGCAGAGAGGATGTATAAAGGAAAGGACGCCTTTGATCAAGGGGTGTGAACTTCATTTGGACAACAAGAAGAAGCTGGAGAGACTAGTTGTACAGAGTGGTGACCAATGTAGGGCTGGGGAGATGCCTCGGTGGTTAAGGAAACACACTGCTCTTGCAGAGGGCACAAGCTCAGTCTCCCAATCACGTCAGATGGCTCCCACGGACTTGACACTCCAGATCCAGGAGATCCCACATTCTCGTCTGGAGTCCATAGTGCTACACTCAAGTGCACATTCCCCCCCCCACACACAGACACACACACAATATTTCTCTCTCTCACACTCAAGTGCACATTCCCCCCACACAGACACACACACAATATTTCTCTCTCTCACACTCAAGTGCACATTCCCACACACACAGACACAGACACACACACAATATTTCTCTCTCTCACACTCAAGTGCACATTCCCACACACACAGACACACACACAATATTTCTCTCTCTCACACTCAAGTGCACATTCCCATTCCCACACACAGACACACACACAATATTTCTCTCTCTCACACTCAAGTGCACATTCCCACAGACACAGACACACAGACACACACACACAATATTTTTCTCTCTCACACTCAAGTGCACATTCCCACACACACAGACACACACACACAATATTTTTCTCTCTCACACTCAAGTGCACATTCCCCCCCCACAGACACATAGACACACACACACAATATTTCTCTCTCTCACACTCAAGTGCACATTCCCCCACACACAGACACATAGACACACACACAATATTTCTCTCTCACACACACATGTAAAAATAAACAAATCTTTAAAAACTATGATCTATTATATATTTAACGACTGCTAGACAGTTTTAAATGACTTCTGAACAAAAGAAGAGTAAGTAGCTGAAGTTGTAGGTTTGCTGATTAGTTGTTTTGTCATTATATATTATAAACACAAACTAAAATATCACATTGGGCCCCCAAAATAGGTAGGATATACATATGTGTATAAATTACTTGTCAAACAAAATTAAGATAAACAGGCTAGGGTTGAGCTGTATACTGGAGTCTCGGTTTGGTGTGAATCTATTAGGGGCTGCCCTCGAGATCAGCACGCTGAAGAGGGGAGTTGTGGAGAGGAGAAGGAGCAATGTGGGGTACATGGGCAGTGGTTTGCACAAGTGGAGCAGCTCGCCTGGTTGGTGCTCATACAGTAAAGAGTGACTTAGACCAGAGGCAAATCATGTAATGCAGAAAACTCAACTCCTTTATCCATTACCTATTTGAAATTTGTGGCTTCCAAGTGGGGTCTAATCTCTCTTTTGCTCTCCTTTTTCCTCTACAAGATAATGTTTCTGGGATGGGAGATGCTTCAGTTGCTAAACCACTTGCTTGCAAGATCGAGATGTGAGTTTGGACTCCCAGCACCCATGGAAAAAGCTGTGTGAGACCATGCTGATCTGTATTCTAGGATGAGGCCAACCAGGCTAGCCGATTTGGTGGCTACAGGTCCGGTCAGAGACTGTTTGAAAAATCAAGAAGGAAAGTGATGGAGGAAGACAATGGAAGTTGACCTCTTGCTTCTAGATGCTCAACACATACAATACTTCCAATATTTTAATATTTTTATTTGGAAGAAAATAGAAGGAACATATGGAAAAAGATAACTGGGTTACTTTTTATAAGCCAAATTTCCATTTATTTTGACACCTGAAAAGCCTGGTACATGCCCAATAGCATGTTGTGACCGTCTGAATCTCAAATCTTGTCTTTTGAACAGTTGGCCCCTAGCTGGTGGCACTGTTTTGGGAGATTGTGGAACCCCTAGGAGGTGGAACCCAGATGGTGGCATTAGGTCTCTAGGGTGTGCCCTTGATGAATATAGGCAGCCCCTGTTCAGGTCCCGGTTTCTCTCCTTCCTCCACTGTGCAGTGAAGAGCCTCTGCCACTCATTCCCACCGCCATGATATTCCAATTCCCTTCCCCATGACACTAGACTGAGATCTGAAGTCACACGAGTCAAAATCCATTGTCCATCCTTTTTATTCCTTCTATAAAGTATGGTTGCCATCGGGATATAAAAGTAATGATAAGCATCCCATGGGTCTTTTGGGGCAGCAGGTGTGACAGGTGACAGAAGAGAGGAGCAGAACCACTGTGGGTCTGTCCCATTCACCTGGGAGCTTCAGTCTGGTTGGAGGAGTGGGGGCTAGCACATGTTGTTCGCGGATTTGGGATTCTGTGGCCCAGATTTCTCTCCACATGCTAAACGACTTTACATAGCCCGTAAGAAGTTCAATTTGTGAGAATCTGTTTAAAAGATGTCACCCCACACACCAGACAAAAATATTCGCCTGGGGAGCGAGTTAGTCATGTTCCGCATTACAGACAAATTGGAGGACTGGGTTTTGGATTGCTGGCCATGAGTGCAATACGAATGTAATTGTTTGGAGGTAATTTGAAGAAAAATGAAGTGTGCTTGTCCTGGGAGTTCAAGGTCACGGAGCAGACTTTACGAGACGGTGTTTGGGGAGGGAGCTCTCTTGGAAATTACAGTCTGAGTTTTGAGCTGTCACTGTGGTACTGGCTTCTTCATTCTGGGTGAACTGCCAGCTCTCCAGAGGGAAAGTGGCCGCTCCACAAAATCTCTTACTCTTCGAGAGGTACCGCTTGCAGTTCCACAGAAGATGCCTTACTGCTTAGCACTGTCCCGTGCTGTGGCACAGAGCTCTTCAGACGTTTTATGGGAGAGCTGTGCTGGCTAATTCTTAGCTGTCAACCAGGAAAAACCTAGAATTGTCCAAGAACAAAGCTTCAGGTTGGGAAGTGTTTAGATCGGGTTGGTCTATGTTCATGTCTGCGGGTTGTGCCTGGTTATTGTTGATGTGAGAAGACCCAGCCCCCTGGAGGTGGAGTCATTCCCTGGACATGGGTTCCTGAATTATGCAGGGCAGGAGAAGACTAGATGTGAGCAGAAGCAAGCAGACGGCTGGGGCCTTTTGGTTCCGCCTGCTCTTGACTGCACATGCTTGTATGAGTAACTGCTTGAGCCCCTCGGTGATGGACTGTCACCTAGAAGAGTAAATCAAATCACCCGCCTTCCTCCCGCAAAGTTGCTTTGGGTCAGGGTGTTTATGATCACAGCAGCAGAACTGAAGTTAGGGTTTTAGCGTTGGTGACCGAGCGTGCAGCCATGATGGAATCTAGTGGTAAGATATGAAGGTGAGCACGAGTCCCCTAATACCATTTCCATCGTCACGTGGCTCGGCTTCTTCCACTCAGGAGCAGAGCCTCTGTCTTACTACATGGGGCATACGAACCTTTGGCCAATGGTGCTCAACAGAACGCAGAGAATGGGATGTTTTCTTAGTTCCAAGGTTCTCAAGAGTCTTGTGTAGGTCTGCTTCCCTCGCGGCACCGCCTCTGTCTTGTGAAAAGGCTGATGCTAGTTCGTTCGCTGGCGTGTGAACGCCCACGCATACTCTCAGAGGTATGCAGGCCCATATCCAGCAGCAGAGATGCCTTGCTCACCCATGGTTAACATGTGGAGACATCGGTGTTAATCAGCCGTTTGTGACTGTGATAAAATACCTGTAAAAACCAACCTACAGGATAAAGGGTTCATCTTGGCCATGTTTGTCATCCACAGTAGCTTGGCTCCATATTTTCTGGGCTGGCAGTGAGGAAGCATATTGTAGCAAACAGGTAATGTAATTATTAAAAATTGCTGTGGATCCCTGAGTAGCTTGCTGCAGGATCCCGGCGGGCAGGCAGGGGGCAGGGGGTCCTGAGAGCAGCCAGTCCTAGGCAGGGACTGTGCATGAGACCGTGCCCGCAGGTCTCCGAAGGTGGCTGGTCCCGGCAGCGTCCCCTGCAGACAGATAGGCACACCATGTATAGTAAGGTTGGATATTTATTTAGTGGTTATGGAAGGGAGGGGAGAAGGGCAGAGAGTGGGGGAGAGAGAGAAAGAGAGAGAGAGAAAAGTGGGAGGCAAGTCAGAAGAGGCAGAAGCTGCCTCCTCCAGAGGAAGATGGAGAAGAAGGACCAAGGATGCAAGCTGTGAGGGAGTGGGCATGGCTTGTCTCTTAAAGAGACAGAACGACCATTACAGATAGGATATTTACAATTCAAACTATATCACAGGAGGGACTGGGAACAAATGCATAACTGAATTTAGCTTAAAATCTGAAGAAGTGCAGCATGGCTTTAAGCTCAGCCTCCAGTCCTGTGTTCCTGCACACTTGATCTCCTCGCCATCCCAAGCAAGTTCCCTTCCCCATTTGATGTATGTGTCATGGCACGCTGCACCAAACCTGTGAAGCACTGGCCTAGTGCCACAAGATAGGTGTGTAGCCTTGTGGCTTCATGCTGATTCACAGTGAGGCTCCGGCTAAGCATCATCTGAGCTCTGCTGCTGAGTGGTGCCCAGCAGAGGAGAGTCCTCCCGGACTCGGACAGCCTTGCTCTTGAAGGGAAAGGCACACAGGGGAGCCGAAGGAAGTCAGGGCCCTCCTTCTAGTCCTAGAAAGCAAGATGAGGGGACACAACAAATGTAATTTGGGGAGCTGTTGACACAGTTTACAGAGAGTGAAGCCCCAAACAGTGACAGAGGCAGTGGGGGAGGTAGCCCAAGTTTTCTTTGTCTTTCTTCCTCTGCCCCTGCTCTTGTGAGCCTCCCAGGTCTCACATGACCTCCTAGGTCTCCATAGCAATGAAAGAATATTTAGTTTATTTTAACAAATTATTTACATATATATAGGATCCCTGGAGCTAGGGTGGTAGGAGGTTGTAGCCTGCCTGCTATGGGTGCTGAGAACAGAACTTGGGTCCCTTGGGAGAGCAGTATTTGTCTTAACTGTTCTCCAGGCCAGAAGCGTTTGTTGTAATTGCCTCAACCCAGGAGTGACACAAATAAATCCCTGTTGTCAGACAGAGTCCAGTGGTTCCAACCCAACTCTGGGGCTGATTGTACAGTATTAGTGGCCCCTTGAGAGTCTCTTAAACATCGACTATTTTCCCATAGCAGGCAATCAGGATGCCAAGGCAACAAACAAATAAACAAGAAAGGGAAACTGAACCTAGGGTAAGTAGAGGATGCAGGGCTTCCGGTCTTATTTGACTCTCATTGTGTCTTTTCTGGAGTTCTGAGCATTACAGAGATTCTCGTTTATAGCTTAAAAGATTGTCAAGAGCCTCTGAGCACCCCAGGGGTAGGAATATGTAAATATTGATGTCATTGTCACACTGTTTGATGGCCCCCAATCTCATTATTACTCAGCTGCATGTCTGCATCCTAATGCAGCAATGATAATGCTTAAACCTGGAGAGACAGACGACTCTCTACAGACTCGCCTACGCCTGAAGACCCTTTGGTCTTTGAGAGATTAGTCACTTCCCTCCAAATCCTCAAATTGTCTTCCCAGTGCCATCACAATGACTCATCTGACTTTCCAGATGGTGGGTCAGGTTTGTTGATGGATGGCAGGCCTGTTTGTATCTCCTGTGGGTTGGATTTGAGACCCAAAGCTTTGGGCATGAATATCTTGTCAGTACAAAAACATAAGCTGTCCTGGAGCAAGAAGTACTATTTACCCTCTCCATAGGACCTCCTACAGTTGCGAATCTACAATCGGAACCCTGGGAACTCAATCTGACGGGAGACATGCAGACTGTCTGGCCCCTGACTAGAACGTTCTCAGTTCCTAGAGAACTCTGTGCAGTCAGGATCAGGTGTGGGTCCTGTAGTTCATGTTGTCTTCTGCGCAAAAGGAAATGTCATAAGAAATGTCCTTCCCTGGGGCAAGAGCACTGAGGTCTGTTATACAGGTGCTCACTCACTAACTTTAAAACAATACACTTTGTAGCCAAAGGCTGTAAGGTCACAATGCCAACCATTAGAATGTAGTTACCACACGGTGAATTTGTTACTTTTCTGTTGGTGGTATTCAATGCTCTGACCCAAAGCAATTTAAGGGAGAGTTTATTTGACTTATGTATATTCTAGGGAGCTATAGCCCCCAATGGCGAGGAGGGTGTTGAATGGTATATAGTGGCATTTCAATTGTATTCTAATAAATAAAGACTGCCTGAAGATCTGAGAGTAAAACAGTCCCACTGGCCAGCCATACAGACCAGGTTATGGTAAGACACACCTTTAATCCCGGTAGCCACAATGACACACATTTTTAATCTCAGTAGTCATAATGACGTGCACCTTTAATCCCAGTAGCCACACTAGTTGCCATAGAAACTGGGTGGTGCATGCCCTTAATCAGAGTCCTAGAGAGGAATATAAAATGGGAGGAAGCAGCTCTCAACACACAGTCTCATTCTGAGATTCCTGGAGGAAGGATCTTTATTTCAGACTGAGGTCGGGGTAAGAGCCAGTGGCTGTGTTTTGCTTTTCGGATCTTCAGGTTGACCTCCGATTTCTGATCCTGAGTTTTTTATTAATTGTGCTTCAGTGGTTGGAACAGGAAGTGGATTTATCTGCACATAGGAAACATAGAAGGAGAGAGAGAAAGAGAAAGGGGGGAGAAGGGGGAGGGAGGGACAGAGAGAATGGACACCACAGGTTTAGCTACACTATAAATGTGTTAAACCCTCCTTTAGTGACATATACCCCCAGCAAGGGTGCATCTTCCAAGGATTCCATAACCTTCCCAAGCAGCATCACCAATTGGTTCAAATACATGGGCCTATGAGAGACATTTCTTACTCATTCACAGACCATACTTTTATTATATATAATAAAAGACCCTGTGAGCAGAGGGAAGACAGAAGAAGAGTCTTGCATTAGGACTCCTTCTATCAGAGTGATCTCCTTCTTACTCAGAGCCCAGTGACTTCCTCTGTCCTGAGTGTTCTCACGTAGTCATGTGGTCTTCTAGCATGTCATAGCATGAGCGTTCTGAAATCGTCATGTGATCTTATAGCATGTCATGTCAGTGGTCAGTGCCAAGCCGACTGACGGTCTGAGGATTCCCCTTTAGTGGAAGCAGCTATTTGAGATCACGACAGACTTCTGTCGGGTAACGTGGCAATACGCCCACTGTCTAGGCTGAAAACAAGAAGACGGTTTGCAGAACAGTGTGCAGGGTTACTCTCTGTTAGCGAGAATGTGAGCAGATATGTCCAGGGTATTTATCACCATGGCAAATTGGGTAGAACATGTCTCTGTTCTCAGAGTGCCGGGTCCTGAGGGAGAAAGAAAAGAATTGCCCTTGGCCACATGGTCAGAGCAGGGGAAGGGGGGAATGCTTACATTTGTCCGTGAGAGCACTCGGTAAGATCACCTGCCCCAGGAAGGAGGATGTCAAGGAGGGCTTCCTGGAAGAAGTTCATTAATTACCAGCCATCGAACCAGGCTTTAGTGTACCTTTCTGTGCGGATGTGACATCCTCCAGTGTGCAGTGTGTAAGGTAGACCCAGGGAAGGAGATGGGAAGCAGGCAAATGTGTGGAAGGAAGAGGACAGTCTGGTAGACAGAGGGATCTACTGAGGAAACCTCGAGAGGCCAATGATGTCAAGCACTGAACCAGCGTAGTCTGGTCGGCAGTGTTGCCGAAAGGCAGGGCTAGTACTCTAGGATACTGAAAGATTCTATTTGCTTCTTTCTTTATGCACACCAACATTTTGGGGCACACATATTGCACATACTCTTTTCTTATTTTATTTTTATATTGTATTTTTCAATACAAGGTTTCTCTTGTAGCCCTGGCTGTTCTGGAATCTGCTTTGTAGACCCGGCTGGCCTCTAACTCACAGAGATCTGCCTGCCTCTGCCTCCCAAGTGCTGGCATTAAAGGTGTGCACTACCATGCTGGCAAACATACTTTGTTTTTTAAAGGAAAAATAGTTCTACACATGTAATTTTGTTCTGAAAAGAAAAACAGGGAATGCTTTGTTGTTGAAATGTGAGGGGTCCTGAGCCGGGGACCCCGGTTTAGTTGGCACAGTGTTTGCCATTTCGGCATGACGATCTGTGTTTGATGCCAGGAACCAGCTGCAGTGGCATGTGTCTGTAACCCCAGCTCTGGGCAAGTGGAGCCAGGAGGGTCCCTGGCACTCACTGGCTACCGAGACTCAATGAATTGGTGAGCTAAGGGTCAGTGAGAGAACCTATGTCAGAAATTAAACTGACAGGAGAGATTGACCTCTGACCTCCAGATGTACGTGCATGCAAGCATGCACACACACGCACGTGCGCGCGCGCGCACACACACACACACACACACGCACAACGTGAATAACAAGAAGCTTGACATTTTGGAGCCTTTGAAAATGAGATGTTGGCTGTGACAAGCTGGTCTGTCTGTCCGTTCGGGGTCTGAGTGTGCAGATCAAGAGCAGACGGAGCTGCTTGTGTGCAGGGTGTGTGTGAGAAAGACATGGAAGGAGTGGTTCAGAATGCTGCGGACAGGAATTAAGGTACTTTATGTAACATCACAGGCTTCCTGGTCATGGAGAAGTGGCTCTAGTGCCTGGGGTAGTAGATATAATGGGTCCCTTTGAGATGTAAAGTGACAGCAGGGGCCCTGGAATCCACCTTTTTGCCAAGCACTGCCCCTAGGCTTCCTATGTAGATAGGAATATTTAAATACACTTGATATGTGCCATGCATATTCATTTCTAAATGAAATAAATTCAGAGTAATTCTTTGTAGATTTTTCTCAACCAAACAGCACAGAAAGGGTCATCGCCTACAAATGGGACTCTGAAAAGTATGTCGTCACTAGAAATATTCCCAAGATGTAAAGGTTAAGAAGTGCATTATTGCAAGTACACGTAAGACATACCGCCTGGCCCTGACTGGTAACCTGGGCACAAACCCAAGCTGCTGCTCTGGAGAGGACATCTATGGAGATCAGGGACGCGGTGGGTGGGTAGACTGAACCGAGGTTCAGCTGCCAGGCCCCTTGATTCTGCTGGTTCTTCCTCTTCTCATTTAGGTCTGTGTTTCCTCCGCAGAGCAGATGTGACTGCCCGAGATGCCCCTCAGCTAAAGGTGCACACATCCAGGGAAATCTCACAGCAGGCCTGTAAAATCTTCTGATTTGATTGAATGATGACGCCAATTATTTCGGAACCTTTGAAAATGAGATGGTGGCTGTGAGAAGCTGGTCTGTCTGTCCGTTCCGGGGCTGAGTGTTCAGATCAAGAGCAGGCGGAGCTGCTTGTGCGCAGCGAAGCCAGGCAGGTGGGCAGCCAGCGAGCACAGATTTGTGCTGGAAAATGTCAGGACCCTTGAATCCTATCTCTTACAGTAGCTGACTGTAGGTTCAGCTGGGGAACCAGGTAGCGTCCTTCTTCCTTCCTTCTTATTTTAAGCATATATGTTATATAATTATATACAACACGTATAAAATTATTACACAAACATTAACTGCTAGAGGGGGACCTCCAAAGCTCTGCCTCCACTCACGATGACATGTTGGTGAGCCCTACCTTGTGCAGTTCTTATGCGGGTAACTGCTGCTGCTCTGACTTCGCGGGTCCAACATCCATGTCATGTCCAGACGACAGCATTCCACAGCGCTCTTCTCATCCTGGAGCCCTTACACTTTTTTCTGCCCGCCCCTCGGTGATGCCCGCTGAGCTTTGGAATGTGTAATGTCGACGTCCCATTTAGAGCTGAACACTCAGCAGTCACTTGCGCCGAGCACTTAACCAGCTGTAAGCCTTCGCATTACTCTCATCCATTGCAAATGGAGGCTTCTTTGTTCAGGGCGGAGAATGGCATTCACCTGATTGCCTGCTCTCCTCCGGACTCTCTAGTGTTCCTAAATGGACCAGGCCTTTTCTTTTGGGCCACCAACCAGCTCCCAAATCATGACATGGAGACTTTGTATTAGCTATGAATGCTTGGCCTACTTTAGACTTTTCTTCTGGCTAGTTATTTTAACTTAATGAACCCATTTCTCTTTATCTATCTTTGGCTTCAGAGTTTTTTTTTTTTTTTTTTTTTTACTTTTCTTCCCTTTTGTATATCTTTGTTTCAGTGCTTCTCATGTCTGCTGCCTGGCTGCTGCCTGGCTTCTTTCTAGGACATCTTGCTCATTCTCTCCTTCTTCTCTCTTTCTTTCTTCTCTGTCTTCCTTCTCTTCTCCAGCCTAGAGTCCTCCTACGATTTATTTATTTATTTAGGTTTTTCGAGACAGGGTTTCTCTGTAGCTTTGGAGCCTGTCCTGGAACTAGCTCTAGTAGACCAGGCTGGCCTTGAACTCACAGAGATCCGCCTGCCTCTGCCTCCTGAGTGCTGGGATTAAAGGCGTGCACCAACCACCGCCCAGCTCCTACTACTATTTATTCTCTCTCCCTGCCAGCCCCGCCTATCCCTCTTCTGCCTAGCGATTGGCCATTCAGCTTTTTATTAGCTCACTCAGGTGCCTTAGACAGGCAAAGTAAAACAGATGCAATTACATCTTTACAGAATTAAACAGATGCAGCAGAAAACAGTGTAGCACATCTTTGTTTGCTTAAAGTAATATTCCACAACACCTTACCCTTTATTGGGAGGTCCTCTTCCCTCCCACCCCTGCCTGGGAACTTTTTTATTTTTATTTTTATTTTTTATTTATTTATTTTTAAATATTTCTTTATTTATTATGTATACAATATTCTGTCTGTGTGTATGTCTGCAGGCCAGAAGAGGGCACCAGACCTCATTACAGATGGTTTTGAGCTACCATGTGGTTGCTGGGAATTGAACTCAGGACCTTTGGAAGAGCAGTCAGTGCTCTTAACCACTGAGCCATCTCTCTTTATTTTTGAGCCAAAATCTTACTGTGTAGCCACGGGTGGCTTTGAATCTGTTGCAATCCTCCTGCACCTGCTTCCCAAGGGATAAGATTTTAAGTGTGTGCCACCACACCTGACTTGTTCCAACAGAATTTCAAGAATGGGGAGTTAATACCTGATCTATCTTAACACTTCACAGTACTGTCGCCTTAGTGGAGGTGTTAAAAATCCATGGAAGGCTTATTAAAAAAAGATGGAGGAGTCTACACCCTAGAGTGTGTAACTCAAAGGGGATGGACAGGGCCTGTGACTATGTATATATAATGGGCTCCTAGTTAAAGGTGGTGCTCCAAGTTCTTAGGACTAGAATTTCTCTCTCTCTCTCTCTCTCTCTCTCTCTCTCTCTCTCTCTCTCTCTCTCTCTCGTGTATGTGTGGCTTTCCTTCTTCTGTACCTGGACAAACTCGAAGATGAATTAGTGGTGTATTTCCCTTGGTAGTCTACAACCAAGTTCATAAAAGGACAATTGGATGGAACAACGGTTTTTCGTTGCTTATGTTATCTGGCATAGGAAGATGGCTATAACCATTTTCCTACATGAACTCTCTTCATTAGAGTTGAGTAAATTAATATCACCCCAGTTATGTGGTAGAGTATTATGCACTCATTGTGTTGGGATGGCTGTCACTTGTCCATGGTGTTTCTTGTCCTTTCAGCGTTCATGGATGTGACAGCTGATGTGGAATGGGATATTGATACACTGTGGCTGTCACCATGTATGTTGGTTCATCTTGTTCTGTACATCTGAGTGAGTCAGGCTCGAGCCAAGTGAGATTTTCCCCCTTGGGGAAGAATAGGAATGACATTTCTGGATGAAATGTCACTGAAGAAGTGACCTCTTAAATTGCTACCACCAAAGAGGGTCATTCCAAAATTCTGGGACATAGTTCCATCATGGGAAAGTTTACCTACCATGTGTCAGGTCTTGTGTTCAGTGAAGAGCTGAATGGCCATCAGCTAGGCAGAAAGAGCTTAGGTGGGACTTCTAGGGACAGAGAGCTCTGGGAAGGAGAAAGGAGTCGTGAGCCTGATGCCAGGAGACAAAGAACAAGCATCATGTGCAAGAGGAGAGGTAGCAGCCATGAGCCTTGCGCCAGCACAGAGATGAATAGAAATAGGGTCATTTAAGTTAGAAGAGCTAGTTAGGAATCAGCCTATGCTAAAGGCTGAACTTTCATAATTAATGAGGAGTCTTGGTGTCATTTGGGAGTTGGCTGGTAGGATACAGAAAGATTCCTTACACTCATCCACTCATTGCTTAGCTGTTCTTTTAGCCAGCACTTGCTGAGCCTGAGTCTGCCCTGTGGCTGATTCAGCTTCAGTGCCAGGGACCCAGTACTGAACAGCTCAGAGATGATTCCTTGTGTGATGGAAGAGATGGAGACCTACAAATGAGTCAGATAATGATGTTGGATTCCCCTCCGTATGCTGTGAATACTATTAGTTAATAAACTAGTTTGGCATGATAGGGTAGATAGGTGGGGAAAACTAAACTGAATGCTGGGAAAAAGGAGACAGACTCAGGGAGAAGCCATGGAGTCACTGCCGGAGACAGACGTGCTGAAACTTGGCTGGTCGGCCACGACCTCGTGGTGATGCACAGATTAATGGAGATGGGTTAAATTAAGATGTAAGAGTTAGCCAATAAGAAGCTAGAGCTAATGGGCCAAGCAGTGTTTTAAACAATATAGTTTCTGTGTGATTATTTCAGGGCTGAGCTGCTGAGAACACACTAGCAGCTCCTTGCCACAAGAGAATGAGGTCCATCACATGTGTGATAAACAGGACGAAGACCAGTGAAATCCTCCGGGCTGATGGGGTGCTACCCTCCTGAAGGGGTACACGATCCTGTGAGACTGAACAGGAGATCTGGAGCACAGAGCCCTAGGCCTGCTCTGCGCTTAGCAGGTTACATGAGGTTCAGTCTCTACACCTGTAAAACGGGAAGGCTGAAGGTTGCCCTGGCTGCCGTCTACTCTCCAGACATGAAGCAGGTAGCATTTGCTTTCCTTTACGTCCTAGCCTGGACACTGCGTACTTTTCTGTGCTTCTGTTTTACTGACTTCATTGGCTCTTCATTCAGCTCCTCTGCTGCCATCATCTTAAGGAGGCTGTCTATGCTTCATCATCACCCGAGCTGCCAACACTGAGGCTCTCCACCCACCCCAGAGGCTTCCAGGACTTAAGCTAGCACTGAAGAATCTCTCACTTAGACTCAGTCACTAATTGTAAAACATCAGACCCTGTAGCTCTTTTTGCCTGGTGCATTTGCCCCAGTGGACCTTCGAAGCCCAGAAAGGCGTGGCTTACAAAAGCCAGGCCAGGCTTTGGCTCTGTGGTCTGCATATGTCCTGAGCCACCCACGGCAGAGAGGCTCCCTTTCCTCCAGGGCTCATGTCCATAGGCATTCCTGACCTTTCTTTCCCCTACTTCTTTGCCTGGCGCCTTCCACTTCCTCATCTTAACCTTTGGAAGCTGCACTGTTGCCTAAGCTGATCTGGAGGGGAATGTCTGTCACAAATCCACCTGACTGAGTCCAGCTGCTTCCTTTTTCTCTCTGTGAGAGCCCTGCACTGCTCTGAGTGTCTCCCTAGTATTTCCCTTCCAGGTTATAAGATTGTTCTTTTCCCAGAACAGGGAGTGCCTCCATGGACTGTGTCTAGCTCAGCATACCTACCAAGTTAGGAGCACGTGGTGCACAATGTCCCCAGATGTCCCCAGTGTGATCCCTATCAAAGTACCCTAGTCCCAACACTGGGTCTTCTGCAGGAGTCTTTTTTGAAACCTGGCATGGTTGGAGTGAATTCTTCTAAGAATGTGAATATTTTGGTTCATTTAGCACAGGTCAATAACACTTTTGAAGTCTGTGGAACCCTGGAAAGTACAAAGGATTGGAATTGAGTGACTTAATTAACCTGTGCAGACTGGTGGAATGTATTCTGAGGACACAAAGTCTATGTATGGTTAAGGCAGCTTATGGTGGTGTGGTGTAGGATGAGGGATGCTTTGTGACACAACCCTGGGTACTCTGATGGTTACATCAAAGTCATTAAAAAATGGGGTGATGTGCAGGGTGTTTGCATGAGTTGTTAGCCTTTGGGAAAACAGAGGCAGAAGTTGCAGCTTCCCACTATCACCTGCAGTCGTTTGAGGAACCTGCTCATTCAGGACTTCCACTCAGCCAAACCTGGGTTCATGACTTTATTGTAGAAAAGAAATTTAGGGTTAGCGTATGAAGGAGAGGTAGGGTTTAATAAAGATTCAATAATCTAGACTGAGACTCAAAGGTCGAGAGAAAGGGAGGCACCCAGGAGATACTAAGACATGCGTAAGAACATGGGTGTGAGAACCACAGAGATTAAGACATACTCAAGAGTGGGTAAAACCCAAGGACGAGCCACAGTTCACCATTTTCCATGCTTGTCATACAGAGGATTTGGTAGAGATGGAAGGGCTGAGGAATCTGGATGAGGTCATCAAGTGATTATAGAGGTGTTCGTGATAGGATCACGGTTGATAAGATCCTAGGGATGCAGAAGGGTGCGTTGTCTTTTCTGTAAACAGAGTGAGCAGTCTTGTTTGAGACTCTCAGATGTCTGGGGAAAGGAACAAAGCCCTACCCATGCCTTACTCCTGGTTCATTGTACCCATGGTGTGAACCATTCTGTAGGAAAGGACTGTCATTTCTAGACTTGTGTCTTCACAGCAGTACGGCGAGTTGTTCTGCTCCAGGTTTTGCTTTAATTGGTAAGAGGCTTGACTCGAACTCTGGGACCAGCGACTGCTTTCCTTTCCTGTGCCCCCTTATCTTTCTGTTCTTCCTCAGTGTCTTTTTTTTAAAGATTTATTTATTTATTCATTCATTCATTTATGTATACAGTGTTCTGACTGCATATATGCTTTCAGGCCAGAAGAGGGCAACACATCTCATTATTGATGGTTGTGAGCCACCATGTGTTTGCTGGGAATTGAACTCAGGACCTTCAGAAGAGCAGGCAGTGCTCTTAACCACTGAGCCATCTCTCCAGCCCCTCAGTGTCTTTTCTTACATTCAACTGGGAATGTGCTAGTAGTAACTATGTTTACCTTAAAATTAGGCATTGATATTGCCTGAAACCAGAAGCTGGGTTTTCCTAAAAGATCATGACAGGGCCCTTCTTGGTGTGGGGTCTTGCAGTGGGCTGAGATAGGCAGTGTATCTTGGCCTCCATGACTTTCCTGCATGGCTGTGCTGGGGATTCCCTCTCCAGATCAGTCCACATTGCTACTCCCTCTGTGCTTTGAGATTAGTGCTGGGAGCACATCCCCTGCCTACAAAGGGAAGCACGGATAAAGCACACCTCTCCTTGCCCACTGAGTGTATCTTCATCAGCTGTGAACCACGAGAAAACACACACACACCTTCCTCATGTTCTCTGCAAAGCCGGTCTGCGTCTACATCAAGCCACCTGCTCCCCAGTGGAGATGGTTGGCAAGGGTGGGGAGAATCCTATTTTTACTTTTGCTCTGGGGCTCCCTTCATTGATCCGTGCAGCAGGGCCACCTGAGAGTCATGCTTCAAGGTGAATGCTTCCCATGAAGCTCCCAAGCACTGGGCTGTGAGAGCAAAGGAACTCGGGGGGTGGAGCTTAGGCCACGGGAAGGTGGGTACTGACATTTCCTCTTTGAAATTTATTCATTGACAAATAATTGAGGGTTTCAAGTAATGAATTCTTCTCTCTCTGTATCTATTATAGGGAGACTTGGGCTAATGGACATATCCATGGCCCAGTTTGTTCTGGAAATGTTAAGACTTCACATAACCAGAGCCTGAGAGCATCAAGAAAAGGCAGTTTTTGTTGCTATCATTAAACAGCATACATCACAGAGAAATTCCCATTTGAAATGAGATTAGCCAGGACATGAACTATTTGGCTCTTGCAATTGCTTCCTAGCGACCGCTGGTCAGTAGGCTTGCTGTTGCAAAATCTGTCTGATATGGAGGGCTGAAGGAGATGCAAAGAAACTATTACATTTCTTTCTTTAAAAAATGCTTATTTTTGTTATTTTCAATTGTGTATGTGTGTGCATGTCTGTGTGAAGTGTATGCAAGTGGTGTGCTAGAGACCGGGTTCGACAAAGGTACCACTCCCAGGGTAGGGCATGAGGGTTAGAGCAGCTGGTAAAGAACATGGAAAGTCGAGTGACAATAATAAAACAGAAACGTGAGATAGTACTGGGAGGGAGTTCCAGTGAGTACTGAAATCCCCTGCATTTAATTTCCATTTGCTTAAAATACCCCCAACCCCAAAAGGTAAGAGTAAGCTAAAAAACAACATTAACATGATACAAGGAAATGAACAGACCAGTTTAAGGTTGCAGGTTACATTGTTAGTTAAACATTCTGCTGATAGAACAAGACGAGTAACACTCATACCCTGAACCAAAATATTCTGTAGGTTAACCACCCCCTGGGTGGAATCTATTGTTATCTCCCTAACGGAGAAGGAACTTAGTTAGACTTTTGTTTGAGGTAGAAACAGATCTACTTCTCTATACCTGAAATAAAAGGTCTGGATATTAGCCACATCTGTTGACAATAACCTTAAGAGAGCAGAACTCTCGGATCTAATCTAGGTGAGACCTTTGTTTGAGGTAGAAACAGACAATAACCTTGGTCACGGTGGAGCACCACCAACTTTGAGCAAGCTGAAACCTTCAGACAAGGTGAAAATAGGCTCACATTTTTGGGCCTCCACAGCGGTGCCCTTAGAGGCCAGAAGATGGCATTGAGTGCGCTTGAGCTGGAGTTGCAGGCACCATCTGGGATGGGTGCTTGGAACCAAACTCAGGGCCTTTGCAAGGGTAGCATGTGTTCACAACACTGGGCCATCTCTCCAGTCCCTGATTGCTCCTCTTTAAACAAGCGTCTTAATTCTTAGTTATTCCAGGTTTACCAGTTTTGCTTCCTTACCTACCTGAACAGCTTGATCTCCACACGGTGCAAACCTGCTCCAGACTCCTGTTCACGGCGGAATTCTGAGAGCTGAACAGGGCGTGTGGATGTGTCGGAGCCGGGTTAGCCTCTGACAATATGTAGGACGAGTGACCCTGGCACTGATGTCAGGGGGAAGGAGACGTTTCTTCCCTTAGACTTTAGTAAGCGTGATTCATGGCAAGATTTTTGGAATTCAAATTGAACCCATTTATCAAAATAGATGTCTTGACAATCCAATTAGAAACCCAGGGAGCTGCCGATCTGCTAATTTAGCCTTCTATATAATATTTATAACAAAAAGTAGCAATCCCTTTTCACCCTTCACTCTGCTTCTGACACTCATTCTCAGAAGTAATTAGTATCTTTGGTTCTTTACCAACTTCACCTGGACTTCTTTAGCTCAGTCATTGTTTTAGAAACTTAGCACCTAGTGCTTATGCTAAGGTTACCATGTAATATATACATATTGTCTAGTTCCTGTTCTATGGCTGTTTATTGTATAGACACCATGGCCAAGGCAACATTGTATACATGTATATATACATATACATATATGTGTGTATATATAGATATATATGATAATTATGGCAGGAAGCAGATAGGCCTGGCACTGTACCAGTAGCTGAAAGCTTCGCATCTTGATCTGCAGGCAGCAGGGAAAGCAGGGAAAGGGAGTGGGAGAAGGAGAGGGAGGGAGGGAGAGAGAGAGAGGGAGGGAGGGAGAGAGAGAGAGAGAGAGAGAGAGAGAGAGAGAGAGAGAGAGAGAGAGAGAGAGAGAGAGAGAGAGGAGCACCTGGCATGAGACTTTTGAAGTCACAAAACCCACACCTTCTCCAACAAGGCCACACCTCCTAATGTAAATAGTTTGCCTACTGGGGACTAGTCTTTAATACTACCTGGTCTCTGGGAGCCATTCTCTTTCAATCAACCAGATAAGACACATAGTCAACTAAACACACAATCAGTACATGCCTGTGCATGTCTATGTGCCGTTCTCTCTACCTTTTGAGTGCATTTTCCTTTTGATATGTCTTGGATTGGATTCCTTTCACTAGTTTATTATTTCAGGGTTTGTGTGACGATTGTCTTGGTGTAGATTTCTGAGAAACACTGCACGGCAAAGGTATTTTCGGAAAGGCTTGGCTGTGTCATTCTTGCTGTTCACTCAATGGCCAGTGTGAGCATCTGCCTGCTAAGGGACTTTTCCTTGGGTGCTGGGGATGGAGCCCAGGGCTTTGCCTATGCCAGTGAGTGCTCTGTCATTGCCACCATGGCAGAGTGGCCCTTTCCTTGCGACTTGGGAGATGTCTCCCATTTCCCACTTGTCCCTTCCGTCATCATCATCTCCGTCAGAAGTGTGGTGTGGTTGCTAATTAGAATCCAACCCTTTTGTCCGGGGTATTTAGGGTCCACGCTCATTCCCACCGTCGGAAACACAGCCATGGCTTTCTGTGGACGCTCATCTTTCTCTCGTCAGTCCTTCAAATCTGTAGCACAAGTTTTCTGGGATACACTCATTAAGTTAAATTCTGTGTGGTGACTTTCTCCCCAGGTCCTTGTTTTTATGACCCCTGAGGCTCTCATTGGTTGATTTGTCCTGTTCCATGTGCCGATCTTCTGATTTTCTCCTCTTCTACCTGCCCCCTTTATCCCTTTAAAGAATTACTTTTACAAAAGTTCCTTAGCTTTGTCTACTCTTTGTTGCATTTTTTATTTCTGCTATCATTTTTTAAAAGCTTCTCTTTTTTTAAAATTATATTTATGTGTTTTTTTAAAAAGTGACACCATGTCCCGTGTCACTGTTCTGGAGATGGTGATCGCAGCATTCATTCCATGGTTTCTCTGCTCCCCACACACGGCTTTCTTTTCTCCCTGCGTCCTTCTTCCCTGGTTGTTACCTTATTTCTGTCTTTCACATTAGATGCTTTTCTCAAGGGCTGAAGGATCCTAATTCTCCTGCCGGCTTTCTTTGAATGATGGGTAAGAGTTACCAATGGGCTTGGCAGTGCAGGCTTCACCCCTTAGACAGATGGGAGGCTCTGACTTCAGAGAATTTCCGGCTCTTTCAATACCAGGACATTTTTCTTAGACTTTTGATTTTCCCCATTTTCTACTTGGATGATGTAAACTTGGCTAAAGAAGTTTAGGAACCCCTTAGGAAGGGAAACTGGAGAGGTGGGGATAGGTTGGGGTGGGGAGGGACAAAGCTCTCAACATTTTTCCACCTAGGTTGTCTTGCAGCTGCCCCTGTTGCACACGGCGTTCTCAGAGTTTGCAGTCCTGTTGAATGAGAACGGATCTTTCCCTACCAGCATGTTTGGGAGTGTGGTGGGATTCCTAGGTCTAATTAACCCCCCAGACCTTCCACTCACCCTGTCCCATGCTTTTGTTTGGGGGCCTCGTAAACTTACCGCCGAGTTCTCATTTCTGTTTGTTTTCTTTTTGTTGTTTTAATTGTCTGTCCTCAGCTGTAACACGGTTTCTTCCTTTTGGTTTCTAAATCTTGTTATCGTTGGTTTCCTCATCTTGTTAGATTTCAAAATGCTCTTTTAAATCCACTTACTGAAATCGTGGAGAGGTTTAGCTTTCCCTTCGTTTTAGACAGCACGGTAAGTACTTGCTCTGCCGTGTTTAATGGAACTTCCCCACTCTTCTTCCTTCATCACTGAAGAAAGAGCCAGACGGAGAATGACGTTTAGTTTGGGTCATGTGTATATTTGGAGGAAGATCTCATGCTTGTCCCCTAGCCTAGTTTACCTCCTATGTTCCTGAGATATTTTATTGTATTCACATTTTACCTCCATGAATCCTGTCTCCAAATTTTCCCCGCTACCTGTGCCAACATTTCTGCCAATAAAAATCTGTATCTATTTATTTAAAGTCTCTCTTTCCCCTAAATTTTATTCAATTTTGATTCAATTACTTATTTTTTTATTAATTGCATTTGTTCTTGACAGTTTGATACATGAATATATGTATTCTGCTAACGCTCACCCCCACCCTTGCTCTCCCCTCCCCCTCCCCATTCTTGCCTAGTTTTCTTTTGAGACCCACTGAGTTTGACCAGGGATTTCTCTGTGAGCCTGGGTTTGGAACGACCCATTGGCATCAAGTGGCTTCACAACTGGGTACACTGGCAGCAATGCCCACACCTCCCCAGGAACCATCAGCAGCCAGTAGTTCAGCTGGGAAGAAGCAGGGCCCATGACTCTCTCCTTGATCGTGATCAACTGGTGACAGTCCCAGACCTGGGCAGACCCACTGCAGGCAGCTTATCTGCCACCAAGTGGGAGTGCCCAGAGCCTGGATTGCTTTGAAGTCTCTGGTATGTAAACACTTCTTTCCCGACCACCCAGTTACAAATAACCAACTAAGAGGCTGAATATTACTTATAAATTGCCCACTAATAGCTCAGGCTTATTACTACCTAACTCTTGCACTTACATTAATCCATATTTCTATCTATACTTTGCCACCTTGCTTCTCCACGTTTACCCTCAACTCTCTGACCCTGCTCTTCTTCCCAGAATTCTCCTAGTTTTGTTCTTGGGCTTAGTCTCTTCCCGCCCAGCTATTGGCCAATCAGCTTTTTATTAGTAAATGATAGTAATACATATTTACGGTGTACAAAAAGATTGTTCCACAGCACCAGAGCTTTCCCAAACACTTAGTCTTTAATTATTAGTTTTTGATTTCGGGGATTGAACACGAGACCTCATGTAAGCTCAGTACACACAGTACCACTGAGCCTCCGAACATTTCTTGACTAACCAACTTGGCAGACATTTATTGAGCATCTGATTGAGTTTATCAAGGAGTAAGGAAGATGAATGTCTCTCAAACAGTCATCCAGTGGATTCATAGCAGCCGCACGACTACATCCATGCTCCTTACTGTCTCTAATCTCAAGCTCATCACCTGTGACACAGTGTTAATGAGGTGTCAGGATCCAGTGCTGAATGGAAGGGATGGAAGGGGTGTAACACTGTAACACTGTGTGTGTTGTAAGTTGTGGGTTGTCTATTATGTTCATTACTACTGTGGAGGGAAAAGGACAACATGACAAAGACTTTAGCGTGTGCCAGTGTGCACACAGGCTTGCAGGAAAGGCTGACTCCGTCTGGAGTCAACTACTGGGTTGATGAATCTCCTGGTTGCTGGTCAATTATTTAAGAGGAATCAGCACAAAATTTTCCCATACAGAGCAATTGTCCTTTGATTTATTGCTTGCATAACTTGTGATTTTTCAGGGAACGTGTTTGTTTTTATCTGAATGTGGAAGCTGAGTCACAGACTCTGTTGGCCATGAGGAATTATGGGATGTCAAGAGAGGTGTAGAACCACGTAATGGAATTTTATGAGCTTAAGCCGTGCAGCTCTTAGAAGAGAACTGGAGACCGCAGGAGAGGAAAACTGAAAGGGGTGGGTTGCCATGTTCTGTGTTGGTTGAAATTCTAGGTGACTTACTGTAAACTGCATGGGGGCAATAGGAGAAAGGGTATATCAGCCATTTATCACCAGGAAAGGAGCTGTTTGACTTGAATCCACTGTAATGAAAATAAAATCGAGGTTCTTGACTAAGCTTACCAAGAGTGAGCCAACCACAGACATAGATAAACAAAACATCACTGAGAACAGGTCAGAGTCATGGGGTCAAGACTTCCTGGGCACCAGCAGACTGGACTCACGACCATGGTAAGAAAAGGAAGGGAGGGGGGTGGAGGAGAAGACAGGAATGCACTTTGGGATTCTGTTATGTCTGCAAGACATGGAGACAGGGATAATTCTAACTTGTGGAGATGTTTCTGGTTTGTCCGGGAAAGAATTATGAATATGTAAACATGGAAATATCTTTTAGATACCAAATGTAAACAAACCACCCTGGGACATAGGTGTCTTCTCTCTGAGTTTCCATAGAAGGAGAAAAGCTCGAGCCAATGAAAGATCAGAGGGAGCCCGCTAGCAGAGCATGAAGGGAGGCCATCACCCCATCGCTGGCTCCACGTTTCTGCATACGGCTGGTGGTCTGTATGTTTTAACTGTGGTGACTGTGGCTTTCCCTTCTGGACCGTGTTCGTTTTGTATAAACATTGGGATGATTTCAATCAGGTTAATCCAGGTAGAGATTTCTCGACACACCTAAGCAGTGACATTTAAAGGGAAAAGCAAGAGAATGATTAACACTCAGTTTGGAATGGTAGCTCTTTCTGGGAAGAGGCTGGAAAGAGGGAGGGAGGGAGGTGTCAATAAGTGGGGCGGGCTGTGGTCAGGTGAGCGGTACAGAGATGCTTCACACCCTTGGAGGAGCTTTGTTTCCTACTGGGTAGAGAAATGCCTTGGACTCCTTCCACACATCCATGGCTTCCTCCAGAGGGGTGCTTTGTGTGTTGTCCATCCCTTACAAAACCAAAGCTGTCCGTCCCTGGTCTGGACAGTTTGGCCTCTGACTCTGGACCCCATGGTGTGGTTTCTGTGTTTTGGGCTCATCTGGGAGAAAAGTTGTGATGTCTCACGTTCCAGTCCCTTCTTCTCCCAGGAGCAGAGGCCATGGGCTTTGGAGTCACAGAGTCTGGGGCTTAGTTCCTTGTTGGGATATTTCCCAAGTTGTCATTTTGAGCACTTAATTCTTGGCTGCTAACTAAACTCATTTGCACAGTAGGTACAACAACAGTCAGGAAGGATGTTGTCCTTGTTGGGGACAAGGATTGGTAAACATCAGCAGCCACTCAGATTGCCGGCTTTTCTTGAGAACCGTGAACCACCATTAAATACCCAACTCTGATAGAGTTCAGCATGATTAGCACACAACATTTCTCTAGCGAGAAGCAACTCACTTGTAAGTCAACACCTGTAACTTTGGCCTATCCTTTAAATAAAAATGTCAGCCTTATTTAGGCTTGTCCTTACCCACGACAATTTAAGACCTCTGGCTTGTTGATCAGACCTTTTATTGCACCCCAGTTTTGGCTGTGAGGTTCAGAGTGAATTTCATACAAAACTGTGTTTTAATGTGGACTGTTCCAAACACATCTTTCAAATAAATTTGTGAAGAAACCAGGCCAGCAGACTTTTGTTTGTTAGAAATTGAATATTATTCATCTGGGTGAGATACCATTCATCTATGTCATTTCCAGGACTAGAAGGGTCCTTTAATGTCAAAGAATCCTATTTTATACTTTTCTATGTCCCTAGTGCCCAGCAAGGGAATCTTTTGAATTGAATTATGTAGTCATTTATGCAGTGAGTCATATTCAGGATGCTCAATGCGTAGACATCGCTGGATGCTGGAATCAAGTACTAACTCAGACAGGATATACTTTTACAGTGAGGAAGGGGAGGAGGAGGAGGCTTGATGTCTTGTGTTTGGGGCCTGATCATGGTGAGTTACATGTGTGGAGGCTCCTGTTACCCTAGTCTAGATCCCCAGGAGTCAATGTTTGAGTTCATGTACCTCTTCTAGAAAAGATGAGGGTGTCTCCTCCAGGGTAGCATCGGTGAGATGCTTCCTTTATAGTCACTGTCGCTCCATGTGTCTGGTGAGTTCCTGGAGTTGGTAGGGTGGGAGCCTGAACTCTGGCAGCCCTAAACATGCAAGGTGCTGCCTACCAGTACTCAATAGGCCAATCAATAGTGAAGAGTAGAAAAGAGATTTGTCCAACAAGGCCGCATTGGGAAGAGGAACAATGAGGTCCTGTGATACACTGCCAGACACCTGACACCAGGCGCTTTAAACAGAGGGCAACAGGTATGGTGACTCAGCCATCCTCCATCAAGTCCCACCCATTGTCTCTCTCTTCCGGTCTCTCTAGCATGATGGTCTGACAAGTTCTCAGCACTAAGCGTGGTCTCTCTGAGAGGTCAGTTTCTCCCTGGCTGGGACCAGGCTTCAGCCTTTTCCTTCTCCCACTGTGAACTTCTTGCAGTCCAGGGTTTCCATAGTGTGATAGCTGAAACAGTCCAGGAGCTGGAGGGGCCTCAGATCTTCATTCGCCAGGATGACTACAGTACCAGTCATTCTCATGCTGACATGGGAGAAACCCGAGCTGCACAGAACTCTCCATGGAGCTAGTCTCCCCTAGGTAATACTAGGCTGCACCTACGGAATCCCTTGCCTTCTGATTCCAAGCAGTCCTCCGACTACAGTGGCTTGCTTTCACTTTTAATATTTTTAGTAACTTTTTTTTTTTTCTTGAGATCAGCCCAACATAGAAGTTGTCATGGAAGATGAGCTGCCTGAATGAGTGGTGGAGGATTAGTTCCATCCCTGCAAGTTTCCCCTTTGCTACCCTCTCCTTCCCCCAGATCACTTTAGAAGGATATAAGAGCAGTGTGCGACTTTGCTTTAAACCACAATGCCACACTGTATTGCGTGTCTCTGCTCACCTACTTCCCCCATGGCTCAGCTACTATTGGATGAGCACAATTAAATGCCAGCAGTCATTACAGCTCAGTGACTGCCAGGGAGACCTTGTTCCCCCAGCTGATGAGCAAACCCTGCTAAATATTCATGAGCGTTAATATCAGCCAAGTCTCCCTAATCTCTGGCTCATTTAGATTTTCACCTGTGAGGCTCTTATGTAAATAAGGAAGCTGAAATGGCCAGGGAATCATGCCTCTAAGCCAGCAGGGCCTCATGCACCAAGTGTTTGTTGATTTGATTCCCTGGGGTGGCCTCAGGCAGAGAAAATACTCCAACAGCCTAAAATAAAGACAGCACACCTCCCTCCCTGGGACCTATCACAGACAGAGAGTGTCTAACCCTGTCCTTGAAGACTCTGTAAGTCACATTAAAACAATTACATAAGTTAGATACAACATCAAGAACTAAATCATGTGCCGCTGGCTGGTGCTTTGAGAGCTCGGAGAAGAAAGACTAACAGGAGGAAGATGGGATAACAAGGGTTAACAGTAGAGCCAAGTCCTGCTGTTTATGGGTCTTGATAGGTTGATAGGGATTACAGAGGTTGAGAGAAAGGGCTCGAGGCAAGGCAAGAATCAATATGAAGAGAATGAAGTATGAAGAATATGAAGAAGAAGAGAATGAAGAGTTTGAAGAGAGGGGACAAGAAAGGAAGTGAATGCCCGCAGGAGCCTGGATTGTGGAGAAGACACGAAAGAACCAGATGGGGTACTGGCCAGTGGAATGCACCTCTTATGCAGGACATAATCACAGGAGTACACAACAAAGAGCAGGCCTACTGGTACCTTGTTCCAGCTCCTGTGAATAGACATAGCAAGGCGTAGGGGTGGGGTACCTGAAACCTGACCGAAGGGCTGCTGCTTGATCTTGCCAGCAATAGGGAGCTATTGCAGGCTTGCGTGTGGGAGGAGTCAGATTTTGGAAATGCTATTTCCCCAGTATACTTTGGCAAGGTGAAAAGGTGCTGTTCCTCCTTTGAGCACTTCCCAAACGGGAGGCTTCTGATACTTGCAAACCTGCAGTCTTTATGACTATAATGAAAACCTGGAGGCAGGAAACTTTATAAAGAACAATAAACGTGTACTTAGGTCCTAGAGTGGAGGGGCTCTGTCTGGAGATGGCTTCTTGCTGGCAAAGACCTGAGCTGGAGAACTTCTTCTTCTTTTTTTATTTTTTAAAAAAATTCATTTATTTATTATGTATACAGTGTTCTGTCTGTCTGTATGCTTGCTGGCCAGAAGAGGGCACCAGATCTCTTTACAGATGGCTGTGAACCACGATGTGGGTGCTGGGAATTGAACTCAGGACCTTTGGAAGAGTGGGCAGTGCTCTTAACCTCTGAGCCATCTCTCCAGCCCCGAGAAGAACTTCTTGTGGCAAGAGTCTCCTGGTTGCTTGCTCTTCCATCAGACTCTCATCATGAGGGTTTTCTTGATGTCATTAACTATGATCTTGGATGTTAAACTTTTCATGAGTGTGGTGGCCGGCCTCCAGCACAGTCTCGGGATGGTGACCTAATGTGCTGGTTTCATAAAGTTCTTGATGACGGCCTCTCATCACTTAATGATGATCCTCATGTAGACGAATGGTGATTCCCTTCTAGTAATATCCTGCACACATGAGCATTAAATTCAACACATCAAATTGGTCTTTCAGGCATCTATTGAATCTGACCTCTGTACTGAGGGCAGTATATTCTGTGGCTAACGAGAAGATAGACGGCTTTTTTCCACCTCAGATTTGTTTAATAACCTACAGGCTGGGTCTCCACAATCTGGGAAGACAAGACTGGGTTCTTCAGATCAAACTTTATAGAGTGATTGGAAGTTGGCAGAGATTTGATATGTCAATCAGTCATCAAGTTTAATAATATGGCAAAGCTGTGCATATATATATGCATATATAATGTGTGCATTTTATTGAATGCTCAACATCTCAAAAAATTCCAAAAATACAAATAGAATTAAATTTAAAAATTGGAAAAAAGTAGAACTCAAGATTCTAGCTTCAGTATGGTTTTTTTTTTTTTAAATTACAGAAACCAGGTGACTTGTTCTTGGAAAGACCACTGACCTTGTCAGTTGCAGGGACCTCTGTTCTCTGTGCTGCTGTCTGATTGTCTAAGGAACTTTTACAGCCAGACAAGGCAATCTCCTGATGGACAGAAGATTACGCTGTAATATCTTTCTCCTTGCTCATTTGAAAAAGACTTGAAAGGTACAACTCAGTATTTTAACCAGCGATTTCCAGATTGGGGCTTCCTAAACATGCTGATGTCATTGTCTTTCCACAGTTTGATTATTTTCTTGTACTTTCAAAAAATTACATGCTGGTGTGAACTATAGTTGGGGGTGGGAAGAAAAGCCACTCCCGTGATAAAGGTTCTACAGGGCTGAAGGACTGACATGTGTGATTGTGGGGAATTAAACTGCTCTAGGCCATAGCCAAATTATCTTGGGTTAATTTTAGTCCCTTGGAACATCCTCATTGTTGAGTTCTATGTCTGACCTAACATCCGGTGGCTATCAAAACATTTAAAAATGTTTTCTTGACAAATCACTGCCTTCCATCAATTTGGAAGCCAAGATCATGTCTGAGACCTATAACATATTTCCCCTCGTTGAGAGAAACCTGCCTAGCTGTGGTTCCCACCAGTGCATTTGGTAAATTCCTTGACTTGGGACTTCCTTTGTTCTGTAACTACTTCGTAGTAGGACGTGGGATTTGAGGGAACCTAAATCTGCTCCCCCAGGTTGTGGTCTCTTGTACCTGGCACCGGAAAAATGAACTATGTTATCTCCTGTAAGACCTGAAAACTTCCCTAGTTTTCTTTGTGCCTTAGGATACCTCAACTTATACGCTCCCCTCCTGGGAAGTCAAAAAAGAAAGCTTAAAAGATCCCATTTTTTGATTTTATTCTTTGTACCCCGCTTTGTTTCCTTTGGGGGTGATCTTGAGGAAACACCAGCCACACGCTGATTTAGGCAGGCCTGCCTTAGGTAGAGCACTGCCCTTGAGTTTACTGGTGTTAGCTGGGATTGCCCGCTGGGGTGTGATGGATGTACTAGCTCGAGTTCCAATTCTGTGCCCGTGAACAGAGGAACACAGATGCTCTCGGCTCCTTATTAGCAGCCAGGGACACTGCTCTTCAGTGGAGATTCAGAGCATAGAGGGCATCAGGAGGGAAGAGACTGTCTTCAAGGGACTGGTGACATATTGACTCACTTCAGTCTTGACCTTGGTTTGATCTTATTCTTTTATTTATTTTTTTAATGGTTTCATCCCCAAAAGTTGAGGCATCTTTAAAGTGTATCAGTGTCTGGTGAGCATAGAGGATGCCAGGGAAGTCTGCTAGGCTTGCTGGCAGCTGCAGAAGCTGAAGCATGGTTCCGCCCTGCCTCCCTGCCTCTGTGCGCATGCTCTGAGCTAGTCTGGGAGGAAGCCTGGTTATCGGGTTGCTGTTGGGTGAACTGTGAAATATTCTTGATAAGTAGTCTTCTCTTCCATCTCATGACACCGAAGTAGACAGATGAACATGTCCAAAGGGAGTGTTATAAGAATGATAAACATTTATGGGTGGTTTGGCCTCATTTTTGTACTTCGCAGAGTTTTGTCTTTTTTCTAAAGTACAGTTTGTTGTCCACAGTTCCTTTCATCTTTTGGATAAAAGTACAATGAGATGGCCTGCTGACTTACAAGATGAATTTTGTGAGCCATGAGCCCATTGCACCAACAGGGAACTACAAAATAATAGAGGGAAATAGGCGCAGGTCTGGTTGAACCTGTTCAGAGACGGATGGACAAGTGAGGAAATGCGAATGATCGTTAAATATGGACGTGTTCTCTGGGAGACCAGATTCTGTGGAGTCCCAGTGTTCATACACTAATAGCATCCGTGTGTTCCTCGACTGAGCAAATAATCCTACCACATGATTGGCATGGCTTCAGATATGAATATTTAAGGATACATCCAAATAATTTCTTTCTGTGCCAGGCATGGTGGCACTTGCCTTTAACCACAGCACTCCGGATGCAGAGGCGGGCGAATCTGTGTGAGTCGGAGGCCTGCCTGGCTTTCAGAGTGAGTTCCAGGAGAGTCAGGGCTGTTAGACAGAGAAACCCTGTCTTGGAAAAAAAAAAAAAAGATTGGGCTGGAGAGATGGCTCAGTGGTTAAGAACATTGCCTGCTCTTCCAAAGGTCCTGAGTTCAATTCCCGGCAACCACAGGTGGCTCACAACCATCTGTAATGAGGTCTGGTGCCCTCTTCTGGCCTGTAGATATACACACAGACAGAATATTGTATGCATAATAAATAAATAAATAAATATTATAAAAAAGATTTATTTTCAGTGAAATAGTCTGATAGAATCATATATAAAGTAACTGTCTTAACAACGTAAAAGCATAGAGGGCCTTAGGAGCAGTAATGGAAACCGGAAAATGGGAAAGGGAGCAGGCGCATTTGTATAGCGCTGTCCACCTTTATTATGGGAGACTGTGGGGGAGCCAGAGGTGCAGGTGCGCGCCTTGAATCCAAGCACTAGGCAGGCAGAAGCAGGCGGGTCTCCGTGAGTTTCAGGCTTCCAAACTTGGTCCACATTCTGAGTTCCCGGACAGCCAGGGCTACCTAGTAATATTGTATAAGAGGATTATAATCACCCACTCCATAATTCTGCTATCGAGGATTTCTGCATCACTACAAATAACAGGGAAATTCTGGCGGGGCGTGTTCTTCTCTCCCTGCCCACCTTCCTGCAGAAAAGGTGCCTGTTTACTCCATGAAAGAGCTTGATCTACCCTGCACCATGTGTTCCCTGCAGCATGCTGATGGGGAATCTTTGTCAGCCAATGATCTTTAAGGGGTGGGATCAGGTTAAGGCGTGACCTTTGGGTACCAGGAAAAAAAAAACTCGGGGTGGGGGGTGGGGCAAGGTTCGCTGTCTCTGTGGTTCCCACGCTACACAGTTGAGCTTGGACCTTCTCGTTCATGTTTCCCGAGTTTGCCCCTTATAATAAAGAAAAATATAATTGGCCTATATTTTAGCTAGCTGTTTTTTTTTTCTCGACCCGAGATAATTAATTCAACAGCATGCCTAGTCCTTTCAGAAGCCCCTTCCTAGGTCTCCTGTGTTCTTATTCTACTAGACAGGCCTGGAGGCGAGGGCAGGCTGATTGTAAGTTCACAGGGGTTTTACCTCGGTATATATTGCAGAGCTTGGCCTGGTATAGATTTGAAGAGTCCACCAGTAAGAAATGTGCAGTTGAGGATTGAGGACATGACTCGGTAGAGGGCTGGATTAGCATGCGTGAATGCTGGGCTCCATCTCCAGCACTGGGTAAAAACAGGTGCCGTGCCACCTGTCTATAGTCTAACTAGGGAAGTGGAGGCAGGAGGATGGACTTCAAACTCATCCTAGATGCTTACCGAATTCAGTTCTACTCTGGGCTACATGAGACTCTGTCTCAAAGAGAAGAGTTTACCTTTTGGCCTTGGAGCTGAGGAAAGTTCTCTAATCCTCTTTACCAAAGGACAGTGTTCTTCAGTGCCGGGTAACCATGCTTACCTATGTAAACTTAGGTGTGTATCTCTGCCAATCAAAATGCAGAAGGCAAGTGAGGTATCTATTATTCCTTATGTGTAAATACCTATTTGTAGTGACCTTATGAGAAGGTTGTGATGGGGTTAACTTTTCTTATTTTGCATGCAGTGAGGCAGGTAGAGGTTTAGGCTATGTAGAATAAAAGAATACCAGCCACACGGACATGTGTTTGAATCCCATTTCTGGTACCGATGCATGAGCTCTCGTAAGGAGATGTTCCCGAGTTTTATGGGTCTCAGTTTCTTCCTTTGTAAAACCATCTTTACAAGCTCCTGTGAGAAGCAGATGCTGAACACAGAGACTGTCGAGACAGATGTCTATGCAGAGTCAGCACGTGGTAGTGATGTGACTGGGTCTGGAGTTGGCAGATGAACCGAACCAGAACTGTGAAGGATCCAGGAGAGCTGAGACTGTGAGGTCCCTCAATGAACAGTGGGAGATGGGGGTGGGGTGGGAAGTGGGGGTGAGGTGGGAGATGGGGTGGGTGAAAGATGGGGTGGGGTGGGAGATGGGAGTGGGGTGAGAGATGGAGTGGGGTTGGAGGTGGGGGTGGGGTGAGAGACGGGGGTGGGATGGGAGATGGGGTTAGGGTGAGAGATGGGGATGGGATGGGAGACGGGGGTGGAGTGAGAGATGGGGGTGGGGTGGGGTGAGGTGGGAGTGGGTCTTCTGAGGGAAATTCCATCTCAGAGTGCAGCTCTCTGGGACAGTTTCATGGGTACACTGGCAAAGCCGAAAGTGAGTATATTGGTTTTGTTCACAGAGGTTGATGAAGCTACAAATCTTCAGATTGTTAAATTCGCTGAGCAATGACACCTTTCTCCTCAGGAAGATCCTAATTCTTCTGAGGGTCCGGCCATTAGTTTTGTGGTAAACTGTGTGGTAGAAGCAGACAGAGGAGAGGAACCACTGCCTTTAAATTATTTTATATTATTTGCATCTGTGTTCATGCGTATGTGTGTGCACATATGTATAGCGGTCCAAAGTCAATGTTAGGTGTCACTCTCCACCTTATCTTTCGAGCCAATGTCTCTAATTGAGCATAGACTGCACCAATTTGTCTAGACCGGCAACCAAGCAAATCTGGGGAATGCTTCTTCTGTCCCTACATCTCCAGGGCTGGAATTACTTGGCTTTTAAAAGTAGCATTTGGGACTCAAACTCAGGTCCTCACGCTTGTGAAAGGAGGACTTTCCCAACTGAACTGCCTCTCAGCCCCGACTGCCTCTTCTCTCCGTGGACCTTCCAGTGTCTGCGTTAGAGATCTGCATCTTACATTGCTCAATGAACGTTAAGCAACACACAAATGAACCCCGGGGTAGAATTCTCTAAGCTCAAGCTAAGACTCGTAAAATGCGGCATTTGGGGAAGATCTTGAGGCAGGCACGGGTTTTGTAAGCAACGCGGGAAAGGATCCGTGTTCACAAAACTAGAAGCATTTATTTGTGGAAATTGAAAGTCTTGGAGCGAGCAGCGCATCTCATGTGTCTGAAGCACAGCATGCTGTGTGTGGCATTGGCGTTTATACATCACAGGGTAGCTGGAGCGTCCCTGAAGTCTGTTCAGTGACCATATAAAGTCATGTTCTCTTTTGGGATTTTCCAGGTTGCTGGTGGCAACAATCTTTCTGAAGGGCTTGCTATTTCGAGTTATTTCTTCCTCACTCGGGAAGCTGGTGGGTACACGTGGGAGGAAAAATGGCACAATAAAGGACAAACTTTGATGCATAGACGGGCCCTCCTACAAGCACACCCGAGTCATAACTGAGCAGTCATGACACTCTCGATTAATTTAATGAAATTAATTTTTTTCCATACCCCACTTTCTGTGCTACGAAGCGCTTTGCAAGGAGAGGCAAAAGGAGATAATGAGATAATGCTTTATGGAACTCCACAGCAGTGAGTTTCCCATCATTAGCAAGACAGAAGAATATGTTAGGAATGGTGCAGATGAGCACCAGCTCTCAACAGCAACCAGAGAGACAGGCTGAAGCAAGACGAAGCTCCTAAAACTATCCTGTACTGCAAACGTAGCTCGACTGCTCGTGGGATTCTGAGTGTGCCCTTCTTACACTGTGCCGTCTGTGGAAAACTGCCTGTCATCGCCAGTTCCTCAGTCCTAAGGGTCTGGCTAGAGTGGGAAGATGATGAATGTGGGTGGTTTGAGAAGAATGGCCCTCAGAGTCTCATGTATTTGAATGCCTCATCACCAGGGAGGGGAGCTCTTTGAAAGGGTTAGAAAGATTAGGAGGTGTGTTCCTCGTTGGAGGAGATGTGTCAAGGTGGGTGGACTTTGCGGTTTTAAAAGACACTGTGCCAGGCAGTGTCTCTCTTTCCATACACAGCTCTCAGTCACTTCTCCAGCGCCGTGTCTGCCTGCATGCCGCCATGCTCCCTGCCATGATGATAACACAAGAAGCCTCCGAATTGTAAGCTGGCTTCAATTAAGTGCTTTCTAAGAATTGCCTTGGTCATTATACTGTCTGGCTTTATGTGTCCACTTGACACTGCTAGAGTCACCGGAGAGGAGAGCATCTCAGCTGAGGAAATGCCCCCAGGAGATCCAGCTGTAAGGCATTTTCTCAATTAGTGATCAGTGTGGGAGGGGCTAGCCAGTGGCGGGTGGTGCCATCCCTGGCTGGTGGTCCTGGGCTCTATAAGAAAGCAGGCTGAGCAAGCCTTGGGGAATAAGTCAGGAAACAGCATCCCTCCATGGCCACTGCATCAGCTCCTGCCTCCCAGATCTTGTTCTGTTCGAGTTCCTGTCCTGACTTCCTTCAGTGAGGAGCAGCAATGTGGAAGTGTGAGCCAAATAAGCCTCTTCCTCCCCAACTTGCTTTTTGGTCATGGTGTTTCACTTCAGCAATAGAAATCCTCGCTAAGACAGTCAAGGTGTCTCTTCACAGCCATTGACTACTAATTAAGACAATGATGACAGTCAGCTAAAACTGACTTAAGATTCATTTCTGCCATCACCACCTGCCCACTCCGGCTGCTGCCTGGTCTGCTTTCTTCATCCTTAACAGTGGCTGTGGAAACCTGTCTTATGGGCCAGCTAACCTGGTGGCAAACATTAAAGAGACCCTGTCTCAGATAAGGCAGAAGGCGAGAGCCTGACACCCAAGGCTGTCCTCTAGTCTTTATGCGCGTACTACATTAATGCACACACAAACACGCGCACACATGACAGACATACAAACACGGAAGAGAAAAGGCAAGACAGCCACCTCGTAGCGCCACTGTGAAACTCAAGCTTGCAAACCGTTTAGTAGGTGCTCATGAAATGCTATCGTCACCTCTGCTTTTTTTTTATTTGTTTATTTATTATGGATACAATATTCTGTCTGTGTGTATGCCTGCAGGCCAGAAGAGGGCACCAGACCTCATTACAGATGGTTGTGAGCCACCATGTGGTTGCTGGGAATTGAACTCAGGACCTTTGGAAGAGCAGGCAATGCTCTTAACCGCTGAGCCATCTCTCCAGCCCCTCACCTCTGCTTTTGTTAGTGACAAGACTGCCAGCTCGGCTGAGCCCATGGCTAGATCCTTTATTTTTTGCTGCTGCTGTGGTCAGACAGGAGGCAGGATTGTGTGGATGTTATGTTGAGAGGGAAGTCTGCCTGCGTATAAAATATCTCCCCTCCTTTGCTGTGTGTGCATTCTACCCTTGGTGTGACTAATCACAAAAAAAATAAATTTTCCAATAAATCCTCACACAAACACGCCAGATTCTCCGTCAACAACAAAAGGGGACCAAGTGTAATAAGATAAATGTCAAAGCATTACCAGCAGCCGCCTCTCTCTCGTTCCGTGTCGGCAGAGCTCTGGTTTTCCCCCATCTCTCCCAGTGATCCGGTCACTGGTCCTGGACTGGTCTCAACAGTCACTGGCTTCACTGTGTGGGGACTTCCTTGGCCAATGTGACACCAGGTTGTTGGGGGGAGTTTCTTTGTTCTTCAATAGAGATGCAGATGGAAGTGACGGGCACTTTTCCTTACTCGGGTGTTACAGCATCTATGTAGAATATGTGGACTGATAGCTACAGGGAGATGAGCACCCGAAGGAAATTAGGTCTTAGTGGCATACACTGTCATCAGAGAGAGTCAGCCCTGTATTGGCCCCTCACGGAGCACCTGTCCTCACCGCTGCGGCCACACTCATTGGGCCTTTCCGCTGCTCGTCTCTGAAGGCATCCTCACTGTTACAAGCGGCCAGGTGGGAATGCAGTTAAGTTCATTTCTCTCTAAGTTTAGAGGAAGGTCCTTACATTTCTTTAGGTGTGCTTTTACCCGAAGTGGAATAATAGGGGTTTCCATGGCAGCCTGCCCTAAGGAGACATCTGGAACCCAGCCCCTGCCTCCCCTCAGGTGTAGAGATAGACATATCTGAGTCTCTGGAGCCCTCAGGTCTACCCAGCTAGAAAAGGGAAGGGAAGAGATGTGTCACTGATGGAGCACTCATTCTGTGTCAAAACCTGCGCATGGACTTTGACAACCCTTCTCACTCCGGTGTGTTAGCATCCTTTGAAGATGGGGACACTCAAAGTTAGACAGCTGGTCAAGGTCTGGTCTTAAGGGGTAAATCTGACAACAGAAGGCAAGAGCTCAGTTGCTGTTTTCTTAATGAAGAGATGGAAACCCAACGAGTAGACAGCAAATTGATTTCCAAGATTGGCCTAGAATCCAAGCTTATTTTATCACCTTAAGATTTATTTATTTTATTTCATATGTATGACTGTAAACGGACACTTCCTGTCCTGATCACCCAGTCTCAAATAAGCGACTCAGAGGCTTGATATGAATTATAAATGCTCGGCTGATAGATCAGGCTTGTTACTAGGTAACTTAAATTAACCTGTATTTCGCTCCATACTTTGTCACGTGACTTGGTACCTCATCCCAGGATGGCATTCTCATCTTGCTTCTCTGGGTCTGCTGGCGACTCTCTGACGCTGCCCTTTCCATCCCGAGACCAAAGGGAAATGCCAAGAAGTCCGAGAGAGAAATGATGGTGCACAGATGAGCAACAGCTCGTCCTCCCCAGGGAAGGGGTGCAATTCTTGGTGCAGTTTCTAATTTCTAAGGTGTAAGAATCCCTACTGTGGCTGATATTAAGTTACTGATATGATGTGATGTTTACTGGTTCCAATAATAAAAATAAAAATAAACCGAAAAGAAACAGTATATCCTTGGGAGCCAGAATGAGGTGACTGCCACCTGACTCCAGCAAATGCAGAGAGAGGCAAACCTGTCCAGCAGTGCAATGATTGGCTTCTTGGTACACTAGGGAGGGAGTGGGAGAGAGCCACAGGTTATTCTCTGGGGAGGACAGATGGGGACGTGTGCACATATTACCTGGTTTTGCATCCATTTTCTCTACCTTTAAATATAGATTGCTTTCTGGCTATCTTTCCTTTTCCTGCCTCTCTTTGCAGTATGTTTTCCTTTTACCGTCGACTGGAAAAAATACTTAAGAAGGTTAGAGCAAAAAAAAAAAAAACCAACAAAACTTGCTTTCTGTTTAAACAAGAATAGTTTCTCAGGCTTGTTATTGATTTTTCTGTTATTCCCACAATGCATCAAGTTAGAAAAAAAGTTGTTGGCCCTGTTTTCATACGAAGGAAAAGAAATAGCCCCTCTGGGTTTCTCTCACTGTAAACCTGTCCCTTCTGGAACGCACTGAGAGATGAAATGCCATAGCCAGCATCCCAGGGCAGCCTGAGAGGGTCCCCATCTGTAGACTCAAGAGTTCTCACTGCTTCGCTCTCCTCAGTATGATTCAGAATTTTATTTGTGCAGCCTGGAAAGGGGGATCCTATTAATGAAGAAGCATTTAGAAATGGGAGCAATGCACTCTCAGCCGTTCCGTCAGCTGTGGAGTAGTTAGACTATTCTGAGCATCCTGTCTGACCAGAGACTTATTTTCAACAGCAAATCACATGCGCCTGGAGAGTGCAATTATTGGTTGCTGTCCTCAGGGGACAGTTCCAGGGCAGATTTAAAAAATGACCTATTAAAAACAATTAAATGGAAGGGAGGCTAACTCTGGAGATGGGAGAAGGCAAAGAAAAAATAACAATGGAAATAAGAAAGGGCTTTGAAAATGAAAAAAGACAAGCTGATTTGCCATCTTTGCGTAGAAATCTCCCAGTTGTGATTACCTACACTGTATTTCTAGGGTCGTAAGCCCATGTCCTGCAGATGAGTGACTTTTACTGTTGTCCTCTCTTACAGAGGAAACATTAATTGAAAATAGGCAAGCCCACCGTTTCAAAGCTGTCTCACCGCATAGAAAGGCTTTGCTAAAACCACACTTCCCTGAAAGAGCATATTATGGGTTAGCTTTTTGCTGTCAACTTGACACACCCTTGAGTTATCTGGGAAGAGAGAAGCACAATTGAAGGACTGCTTTGATGAGCCTGGCCTGTGACCATGTCGGTGAGCTATTATCTTGATTAGTTGATTAGTTGATGTAGGAGGACCCAGTCCATGGTGGGCAGGGTCATCCTTAGCAAATGTGCCAGGGCTAAACATGCTAGCGGAGAGAGCTAGTGAGCATCTTTCCCCCTTGGTTTCAGTCTCTGCTCTTCCTTGAGTTCCTGCCCTGCCCTCCTCAGTAATGAACTGTTACTTAAAGGTGATGAAATAAACCCTTTCCTTCCTAAGTTACCTTTGATTCTCGTGTTTGCCACAGCAACAGGGAGCAAAGTAGACCAGAGCATCTCAGGAAGAAAGCAAAGGCCATTCGCTCCTCAGAAATGAGCAGAGAAGCTGAGAGGGAAGTGTGCAGGAGGACAGACAGGGTGCTCCCCCCATTTTGGGTACCATAGAGGAGCCCAGTTGTGTAGTCAGAGGTGCCTGGGTGTGAATCATGTCCATGGTTGATTGTGTATGTCTTGCTCTCCTTAATGAGCTTCATTCTCCCCATATGACCCATGAGACGAGGTCACCTCTAGAAGAGGAGAGGATTAAATGAGAAAGTACTAGGTAACCAGTACACACTCAACAAAATGTCTTTTCCTTCACAGGGCATCCTAGGCTCAAACGCAGGTGCTGGTCTAGTGTGTGGGAGTCCCTGCTTCAGGATGATGGGTTCTATGGTCCAGACTGATGCCCTATGGTGAGTAAGCAAGCCTCTGGTACCATATCAGGCCTCCTGGGACCTCAAGGTCTGGAGACCCATGGGTACCAGAAACTCTTACTGACGATGGTCAAGAGCAGACATAATGCTCTCATAGTCCTGGCCAGGGACCTCGCCTTGTAGGAGTTGGCCTGACTTTCTACAAACAGGTACTGTCAAGAGGGGATGGGCAGTTTGCTTTACTTTGACAGAATTATAACTTTATTATCTTTTCTATAAATACAGTACTGACTCATTTCAGGAAAGAAAAGTCAGCAGACACAAAGAAACCACTGAAGAAAATATAAAGTACTCAGAATTTTCCTGCCTACAAAAAGACATTAGGGTGTGATTTTTTTTCAACTTTTAATTCTTAATGAATGAAATTGTTCCCAAAGGAAAGAGTTCTACTTCCTTATCAGCCTACATTTGTCTCCATATCAACATTTTGCTTCTTTAAAAGTATGATACCGTTATTTTAATAAATGTCCCCTCATACCAGATCCTTGAATACTGCTGACGCTGACTCTTTGGAGTGACCTCATGGCTTGTTCGATGGTCTCCTATACCAGTGGATAGATTATCTTTCTAGGTTAGTGGACATTTTCAAAGTCTTTTCCTCTTTTTTCTGTGCAAATCACAAAGTGCAGGCAGAGTCTTGATGTAGCCCACAGAAATATCTAGTGCATAGATTTGGAAATAGTTAGTAATATCAGGTGAATCACAGCACCATGACTGACTTAGTGCCCTTTAAAGTGACCTTCAGGCAAAGCCCAATGGCTTGACTGGAGCACTGCAGTTTCTTTGGGTCCCACATGGACAGGCATGGAGACAGTGACAGATTGTGCCATGGGTGCTACTTCATCAACTTGGTCTAAGATGGAAGAGGATCAGCAGTGGATTAGCATCTGTCATGATGGTGCAGAGTCGTGAGCCATACCCACCAGGCTGTCTCTCTTGAGATGTACTCTTTGTGGATGAAGAAGGACAGAAGTGTGCTAGATGGCGAAGTGAACTGTGTAGAGTCTGGTGGGACTGAGGAGCAGCATCTGAGGAGACCTGGCACCAGAAGAAGACGGCAAAGTTGTGGTCTAGCTAGCTGGTGTGATGGGTTGTGGTCTAGCTAGCTGGTGTGATGGGTTGTGGTCTAGCTAGCTGGTGTGATGGGTTGTGGTCTAGCTAGCTGGTGTGATGGGTTGTGGTCTAGCTAGCTGGTGTGATGGGTTGTGGTCTAGCTAGCTAGTGTGATGGGTTGTGGTCTAGCTAGCTAGTGTGATGGGTTGTGGTCTAGCTAGCTGGTGTGATGGGTCGTTGGAAATGTCAACTTGCCACAGAACTGAGCCTTGGTTGTGGAATATCAAGATCAGCTTGGCTTGTGAGCAAGTCTGTGGGGGATTGTCTTGATTGTAGATTGACAGGGGAAGACACAGCCAATTGTGGGGGGGCACTATTCCCTAGGCGTGGAACCCTGAACTCTGTAGGAATGAAGACATCTAGTTGAGCGGAGCAGTGATAAGCAGGCCATTCATTTCTCTCTGCTGGTGACTGGCTGTGATGGGAACAGCTGCTTTAAGCTTTCTTTTCGTTATGACTTTCCTGCATTTATGCACTGTAGCTTGGAACTGTACGTACGCTGAGTAAGCCTTTCCTCCCCCATTTTTTTAAAAAATTTATTTATTTATTATGTATACAGTATTCTCAGTATGTATGCTGCAGGCCAGAAGAGGGCACCAGACCTCATTACAGATGGTTGTGAGCCACCATGTTGTTGCTGGGAATTGAACTCAGGACCTTTGGAAGAGCAAGCAGTGCTCTTAACCACTGAGCCCATGTTTTTTTTTTTTATTTTCTCACAGCCACAGAAATAAAATTAGGACAAGCAGTAACTTTCATGAGCAATACCAGCTTGGGGGAAGCTGCCATCAAAAGAGTGGGAACATGATATAGAAGGGGTGGGGAGAGAAGGGCAAGTGGTGTGGGGTGTACTAGATGAGGACAATCTAGGTTAAGTAGGTGACATTCAGAGGATTTTCTGTCTGTGCACACAGGAGAGGGAACTACACATTTCATCTTGTCATTTCCTGTTTTTATCAGGCAACAAACAAACGACAAAACAAATAAAAAACAGCCAGCCAACAGAAAGTAAGCATTCTGTGGCTCGTATTTGATTCCTATAGGTCTGTCGGCTTTGCAGAACCACGTTTCATTGTTCCAATCCATTCATGTTTAGTCACCAAGGACCAGCCAAACTTGAGCTCCAAGCTAAAGGCACAAGCTCATGTTCTAGGAGGATGATTGATGTAATGTGGCAAATTCAGGCTTTGGGATCACCAGCTAATTTCCTTTATGTCCCACATGTTAATTGCCAGAGGAAAGAATTTCATTCTGAACAAGGCACACTGTAACAAGATGCTGATCCTCACGAGCAATTACTTAGACAGAAGAAACTCTAGAAAGGGAGTCAGATAGCGGGGACTCCAGTGCTTCCAGGGAAGTGCTACCCAGGGAAGATGTTGATCCCCATGAGCAATTACTTAGACAGAAGAAACTCTTGAAAGGGAGTCAGATAGTGGGGACTCCAGTGCTTCCACTGCCCAGGGAAGCAGGTGTGTGTCTGCCTGGTGACTGGGAAGGGAGAGTATTGGTGTTCCGAGGCTACAGACAAAGGAGCTTACATCTTTGTAGGGGATTATTCTCAGGCACCACTGCATGGCTTATCCAAACTTGATGACTCCCAATGAGGAATTATTTTCATTTCAGAGTCACTGAAATAAACACCAGCTTAACGCTGTGTGTAAACCTTTTAGTAGCTCATTGACAGCTGTCAGACCCCATGGCATGTCCATGTGAAAGAGAATGTGCAAATGTTCTTCATTTCTTTTAGCCTGTAGCCTCCATTTGTATTTAATATGTTGGGCAATGTTTAGCTGAATTGAAAGCAGCACCGTCCATATGAGTTTAGGTCATTTTTTGTGTCTATTGTATGTATATGGTGTAGGTACATGTTCATGTGTGCATGTGTACATGTATGATGTATGCATGTATGTATAGAGGTCAGAGATTGATGCATCTTCCTCCATCATTCTTTGATTTTGGAGACAGGGTTTATCACTGAACCTGGAGCTCTTCAGTTTGGTGAGACTGTCTAGCCTAGAAGCCTCAAGGGACCCAATTGTCTCCCCTGCATTTTCCCTATCCCCAGCACTGGGGTTACAGTGCCCAGTTGTTGTGATTCTGGAGACACAAACTTGGGTTCTCATGCTTGCAAGAGTAGCACTTCACCAAGTGGGCCAACGCCTGACCTAGTTCCACTGGATTCTCCGTGCCATTGCTGTGGTGTCCCTTTGCTCGTACAATGTCACAGTATCTATCATTCACCTTCACCACACTGGGTCAGTCTTAGCTGCCTTTTCATTTTCAGCATTTGTGTAATGCCATCTATATCCCATTATCCATACTTTTTGCTGATGCTGCATTACAGAGAGGGATTTGTCAAGCTCAAGTTCAGAGCTTACACATAGACTGAATGCTCTCAGTCACGTCTGAGGCATTGTCGGTTTCTGTGGAAAGGTTTTGCTAGGGCAGAGTTTTATACCAAGCTCCTCTGGAGGTGTGTGATCTCTCTCAGGTGCTGCCTGCTTTAGCTGGGAACATCTGTGCTTAGATCCTCTCCTTCCCTACTACAGCATGATGATGCAAGGACGTCATCGTAGGGGTGAGGCAGGCAGGGCTTAAGGAGGGGACACTGAGCTAAGAAGGTAAGGCAGGCACTGTGAGCCCATTTGCTCTTGCTCTCTAAGATATGAGTCAGATACAATGCTGACTTTGACCTTGCTGTTGCAGGGACGGTAATGTAACGTCTCTGTAGAACAGAAATGTTTTAGAGATAAGGTGAATCCAAGATGCCTTGATTTGTAGATGTAGATGTTTATTTGAGATACACAGTTTACTAGGGCAAAATACACGCAGGTTACTGTACCAGACAGAGCTCTTCCGAAGAAGCAGGCAGGCCGGTGATCCGCAGAGAGAGAGCACTATCCACGTGGGCCTATCTTTTTATACCTCTTGGGACCTGGTGGTCCAGCCCCGTTAATTAATTAACAGCTAATTGGGGGGGCGGAATAATTAGCTAATGGCGTGGCGTGGCTATAAGCTGAAATGGCCAAGACCACTCCCCTTCATCTCCCCCTTTTGTCTAAATAAGATCAATCTAGCTCTAAAATAACTATATACAATGGGAACAGACATTG
>JAQHUG010000013.1:11691446-11729895 GCA_028555095.1 Dicrostonyx torquatus | reverse complement strand
CCAAGATAGGTAATGGAGTATTTTCTCTGAATTTAACAAATACTAGTGAATTGGACATTGTGAATGTAATTCTAACTTGATAATGATTTTATTGAATATAGTTTTACTATGTTAGAGTTAAACCTTTCTTTTTTTATTTAGACTAAAGGGTGGAAATATTGAGGGAGAATTGTTCTCACTGCCATGCTACTGTGCCAATAAAGTTTATCTTGAATCAGAGGGCTGAGCTAGCTATTGGATGACCAACATAGCCATAGAGACTTTGGAGGACTGAGGACATATATAGAGAGATGGAAGTAATGGGGAGGGACTTAAAAAGATGTGGGGCTGTTTGGATGGAGGAAGGAGATAGAAAGGAGGTCACTGGTTACTTCTGTACCACTTCTCTGATCAATCAGGTTTTAGCCCCACATTTTTATTTATCCTGAGTTTTTATTAATAATAGAATAATTTAGATAATCATTACAGAAAAGTTAACATTTTCGGATAATTTAGAAAAACAGACTTTTGACCTTTGCGTGGCTGTGACCCATGAGCTGTTGCACTGGGGCTGGGATTCTGGGATGGGAAAAGTGCAGCATGTCATTAAAGAGTTAATTATTCCTCCCATCTCTTTAGCATGGCTTAGGAGAGGCCACCTTCCTGGGGGTGTTCCCTTAGTCAGAGGGTTAAATCTACACCCAGGCCAGAGATTTTATTTCTCTTTGACCACAAGTTTTTTCTACTGTAGAAAAACATCCTACAAACGTATTAAGGAACTGTATGGGCAGTCATTGTAACATGTCTACTAATAGTAAGATACTGAAATTTCTACTAGCAAGAGGTTGCTAATTGAGTCATGATATGTCTGTATGATGGATGGCTGCTCAACTGTAGAAAACACAAGAGCTTTTAATATTCTATTAGAGATCAATCTTCATGATGTAATTTTACTGAAAAAGGCAAGCTGGAATAAAGCATGTTCTGTGCAGATATTGATGGGTGTTAAAAAGGCGGGGAAGGGGACAAGGGTATTATTGACATAAGATATAGGATATCTCCAGAAAAATAGGATTTAAAATATCAAAGAATCAAGCTATGTATTGACTGCCTCTGGGTAGATAAAATTGAAGTAGCTAAGGAAGAAAAACAGTAATGGTTCATTTATTTTGAAATTTTAAGCATATGAATGTTACCTATTCGAAGTATGAAGACAATAGCAAAACCAGCTACCATGGTCATCCTTACATCTCATCCCAGGAATTCATATTATCTCCCATTTACAATCTCAGAGGACTCATGTGTCCTCCGAACCCAACAGCAGATCTGGCTTGGACTCCTCAATCTGTCCCCATTATTTTTCCAGGCTGTGCCTTGGTTCCTTGAAGCTACCCAGAGTGCCACCCAAGCCTGCCATCCCCGTGATCCTTGGTCCTCTGCGTATTTGCCTATAGCTCTCTTGTCATCCGGTTTATTCTCGCCTGTCATCCTGCTCTGGAGCCTAGACTGAAGCACATGCTTTCTGTGAAGCTTCCTGACCCAGCAGAGTTGCTAGGTGGCGTTTTTCCTCTCCAGGTTAGCACTCCGCATACTTGGTGCCGCTTGGTCAGTAGTTAGTTGTTTTCCTGAGATGGGCCCTTTTTGTGATCTGTGCAGGGTCTGCAAACTTGCAGTCAATGGAGCTGCACAGAGGTGGTAGGGCCTTCCTCATGTCTACAGCTGGTCTGGTGTCTTCTGAGCCTCCACTTACTGCAGCCAAGAAAAGCATAGCATTTGCCAATCGTTGCTTCCTCAGCCACCAGCTACCCAGCCAACAATTCAATTTTTATTCTCTCACTTTTACTAGAAGGATAATGTTTACTATTTACTTCTTTATCACGTGATTCACCTCAAGAGTATTTAAACAGAGACATTTCCTGTTGAACACACAATTATTTCTGCTTTAATGGATAACTTTTTGCTTCATAGAAAATCACTATATTTGGTTATACGTGTTTTACAAACTAAGAGGCACTTCGGTTAGTACTGTTTTTAACTGCAATGGGAAGCTCGGTACTACGGCTTCATCTATAACCTGTCAAGTCTACTCTTTCTTTCCCCGGAAGCCCAGCTCCGCCTTTTCTGTGGTGCATGTGATTATAACAATCTACTGAAAAGACGACCCTGTCTCCTAAATTGTAGTTCTAAGCACCACCACACCTATGCTAACTCTTTCTTCCTCTTCCTCCTCTTCCTCTTCCTTCTCCTGCTCCTCTTTTCTTCCCTCTCCCTCCCTCCCCTGACTCTTTCTATCTCTCAGCACTGAGTATTGAACCATAGCGTTGTATATGCCAAGGACATCTTACACAGCTGAGCTGTGTCCCCAGCCCTTTCACAGAGGTAGCCATACAATGTCATTTCACCCGGGACACTTCCAAGAAGTAAAAAGTCTGCTAACAGATAGGACCTGAAGATCTAAGGGAAAAATAAGGACTCTACTCAGAAAAGTAGTGTACATGGTATTCTAGGTTAACACATGATTTCAGTGACCTTTCAGTACAGAAGGGGCCAGTGTGGCCTCCCCGCAACTTTTGAGGGCTGCACCCTCCTCTTTGTCTTCTTCAGGTCTTCACAGACCTCTAGTCTGTGCAAGCTTACCTCCCTCAGGCCTACAGCATGGTTGAGGCCTCACGGCAGGTGTTCTGACCCAACCACAGGACAGTGAGAATGCTCTGTCTCAGGCCTGAAGGGCTCCCTCGAAGACCACAGCACCCACTGCAGACAGAGACTTTTTCCTTCTCTCACTTGGTGAATGTTCTTTTGGCTCAGGAGTTGATATCAAAGAGCCAAACTTATATTTGCTGCATTATGGAAGAAAGTCTATGATTTAATATGTCAGGATTGGCCCTTGATATAGTCAATGGGAACTAAAAGAATTTAGAAAATTGTTTCATTTCCAACTATATCTGGCTTCCAGCTAATTATCTCGCAAGAAGACACTATTTTGAATTTGAGGAGCTTAATCGTAGCCCTTTCTTCTCTTTTGCACGTTTCTGTCATAACCTAATGCTTTAAAGCATCTTGCTATATAATTTGGACTTAGGGAGAAGGTTAAACGGACATCCAAAAGACTATCACACATGTATTTTTGGAAATAGGTTTTAATCTACCTGCACAAATGCTTCTGTCTACTCTAAAGCTATTTGAAGGCTTGGGGTGGGGAGGGAATCTAATTGTTCTACTCTCTTATTTTCCTTTGGTATTTACAGAAGACTTTGCACAGGAGGTGTTCTTGGAAATCTGCAGTTAGTATTTTATCATGTTTGTACAAACTCATATGTACTGATGTATCAATTACATGATAAAAATTCCTCCAGAATTTAACAACTTAGCAAATATGGTGCATGCTGTGGCAGATTGCGAGTTCCGCGGAAGCTTAGCTGGTGGCTCCGGCTCAGGCTGTTTCCAGAACTCTGCTTCTCTCCAGGCTTGCTGGACATTGACTAAACAGTCAGTTCTCCACTAGTGGGGATTTTCTTAACACTACTCTAGAATGGCTGGTGTGTGTGTGTGTGTGTGTGTGTGTGTGTGCACATGTGCATACATGTGTGTATATACATACGGAAATGGCACCAGAGACTCTGGAATGGTGGTGTATGTATATAGTACATAAATGTTTATATAGTATGCATATGTATATAGTATTAATGTGTGTGTGTGTGTGTGTGTGTGTGTGGAGGGAGAGAGAGACAGAGAGAGACACAAAGAGAGAGACAGAGAGTGACAAAGAGAGAGAGAGAGAGAGCCCTTTTCTTATCTCAAAAGTGATAGGCTGCCTCTTCTGCCCTATGTGGTTAGTCACCAAGATCAACCCTAGAGCAGTAGGAAGCGCTGCTCAGGGGTTTGAATGGCAGGAAGCTGGGGCCTCCAGGGACACCTTGGAAATTGGCTATGAAGTCTTGGTATACAGGAGGAGGCTTTGGCTTGAGACTCAGATACACTCACTAAATTTAATGAGGGCTTTAATGCCTCTTCAGAGCCTCGCTGTAACCACGCAGGAAGCCTAAACCACATGACGCACCACCAATCAAAGGAAACAGTCATTGTTGTGTTGTTTTAATTTTTCTTAAGAACTCAAGTTTTTTTTTTTTTTTGGTTTTGGTTTTTCAAGACAGGGTTTCTCTGTAGCTTTGGAGCCTGTCCTGGAACTAGCTCTTGTAGACCAGGCTGGTCTCGAACTCACAAAGATCCACCTGCCTCTGCCTCCCGAGTGCTGGGATTAAAGACGTGTGCCACCACCGCCTGGCAGAACTCAAGTTTTTTAATTAAAATACTCTAACTTATTGTGGGTGTATGTGTGTGACACACATACACATATATGGAGGACAGAGGACAACTTGTGGGAATCAGTTCTCTCCTTCCACTGCGTGGATTCCAGGGACTGCACTCTGGCTATTAGGATTGGCAATGTGATGATTAGTCTTTGTTTGTTTGTTTGGTTTTGGTTTTGGTTTTGGTTTTGTCAACTTGGTGCAAGTTAGAGTCACATGGAAAGAGAGAAGCTCAGTTGAGAAGATGCAAGCTTGTAGGGTATTTTCTGGACTGATCATTGATGTGAGAGGGCTCATCCCACTGCTGGCAGGGAATCCACAGGCTGTTGGTCCTGAGTTATGTACAAAAGCAGGTTAAGCCAGCCAGTAAGCAGTACTCCTCTGTGGCCTCTGCTTCCGGGTTCTTGAAGACTTCCCTTCTTGATGAACCATGATCAAGATACATCAGCTGAAATAAACCCTTTCTTCCTCAAGCTGCTTTCGGTCATGGTGTTTAATTACGTTAATAGAAACAAGGTGGCAAGTCTTCCATGTGCTGAGCCTTCTCAGTACAGTCAGAATGTTTCCCAACTCATATCTGTTCGAAGGAAGACATTGGTTAGCCTCAGAACTCATGGCTACACCAGGTTCAGAGTTCCGGAACGTGGTGGAGTCTAGTGCATCTGAAGCCTACATCTAAAAAGCTCCTGCCTCTCCACTGCTGTCTCTGGCAGGGTGACAGAACCCAGCTCAACAGGGGAAACAATTCCAGGGTCAGGTACCTTTCTCTTTTCCAATTTTTCTTGCTCAATAACAAGGCAGATTAGTTATCAGAATTCAATTCCTTGAGTTGTGTTTGTTTTGGTTCAAAAACGACCCCAGGGGAAGAGACTCAGGATTCGATTCTAATTTGCTGTAATCAGAGTTGATATTAGCATTTTTGGAAGCTTTGTAATTTTCCTGACAATATGTCAAGCCCACAAAGAACAATCTATTCTAGGTTTTAGATTAAATGTTTAAAAATACACAAGGGCTTCTGAAAGGGATCTGTCTCGCTCAGCTCCCAGGAATGCGCAGAGCTTCCAGGGGTGCCAGTTGGCCTCCAGCGATGTCTGCGGCACGGAGGTAGCAAAGCCATGCTGAATCATCTCATTTCTGGGGACAGGTCTGCACTTTCTAAAAACTTTTGTTGGGATGGGTGCGTGTTTCCATTCAGTTGCACACAATCAAATGTTCTTCTTCAGTTGGAAGCTCTCACCTGTCTTACAAGCCACAGACTTGTGTAGGAGGGTCCATCTTTATTTCTGTTGCTTTCGTTGGTTAATAAAGAAGCTGCCTTGGCCTGTAAGATAGGACACAGCCCTTAGGTGGGTGGAGTAGACAGAACGGAAGTTCTGGGAACAAAGGTAGTGGGAGAGTCGCCATGAGGCTCCCACCACAGATGGATGCAGGTTAGACTTTTCTGGTAAGTCACCACCTCGTGGTGACATACAGACTTTTATAATGGATTAGTTTATGATGTGATGGCTAGCCAAGAAGAGGCTAGTGATGATGGGCCAGGCAGAATTTAAATGAATCCAGTTTGTGTGTGATTTGTGTATTCCGGGTATAGCCATGTGGACGTGTGGCCATGTGGCCGGGAGCCGGGCAGGACACAGCCCGCTGCTCCCGCCATTTCAACAGACTTGTCATGGGTTTTGGTGCAGATTGTGCAAACACGTCTCTTGGGAAGAAATACAATAAGAAAAATTAAATTTTCCAAGTCTTACACGACTCTCTACAGCTTGAATCTTCAGGAACCTTTCAAATACAATTTGATGTGTGTTCACCTTCCTAGAAGGAGCCGGCCTGGTAAAGGGTTTTTATCTCCGTCGTCAAGAGAGCTCAGGACTGATTCCGGCTGATGTTGAACCTGGACACCCTCTCAACTATGAAATATGGAAGCAAAACCAGGGTGTTCTGAAGCCTGCAAGCTACTCTAAATGCAAATGTGCTCCGGAAACGAACTCACTTAGGCGTCTTTGATGTGCAGCTGAAGTTCGGTGGGCCCCCCGGAGAGCGAATAAATAATTTACTTTTCTTTTCAATCCTTTATGTAAGTTTCTCCCTGTTGGCTAATTCTCCTAAAAAGTATCTTTCATTAAAAGACTTGAAAGAATTATTATTTTATAAAGCTTATTCATAAATATTTCCTTTTCACTGAGAGTTGAAATTCATATTAAAAAGAGATTTTTCCTGAAACACTTGTTATTCTGTTTTTCCCCTAGGGAGTAAATCAAATCAACATGCGCACTGCTCTGAGCTGACGACTCAGGGTCACTCATTAGGTGAGGTGAGCACACTGCTCTTCAGAAAGATCTCTTTGTTTGGGAAATGCATGCATTCTGATCCTAGACTCTAACACGTTTTCTTCATTTGTTTTGCTTCAGATATTTTAGAACTTTTTCATTAAGATAGTTTGGATTTATTAAAATAAAAGTTGGAAATTCAGTAACACAAGAAAGCGCATCACACCCTGATCACCCCTTTGCTCAGGTACTTCCCCTGTCTTCGCAGAAACATCTCCTTGGTTTGGGAATCCTGGGAGGGGTCCTCCAGAGGGTAGCTCCACTGTCGTTTGAAGGCTTTGCTCTGACTAGCGGGTGTCTAAGCAGTATTTCCTTCTTACGTCTCATCCAGATTCCATCGTGATCAGGCCTATTAGTTCTCTGCATTTTCACGCACTCATTAGCGTTTCAGGAGAACACACTGTTACACCCCGAAGGAACATATCTACCCCAAGACTGTTCACGTCTTCTAGGAGTTGCACTAGGCTTAGTCCAGGTCACTTCTACGCTGACTGATGGCATTAATGGTGATTTTGAACTTGAGTTTGACACTTAACTATCTAGACCATACCTTCAGTGGGTCTTTTGAACAAGGGCAAATGATTGGGCTTAGAGCCCATGCTACTTAAATTTCTCCCCATGTATGAAAAGAAGTAGTGCAATTATGTGGTCATCAAACACTGTGGTGTCAGCTAGTCTTAGAGTCTAAGAAGTCCAATATCACAGGGAAGGTGGCCGTCATTTTATCTCATGCGTCTGAAAAGAGAGAGACAGCGAGCTTTCTGGTGTTCCCTTCTTTTAAAAACTAAAAAATTATTTGTTTTATTTTGTGATTGCAAATATTTTTGTATGTTGATGTTCATAAGGAGGACAGAGGACAACTAACAGGAGTCAGTTCTCTCCTTCTATTATGGGGTCCTGGGGCTCAAACTCATGTCATCAGGCTTGGTGGCAGTCATCTTTACTCAATGAGTCACTTCTATCTCCTTATAAGGATACTAATCCTTTCATAAGCACCACTCTTGTGACTTTATTTCCGCTTGAAGGTCACACTCCTAAATATGTTACAATGATGGTCAGGCTTCAGGAAGTTTGAGAAGTGGAGAACCCACAGCATTGTAGCCTATGCATGGGTATCATTGACTTTGAGCAGCAATCGACCGTCATACTCATAAGGAGTCCTCCATTCTTCCCTTCAGTGAGAGGAATTATCGAGAATTGTACTCTTACTACAATTGCATAATGCATTTTGTGAAGCAACCTCTCACTATTTTACTGTGTAGCTTTTACTTTGGCTGACCTGGACCTTACTCTGTAGACCACACCGAGATCTCTCTGCTGGGATTTAAGACATATGTCAGCCTAGTAAGTACATAATATGTTTTGAATATCATTAAACATTTTATGGAAATCTCTGTTCCCTCCTGATATGTACACATTATATAACTTTGATGCTCTTGGCATGGAGTCTAGATCTTAAGCATCTACTCTTATGAAGAAGTTAGCTGGGCCCTTGCTTGGTCTTAGGGCTTCAAGTACGTGGATCAGTATGTAGTCTTGGTAAAAGGATTGAGGGCACCACTTGAAGGTTTCTATTTCACAGAGTGGAGTCTGGAGTGAGACTTGAGACTGTTTTTAGCAAGGTCAGGGTAAGCCTGTTGGTGGTGTCCAGAGGCTACATTGTGAAAACAACTGCTTTAAGCCAACAGTACTGAAAATATTCAGGGTTTGAGGATTAGTTTTGCTTCTTGATAGATTTTCTTCTGAATATTTGGCCCAGTCAATGGTCTTCTTCTGTGGCATGAATTCAATTGAAGAAAGCAGCTCTTCTCCCACAGAGAGATAACTTGAGTGCAGACAGTTGGAGGGAAGATTTAGTTTAAGATATAATGTGTGTTTATTGAATATCTGCTTTTCTCCAAGCATTAGAGGATGCTAAAGCCAAAAATAATTGAGGCATAGCTTCCCCCTGGCTCAAAGTGAATAGGAGGAAGGAGAGACAAAGGGAGAGCCAGAGTGTACTTTCTTCTTAAAAGCATGGTGCAAAATGGCATTATTTCTGCATAAAGGAAATGATCAGGGGAGGGAATGAACGCAGGAGCAAGGCGCGGGGTGACAGCTGTGTTGGTGGTTAACTGAGCACAAGGAAAAGCTGAAGACAGCCATCATGTTTCTCGGTGACATAGACATGAGAAAGATATGACTCCTTCCTCCACCCACCCTAAGAATGGCTCTTGACACTGTGGTAAATAATAAAAAGTAAAATATAGCTTATTTAATTACAGTTATATGTGCTGCTAGAATCTTCACAAACGGAGGGCCAATGGCCTAGAGGCTGCTTAGGTTTGATGAAGAATGGGTTTGAACAAAAGGGCCTGACGTCATAGTTACAGACGGAGGTGCCACCCTCAGCAAGGCCAGTGTGTTCAGACTCTTCTTGAACTCAGTGTGACATTATTTACTCCCAGGTATGGAGAAGGGCTCCTCTGGAATGAGGATCTTCAGATGATGAAGGAGGGGAGAAAGGGACTCTCTGTCCTTCTTCTTCTTCTTCTTCTTCTTCTTCTTCTTCTTCTTCTTCTTCTTCTTCTTCTTCTTCTTCTTCTTCTTCTCCTCCTCCTCCTCCTCCTCCTCCTCCTCCTCCTCCTCCTCCTCCTCCTCCTCCTTCTAATGGCTCACTGTGAGGGAAGGAAGGGATAGTGTCTATGATGAAACTTGAAGAAGAGGAATTTTGTGTTGCTTTTAACTAGGTTTGGGGTAAAAGACAGGAGATGAAAGAACAGGGATAGGCCCAAGAGAAACTACTTCCAACACCCCTTGAAGTTCAGAGCATGTTCCATATTTTGGACACTCTGAATGGCCAAGTAGCCAGTGATAGAAACCAGCTCCCACCAATCAGCTACTAGAGGAAAAAAGAAGCGATTGTTGTGGTAGCGATGGACTGTTGTGCTCAAGGGTTGGTGGCCATTTTATTTTGTGGAGTGACTATTTTCTGCCTTTTGAGACATATGGTCTCTGACAGTGACTCAACTCAGCCTTCACGGTGTGACAGAAGCCACAGGCAATTTATAAACTGACAAATATGCTTGCAACTGTGTCTCAATAAAACTTTATTTCCATAAATAGGCTGTAGCCAGATTTGGCCCTTGGGACTCTATGCCTGTCGTCAGCCATTTAAAATAGTTCAAGGAAATTTGAATGAACACACCACAAAAAGGTTCAGATGTGGAGCTCCGTTTAGGTATAGCCAAAATTAGGGACCTAAACACCTGCAGTCTTTGGTTTTCTCTGCCACTATTGTCTGTGGAAAAATGTTCATTTTCATTGCAAACTGGTGACTCACAGCTGCCTACATGACCCAAGGTGGGGCTGGGAGACTGCCACTCACTTCTAAGAGGAAACATCCAAGAGAGGACTATCGTTTTCTGTCATATTGGTTTCTTGTTTTATTCCTGGGACGTAATTCCTAACAAAAGCAGCATAGGGAAGGAAGATCTTATCTTGGCTTGCAGTTCCAAGGGATGCAGTCCATCATGGAGGGGAAGCTGGGTGACGGAAGCAGGAGGTGGCTGGCCACGATGCAGAAGCCGAGAGCAATGAGGGCTCATGCAGAGTCACTTCCCTCCTTTATCTTTGGTCCAGCAGTTAGGGTCAGTCTTACATTTTCATCAGCTAACCCAGTCTCACAGGCACGGCCAGAGATTTGTCTCCAAAGTGATTACAGGGGCTGTCAAGTTGAAAGTCGCTAGAAGACATCACAAGCACACTCAGAGTCCCTCCTCCTCCTCTCTCCTCGTTCTCCCCCTCTGTCTCTCTTTCTCCTTCTGTCTCAATTGTAGAAAGCAATGTTGGTTGTGCAGACTCCGAGGAGGAAGAGCCTTTATGCAACCCCCCGACAGCTGTGGAGTGGTAGAGCCCCTCGTCCTCCCGTCTCCAAAGCCTGGCTTCTGAGCTGTGTGCTTCTTCCCACATCCCAAGGCCACTTTGCATTGTTGACGGTGGCATCCAGTAAGGGGCATCCCCTTCAGTCCATCAAGGAGCTGCCCACCTTCTTTCTAGAGTCCAGCATTGCTGGTCTTTCTTGGTGTGGGGCTGCCGTAGATTAATAACTGATTAATGTCCTGATTTTAAGGAGAAGCAGGGTGCCAATCAAGTGTTGCTGCCGGTCTCCTGACTCTAACAACTTTCCTTGTCAGAGCTGTTCTCTCTAGCTGGAGCTCTAGCTCTCTCTTCCTCACTCTAAACTCGAGGCCTCATTTTCTCCCGGAGAAAACGCCTCAATTTCTCTCCTTCCTGATGAAATGGCCCTTCATTCTCTGGAACGAAGACTGCTTCCCTGAGGAACTTAAAGATAGCTGTGTGCTTCAGCTTCAATCATAAAACCATTCCTGGAAGCGTTCCGAGTGAGAACCTTGCCTTTCACTCAGCATCACTCAGAGAGAGAGAGAGAGAGAGAGAGAGAGAGAGAGAGAGAGAGAATGGTCAAGTGGAAGAGAAGACCTTTATGAATGTCATTTGTAATCAGATATCCACTGAGCTAATCACTCAACCAGCTGACAAGGACTCGCACGTGCCTGTGGGTGGGTGTGTGCGCATGCGCGGGTGCTTGCATGCATACTTAGGCATGTGTGTGAGTGCATGTGTGAAAGAATGTATGTGGTCGTGCATGTGTGAGTGTGTGTACATGTGTGCATGTGTGTGATTGTGCATTTGTGTGTTGGAAGTGTGTTTCATGGGGGTAGGGATAGTATAATTTGAATTTTAATAAAGATGTGTGTGTGTGTGTGTGTGTATGTGTGTGTGTGTGATATTCATGTCTTAAAAATAGGCCCTGAAAAAAAAATCTATCAAAAATAGAGTTGAATACAGGATTTCACAATGTATAAGAAAAAAAACCTTTATGGGGTTGGGGGTGAAAAATTAAGTAAATAATATGAACAATTAAATACCATTCACTTATGTTTAACTTGCCAAATGCTGAATCTATGGAGTTTTTTTCTGTTTCCATCTTCCTTTCCAGACAGCAGAGCAAAGCTGAGACCTGTGTCACAAGAGCCTCTTAGGTGCATACAGCAGAGTTTGATGTCTGCTGTGTCCCTCTAGGAGGCCATGGGATCTAAAGTAAAGCAGGCAGGTTCGGGACTGTATCTGTGTGACAATTTGCTCTTTATGGAACCATTCTGAGTCTCAGTTGCTCCCTAAATAAAGCAGATTTTTAAATTCCTTAGCTTCTTGGGTCCAGATTTACAGGCTTGGTGCAAAAACGTCCTTGAACACGTGACGTGACTAGCACTGCCCCTTGATGGCTCACCATTCTGTTGATTTCCTTCATGATTGGGCTTTGTCATCTGTGTGTCCAGACTGCAGTGTTGAGTCCTGGAGGGGAAGCATTCCGTGTTGAAGACCTGTCAGCCTCGACAGCATTTTACACGTTGTATACATTCTGTAAAGCTACATAAATGGGCAACTGAATGACTCAGTATCCACTTCATGGGTTTACTTTAATGGAAATTTCAGACCTGCTTAAAATACAGTACATCTTGAAATATTTCATTTGTTATAGTTTGATTGAGAATCCCCCCCCCCATAGGCTAGCTGAGTTATTTGAATACTTGGTTCCTATTGGTGGCACTGTTTGAATGTTTAGCAAGTGTGGCCTTTCTAAAGGGAGATTATTACTAAGAGTGGGACTGGAAGTTTCAAAACCTGACACCATCCCTGGTTTACTCTCTCTGTTTGTGGTCAAGATGTGAGCTCTCAGCTTGAACTCGCCTCCCACTTTCCTGCCTTGATGGACTCTTATTCCTCTGGAATCCTACATCCAAATGAAACCCTTTGCTCTGTAAGTTGCCTTGGTCATGGTCCTTCTATCACAGCAGGGGAAGGTAGTGTCATGCACACGTGTGTACTGTGGGAAGGTTGCCCCAAGGGTTGCTATGTTTGGGGCTTGAAGGGTAGCAACTCCATATTTATTATTCCTTAGGTGTTTTCTATATTCCAAGAATGCAGAAGGATTCTATATCTAACTACCAAAAATGCAGTATGCACTAACACTCTTATAGATGAAGTCAATCAACTCTTGGTATGACATCATACTCCTGGCTTTTCATGTTGCTCATACGCTTGGTATTTATCTGTATCTGCATAATTGGAGATTAAAACTTAACTAATTAGCTGAACATTGTCATGGGTTGGTCATGTAGTGACCCTCCTAAGCTTACATGTATGAACACTTATTTACTTACTGGTGATGCTGTTTTGTGGGGGTGGCTGAATCTTTGGGACATAGAGGTGAGGTGGTAGGTTACCAGGGAAGGACCTTTAAAGGCTGTGTCCTGGACTTGATTAGGGGTTAGCCTGCTGCTTCATGTTACCAAAGAGGCGATAGGCTCTGCCACATGGGCACATCACCACAAACACCACCATCTTTCTCCACCATGATCAAGTATAGCACCGAAATCAGGAACCCAAATCAACCTTTCTTGCCTTTAGTTGGTTCTGTCCAGCATTTGGCCACACTGGCTCAAAAGCGACTGATGTGGGTAGCAACCAATGCTGCTTCCTTCGTAAGCATGGGTACTGAAGACATCTGAGAACAGTAGAAGAGAATGAGAACCCTCCATGGTAGTGAACAGATTGGAGACTGCGCTGCACAGAGGAGGACCCCAGTCACAAAGTCCCTAAAGTCTGGCTAGCTTTGGAAGTTACAGAGGTCACAGCAAGCCCAGGCCCAGGACGAATAACTTAGCAGAAATGCAAAACCTTCTTATCTTTTCACTCAGGTTCTTTCAAACCCTCAGTGGCCCAGTGGCCAAGTTCGCCATCGTTTGTGACAACGTGCATTCTGGTTGAGGGTATGCTGTTGGTGGGAGGTCAGGGGTGGGAGGGAGTGAGCGTAGCTAGGCCTCAAACAATTGGTTCTTTACCGATCTCCAACTGAAGTCTAAGATGACTCTTGACTTCTTGTTTTATGGATAAGAAGCAGGAAAAGAGAAAAGAAAAAAATAATATTAAACCAATGTCATCTGGGCATCTGGGCATCATGACTTCAGCCTGTGAACACACACCTCTTCTCCATGGGAGCACAGGGAACAAAACCTTAGGAATTTATAGCTGGTGTCATTGACTTTCTTCCTCTCACAGCTGTGGCGGAGTACAAAATCCATAGCAAATTGCTTACAGGAGGTTGGATTTCCCATACTTTACAAAAATCACCGCTACCAGCGCTACAGTTATGAAACCTACAGAGTTGGGCTAATTCTTAGGTGGGAACCCACGTAGGTAGTAATAATTCTCATTTTCCCCATCAAAAATGAACTGTAAAGCATCATCACGCTTAAATGCAATGTCTTTTGAGATGTGCTTTGTCTTGTGTGTACGTGTATATATATAACAAGGTTGATGTAGCTTGGTGAGGGTTTAAATATTCCATAATAATCAAAGACACTTAGGCAGGTTTTCTTCCTGTAGGCAATTTCAGCTAAGAAATCAACCAGAGTTAAGTACTGCATTTGGGCAAGAAAATAAGATTTCCCAGGGAGAAACATATTCCAAGCAAGGAACAAAGAAACAACAACGGATGTTCATGTTCGTGCAAGTGCATTTCCCAGCGGTGTTTCCCCATTCAAAGGTTCTGGTCTGTTCTTATGCTGCTAAGAACACACTTGGAAGAACCATTCTTTTTTTTTTTTTTTTAAATGCGCATGAGAGTGCTTGACTTTTCTATTGTTTAGCTTGAAAAGAAGATATTAACTGAGGACTACATGTCCAAAGGTGAAAGGTGAGGCGGTGGTGATGGATCGTGACCTCAGGGATTTATTGTCCCCTGGGGCAGACAGGAGAGACCCAGGGGAAGCAAATAAAATAGCAGGAGGCTCAGAAATGATGCAGCTGATCATATAAGGCTTTCCTGAGAGAAGGATTAAGTTTGCAGCAATAATTTTTCTGTTTCATGTCTTGGGCCTTCTGTCTACTGTTTTAAAATTACTGTTTGATCTTTTCAACACATCTTCCAGTTTAACAAATGTGGTCTGTGGTCTGAATGCATGCCCAACTCCTAGGTAACCCTTCTTGATGTTCTCTCTGCACCCTGTGAAACTGGGTAAGAAGCATCCGACTTTAAATATCATGTTTCCTGGTCAGTGTGATGATATATTCCTGCAAGTCTCAGCACTGGGCGGCTGAAACAGGAAGGTTGTGAGGTTCTCTCTCTCTCTCTCTCTCTCTCTCTCTCTCTCTCTCTCTCTCTCTCTCTGTCTGTCTTTCTGCCCCCTTATCTGTTTGCGGTGTGTGTGGTGTGTATGTTGGCATATGAAACTGTGCATACCTGTGAAGTCTAGAGGACAACACTGGGTGTTGGAGACATCTACATTGTTGTAGATGTGTAATGTTGTGTTTTGGTTTTGAGACAAGGTCTCTCAGCTCTCATCAACCTGAGGCTTACAGATTGGGCTGATTGGACAGTGGATCCTGGTGATCCACTTGTCTCTACCTCCCCAGTAGTGGGATTACCAATTTGAGCTACACACCTGGTCTTTTTGTTTTATTTTGAGATAAGGTCTTACTATGTAGCCTTGGCTGACCTGGCACTTTATATGTAGACCAATATGACCTTGAACTCGTGGATCTGCCTGCCTTTTCCTCCCAAGTGCTGGGAGTAAAGTAAAGGCATATGCCAGCATGTCTGGATATACACTTGGCTTTGTTACATGGATTCTGGGAATAAAACACAGGTCTTCTGCTTATGTGGCAGCCACTTTGCCAACTGAAGTACTCCCAGCTCCCTCCTCCATCACTCCGGAAGCCAGTATGTCTGACTGAGGCCAGTGGGTGACATAGCAAGACCACATCTAAAACAGTATTAAAATATGCTTAAATATCCCATTACCTTGAACATTTTCCAAAAAGAATTTTTATTATCTTTTCTTTGAAAATGATTCTGACTCACTGCAAGACAATTTATTGGTGATTTCAATTTCTCTGCAATCATTCCAAGAATTCTTCAGTGTGTGTGTGTGTTCAGAAACATACTCAAAGAAAAGTATATCCAAAATGTTTCTAAATGGAAGCATTTTTTTTTATGAAACTAATTCTACCTGTCAAAGAATTGGCATGATGTTAGATTTTGTAGACATTTAATTAAATAGTAGTTAAATCAAATTTTGTACTTTTCTCTTACATTTTAAAGTAATTTTTTTCTCAGCTCCCAAACATTTCACGGGTGCTTAAGAATTCCTTACTCAGAATGGCATGCACAGACTTGCAACACCATGAAGCAAGCAAAGAAGAACAGAGCCTGCCTTCCTTGTTGATAACAGGGCAGGCCTCTGCAAGAGGAGTTGTATGTCCATCAAAAAAGCACAAAGTGTGGGTCCTTATTCTTCCCATATTTCAGCCAGCAGAATAGGTTACACGTGACTTTCTTGTTCTTCTTTCTAGATAGCGACTAGGTTTGTAGCTTTGGGCAGTTATGGGGTGGGTGTCTTCCTTGGTGGTTGAATGGTGTTCTCCTCGTGGTTAACTGCTTGCATTTATGGTAAGGTGCCATAGAGAGACAACATAAGAAACTCAGACTTCATTCTAGGTGCCATGTATGTGTAGCTATATATAAACTCATGAATATGTGATCTCCGTGCTTCTAGTATTATTTTACAGTTGGGCCAACTGAGGACCAGAGGGGTTAATATTAGATCCAGGTGAGCTGAAGGAGTAATTAGCATTTTCTTACATTGTTAACTGGATTCCTGTAATAATTCAGCCACACAACATGGCTGACACTTCCCGGTTCCAGGGCCACGCGTGTGCAGACAAGCCCTCAGTCAGAAGTGCGTAATGGCCCCGGGAATCTTAAAGGACCCCAATGTGCAGCATGGTTGCATCATCTATATATGATGCAGCTGCATGAGCCCTTGTGGGCATGCGAGAGCTCCATCATCTGTGTATGGCATAGTCACCCCCCGCCCCCCGTGCACATGCGCTAGACAGCCCTTAAAAGTTGGAGGCACCATCTTAAGCTCCACCCTCTCTCTTTCTCTCTCTTTGCACACAGACCTTCACCAGGCCTGTACACAACCCCCACCCCCCAAATAAACGTGGGTTTGTTTGCACGTTCCGTGTTTCCTTCTCACTCACCCTAGGTAATCTCATTGGTGCCGCAACTCCTTCCTCTGCTGATCTTGTTATTGGTGTAAAAATAAATGTCTTATGGTTTTATGTGTCTGTCTGTGTGTGTGTGTGTGTGTGTGTCTGTTGTCCCGTGGTACCATGGTGCACTTGTAGGGATCAGAGGCAAAATAAGTGTGGACTCTTCCTCCTTGTGTCTAAAGATCAGTGTATACTTTCAACAAATATGCCTCTCACCAGGGTAGGGGCACGGGGGTTAGAAAGGTTAGTCAAGAGCATGAAGACACAGTGGAAATCTTAAAACAGAAACAAAGGATAGTACCGGAGGGAGTTTCAGTGAATACTGAAATTCTGAATTCACCCATTCATTTCGTATACACTTTTATACTCTAGTAGAAAAAGGGGAGAAGACAAAAGATGGCGTTAGCATGATACAAAGGACAGTTACTTGCTTCAATGCTTTGAGCCATTAATTCATGAGAAAAACACCCTGTTTTTTAGGCAAGGAACCCACCCCAGATCAAGTATCCTGAAGATCAAATCTCCAATTTCTAAAAAAGGAGCAGAAGTATGCTCGAATTTCCTGACCGTTGGTCAGGGTGGAGAGGATCTCCCCATATGTGCCATCTTAATGTCACAAAGACAAAGTAGCCACACCCTAGGTCAGGGTGTATAGCTACACTTGTTGTCAGCAACTCTGAATAAGCTAAACTTCTCTGACCTTCAGGCAAGATGGCAATATGCTCGTGGTTTTGGACCTCCCCACCATTGTTTGAGGCAGAGTCTTTTATTATTTACTACTGTGTACATCAGACTAGTTTCCTCTAACCCACCCCAGCTTTGGGGGCTGATTTTGTCTCTGCCTCCTGTCTCAGAGTAACAGTGAAGAATAGGTGTGGCTTTCATGCTTAGGGACATTTAAACTCTGGTCCCCTTGTGATTTACCAATCATTTTATCCACAGAACCATCTCCCCAGACTCTGAGCTTTCTATCATTGGTTTTTAAAAAACGTTCATTTTTCTATTAAGTTTGCTTTGGGATCATCATGTTGACCGTGGGTTGATAGTTGTCCTGTATCCCACCTTGGTTTGCTATTATTTCAGTAAAACTCCATGGAACAAGGAGAAATAGAATGGGTAATTGCAGGTATTCTGTCTTATGTCTTCACGTTAGAGAGATGCCATTAAAATTGATGGAGTATCTAGGATGGTTTGATTTTTCACATCTAAGCTGCTAGGTTTATTTTATTCAAGTGTGTGCTAGTGTAGAGTTTTTGGAATGCTTCCTGGGGCTTTCCCCATGCATCTTTATTTCTAGAGAACTATGTCTTCAAATCTTGGAGGGTTTACCTTGAGGGTTTTCCAGTTGGCAATTGGGATTTGGGATGACTAGTGAGGGTGATTATTTAGATGCAAACCCCTTGCTCGTTCTAAATTTGTGTTTTCTACTACCTTGTTAACAAAATGGAAAAGGACCCCCGGCTTTTGTGGGATTTCATCCTGTGCTCCACGGTGTGAAGAAACATTTCACCTTAGCAGAGAAGTCCTGTCTAGTTTTACAGCACAACTGGCAACAATGGACGCAGAGCCCTGACCTTTCCATCTCTCTCTGAGCCATCATTGGAGTCAAGAGGAACGTGACCTCAGCTTGCTTTCATCTCCAGGCTTCTAGTCTGTGGAAAGCCCTCTTCAGGCTGCAAGCCACCCAGCCCCAGAAACCCACCCCAAATATCACATGCTGAAGTGCGTGTCTCTTGCTTGGCTGGTTCTAGCCAGTAAATATCACACTCACCTGCCGTTGTGCTTTCCAGAAAATTGGGCTGTGTTAGACATTTCGAAGACAATGCTTAACTTTCCTGGTGACATCAAAGAACAAATACATATACATATATCTGAGACAGGATTTCTCTTTGTGGCCATATTTTGGAACTAGCTCTGTAGACCAGGCTAGCCTTTAACTCACAGAGATCCATCTGCCTCTGCCTCCTGAGTGCTGGGATTAAAGGTGTGCTCCACCACTGCACCGCTGCATAATCACTTTCTCAAGTGGATTGTTTTTGTTTCTTGTTCATGCTAGTCCCATGGCTCTGATGGCAGAAGCCTTGGTTATTGTCCTAACTCTGTCAATTCATCCTTTGAGACCTCGTTGACTTTAGAACAATTGATTCTTAAAGATTCTGACCTCCAAGCTCTGCTTTGAGGAGTCATGAGTCGCTTACAGTGTCTGTTGCTCTGTCGCCTCCAATCGACTTGCTGTTGCTTCTGTAAGTGTGTCTAAGTGTGAACATATTACATAGGGAGGGTCATGGGATGCTGGTGACCATACATTGAAGGACAAGGGATGGCATGACTAATTCATCATGCAAGTAATATGATGCTTTAAAAAGTGGCTTAATAACATGTAGGTTGGTATGATTAGATATAATTAGATCATACAGTCTACATATGACTGGACCCAGGTGCTCAAAGTATGGTGTCAGGAATATATCTTCTGGCTCAGTTATCGTCCATATTGGTTCTCTTAGCCAGCAGTTTTACCCAGGTTGGCTTCTGTATGCTGTCGACAAGATCACTTCCTAGCTTTTTGTTTGTTTAGATTTTCTTCCTCCATGGGAGTTAGTGCTGGGTGGCAGAGGTAAGCACGGCTGCTGAAGGTCATTTACCTCACTTTTACATAATTCTGATCCCAATCAACAGTCGTTCTCCCTGGAGGACCCATCTCACATGGTGGTCGTATGGCCCCATCCCAGAACTCCAGCTGAGTCAGGTTCCACTGGCTGCCACTAGGCTTAACCCATTCCAGGACAGTTCGTCCTGTCAGTGACCCTGCGCTGCATCCATTTCTGGTTTCCTCTGTCCCTAATCCCAGACTCAGATAGAAGTCTTCCCTTTATTTTCCACTCAAGTGCAGGTTCCCATTTGAAATGCTCAGATCCAGGATACAATTGATTTAGAACAAAGCTACATTTTGTTTTCTCGCTGCCCTTGAAGATGGGGCTGCAAGATGGAATTCTGGGGACTTCAACAATGCACAAGCCCTTTTCCCCACCACCACCCACAGACTTCACACGCTTTCCCAGGGGCTCGGTGGACTCTGTGACCACAGCCTACCCTGCAGCAGCCGCTTGACCACAGAATAGACTTAGAATGGTGATTGCAGCAGCGGGGGGCGGGGAGGCAGAATCAGTCAGTGTGTGTTGTAAATAGAGGGAGAGAGGTGTGTGTTGTGTTCCCCAGCCGCCTGGCTCCCAAGCCCCCAGCTGCTGGCCCGCTCAGCCACTGGTTGCCTGCACCTGAAATAACCACGTGAGGACGGTATTCATTTAAACTCTGCCTGGCTTATTATCACTAGCCTTTTCCCGGCTAGCCCTCACCTCATAAACTAACCCATTATAAAAGTCTGTATGTCACCACGAGGTGGGTGACTTACCGGACGGATCTACGGTACTTCCACCTGCGGCGGGAGCCTCATGGCAACTGGCTCACTTTCCTTCTTCTCCTCAGAACTTCCATTCTGTCTACTCCGCCCACCTAAGGGCTGACCTATCTTATAAGCCAGGCAGCTCTTTATTCAACCAATAAGAGTAATACAAAATACAGGAGAACATTAAGACACACAAGTTTAATAGGGGCCAAAATACACACAGATTACTATGCCAGAAAGAGCTCCTCCGAAGAAGCAGGCAGGTCGGTGATCCACGCAGAGAGAGCTTTCCACGTGGGCCTATCATTTTATACCTCTTGGGACCTGGTGGTCCAGCCCCATTAATTAATTAACAACTAATTAGGGGGCGGAATAATTAGCTAATGGTGGGGCGTGGCTATAAGCTGAAATGGCCAAGACCACACTCCTTCAAGTGTGCTTCTGGGATTAGCAGAAGAGGCCTGCCCAGTGCCCTAGATCCACCAACTTCAGTTCCACCTGCACCCACCCCTCTCCCAAGCCAGCAGGAATAGATGGAAACTGTGTACTTCTAACGAGGGAAAATGGAAACATCCTTTCTAGGAGAGACAGGAAAATGCCTGTCATTGTTTATGTGATGCTCCAAGCATGCCCTATAATAGAGTCATGCAATATTCTGTCTTGGGGGGAGGTGCAAGTTCTCACTCTCTTGTTGCTATGGTACCAGGGCCATTTTAATAACTGAGAATTCAAGTCATTGGTTTATTGGGTCCTTTCAGGACCAGCTGTGAGTTCTTTTCTTTCCCTGGTATTTGTTTTCCTTTGACATTGCAGGCCTCTCTTGGGCCACTCCATTCTATGTTTCCCTATAAATACAGAAGTCTTTCTCTAGTATTGCTTGTATAAGCAAGTAGTTGACTCATACTCACTGAAGCTATGAGGTCAGCGGCCTTGGGCAAGCAACCGAGCTGTACTTGATTCCAATGCTTTATTTATAATATAAATGCAATTGCTGCATACAAGGGAGCTAGGGGTGTAGCTCAGTGGGAAGAGTCCTTGCATGAGGCTCTGGGTTCAATCCCCAGGACTGGGTAGACTGTGTGTGGGTACATGTCTGTGATCGCCACACTCAGGATGTGGAGGCAGGAGGATGAGAAATTCAAAGTCATTGTCAGTATCAGCCTGGGTTACAATGAGACCTTGTCTCAAAAGTCAAAGAAAAGCAAGGGCATTCAAATGAGCATCACTGGGCCTGCACTAGAACGTACCGCACCAGCCTTTTCAAGGGGGAGCGCTACGTTGAGGGGATTTTCTAACGGGCACAGGCGCTCAGGTGAGGTCAGTGAGGAAGCTCTGTGAGTAACTTGAGAGCACAGCTGAGAGCAACTGAGCCTCCCTTGCCCATCATCTCTCTGGAGCCCTGATCTTGGCTTTGGCCCAATACTTTCTTGGGCTTTCTGTTCTGTGTCTGAGGACTAAAATGGCAACCGTAGATGGTATCTGGATCACAAAGGCCCCAGAACAGTATTTTATACGTTGTAGTGCTCAGGGTGTTTCTCCTGGTTGACAATAACTCGGAGAAAATTCTGCAAGCAGGGAGAAGGCAGATGAGCCCCGTAGAGGTGGGAGTATGACAAGAGCTCTTCTGATGGCAGGGGAAGCTTCTGCTAGGTGGGAACACGTGCTCCAAGGAGCTGCACTTCATTCATTCCCTGCTGTCATCTCAGTTGGGACATTGATCGAGCTCAGAAAAGATGTGGGGAGTCCCAAGGTCATGGGAAGTCCACAGCTGTACCATGTTTCCTCTTCTCCCTTTCCCATCAAGAATGTACTACTTCAGTCAAGTATAATGCATGCCTACGATCTGTGTATATGTCTATATACATCTTATATTCAAGCAAACAGATGCAAATAATTTCAGTCTTGGAAGGTCCCCAATGTTTTCTATTTAGTGTGTATCTTTCCACAGGCTCATATTCATTTGAACTCACATGCACCCAAAGACGTATAATGAAAAATGAGCCTTGTGATATGGACGCTATTGAATAAATGAGATGACTCTGAATTTGTTGTCTTGTAGATTGCTTATCTTCCTTGGCGATACATCTTATCCATCTTTCCATGTTCACACTCAATCTTTTTACCTGCTACCTAATAGAATTTCTTAGTCACAATGTTCCATAGTTTATTTCATTAATCCTGTGCTAATGGAGACTTGGGTTTTTAACTTTTCAGTGTTGCAAGGACCATTACAAAGCATCAGTCATTACATGTATTTTCTCTTCCCTAAAAAAAAAAAAACAAAAAAAAAACAAAAAAAAACCTTTGCCATAGAATAAAAGTCCTTTTATTAAATTTTATTTTATGTTATTTGGTCAAATTTTGTGAACTTAAAGTCTGAGAACTATTCATTTTCAGAATATCATTTCTATTGGAGGCAAGAATCTATTGCTCTGTCATATTTATTATGGGTCAGCTTTGTTTTACGGAAAACACTACTGGTTTTTGAGTGTTTGTTAAAACTGCTTATGACTTCTAGAATCCTCCCAGGCCCACTAGCTGCTACCATGCCGTTTTCAAACAATAATAACGTCTTCCTTTCTGACTCATTCTGTTTTCTTTCTCTTAGTACGTTTGCAGTGACGTGCCGTGGAAGCTTACTTAAACCTCCACACTGAAACTCGCCAGTGCAGTACTGGGCAGAAACTGTCGTAAACATGGATGTGGAGCTATTTCACGAGTAGTTCTTCTGCCATGCAAAGTTTGGCGACTAGAGAACAATCACAGGGGGTGTAGTTCAGTCCAGGACAGTGGGGAAAGGAATGCCCGCCCTTCCTTCCTTCCTGCCTGCCTTCCTTCATTCCTTCCTTCCTTTCTTTCTTTTTTTCTTCCTTCCTTCTTCCTTCCTTCCTTCCTTCCTTTCTTTTGTATTTCTTTTTTAAAAAATCAAGAACTATGTAAGTGATCCTCACTGGCTGAAAACTCCCACGTCTTTCCCAGAAATAAATGTAGTCTTTCTCCCTTCTGTCCTGTAGCACCAGGTCATCTCTTGGTTGGAAGTTTCCAGATCTGATCACATGTTTTCAAAGGTCACACATAGCTAGATTCCACCTGATGCAGCGTTGACACCCGTGAGGGTGTCAGTGTGGCCTGCTCCTGACACGGCGTAGTGAGATATATATGTCTTTGTCGTGCTTGGAGCCTGGCCTCACATGTCACCGTTGCTGCTTCTGACCGATGGGCTATATCAGACGACAGTAGCTCAGGTTGGGGTAAAACAAGCTACCCTACAAGTTTGTTTCCTTTGCACAAAACCTCTCTTGTGGATTCAGCCTAGCTATCTGGTCTGAAATGAAGTGGTTTAGATAAATGTAATGAAGATTAACAGTTTGCAAGCACGGGTTGTGCCCATCCATTTTCATAGGAAGAGTCTTGAGCACACCGTATGTAGTCATACATGTTTGTATGTCAGTGGTCACTAATAGCCTTCCAAACAACGCCTCCTGTCAGTTCCCTGTTGTTAAAGGGACTGTCTCTAATTGATGGTAGCACACTAATCAATGTTCACTTTCTGTTTACAGACTCCCGTTGTTCTTTGCATTAAAAGTTGTTATTTCACACCAGAAACTTACTCCTGGATCTTGCTGACATGAAGTTACCGAACCTTAGCTGAGAGCCTTAGACTTTTATAAAGTGTATTTGCTCATATTTCTTCTTCTTTTTCTCCCAGGAAAGTAAACCTTGGAACTTGGGGTAGAGTTAAGGGCTTTGAGCGAGTATGCACAAAGAAGAAACGCCAGTGTGGGCAGCCTGGTTCCGGAGCAGACGGTCCTAATGATATCACTTTTGTGGGTTTTCCCCTCTCTTCCTCATGTTCATTTCCTTTTGAGTAATGTTTTGGGGCCCAGAGGAAAAGCACATGATGCTCTCTGGTAGTTGAAATGAGGCTAATGTGATGAAATTCTGCCAACTGAAGCTTAAGAGGAAAATGCTTGGACGTTTCAATTGTGGAGAAACAAGTAAGATTCCTGGCTAAGAATGGATTCATCAGTGGGAGATTTCTTTTGGATGTGAGGTCCATATACATGGCCGAGACTGAGGAGGGTCCTGTTTGAAAAGTGACAAAGCTGTGCTTCCTTTAGAGTGTAAGCTTTTGGAGGAAAACATTCTATGCTAACCGAGGTATCACGGATACCTCAGCCACGACCTGTGCCTGCTCAAAAAGTATCAACCAAGTGCATCATCCAAAGGGCACTGACCTGACTCATGGCACAGGCATCTCTGGTGCTCGGGATCTCACAGATCTCAGGATTAGCTGCAGCTGCTGTGAACCCCCGCAGATCTGCCTTACCTGATGGCCCAGCGTCATAAACATTTGTACGGCAGTGCAGCGCAGAGTACATGGGGGTGACCTGAGCGTACTGAGAGAGTCCACAGCCCATGAGAGGTGACAGCTCGACTGCCGAGTGAATGCTAGATGCAGACCGCAGTGTCACAGGTGGACAGCTAGGTGAGGTGTCGTGAACATGTGAGGTCATCCCCTGTGGCTCCCAGCAGCAGCCACACAGAAGCCTGAGGAATAGGCTGGCGCTGGCCTTCCTTGCTGCCCGCTCACTCTTCCTCAGCTTCCGTCTTACAGCTTCCTGAAGACACCTGCCAAGGAAACTTGCTCCCTGCTGGGGGCTCCCATTCTGCACTGAGGGACCTAAAGCAGGACGGAAGGGAATGTTAGCATTAGTTTTGTTTAGAATGTATTCTCTCATCATCTCAGCCTTACTTGTCCCCAATCGTGTGCCACCCTGGTGTCATCTTAACTTCCTCAGATTTAGAACATAGCCCTAGCCCTGGCAGTCGGAGTTTGCTACTTATACATTGCTTGATCTTGCTCATGTGGTTACATGCATGTGGTATGCATGTCTACATATATATTTATTTTCATATGATATGAGGACATCAGAAAACCAGCTCTTTTCTCATGACTGGTGAGTTCTTACTGCTCAGCCAAGAGCATGCTTTTGAAACGTAAACCGGAGCTGCCCTAGCTCTGCCTGACACGGGCATCCTGGCCTTAGTCAATGCGGCATCACCTCTGTGAATTACAGTCCCTGAAATGATCACAGTAGCCAGTGCTCTGTGTTCACCCTGGCTTCTCTTGCCTTTTCTGCCAGAACACAGAGAAGGCTCGGCCTGAGGGTGCTGCCCTCACTCTCCTGCTGCCTCCAAACCATGGATGCTCTGTTCTTTAAGGAGGACAGTGCTCTGAACTCAAGGACTTTGAGGAATACAAATTTTTTGCTCCTTGAGCCTTCTGGTCCCATCTTGCGTCCACATCTGACTACCCCTAATGGGACTAGAATGCTGTGTGCTTCTCAGTCTCTTTCTGTTCCATGTTGTTCTTTGAAGTGAAGATGACAGGAGTGTGTGTCTCCTGGGTGATCAGCATCACAAAAGATCAGGTACGCATACGCTTGGCTGCACATTGGCGTGTCCTCTGTCCTCCATGCAGATTTTCCTTCCAGGTGCATGATGGGAAGAATAGCCTTCCTGTGACTGGTCGTGGTGTGAGTAGAAGTCACCTCATCTCAGAATAGTCAATCAATGATTCCGGAATCACTGTCCTGCTCTTCATAAACACCTGTCTCCAAGGCAATGCGACCGTGAGGATAATTTTCAGATATTCCATCACCTATCACCAGATTGCTCCTGGATCTGACTGAGAGCCTCTGAAAGCAGGAATTCATTTTTTCCTTTTCCTCTGTCAGTTCATGCTCAGTGCTGTCTGATAGAGCTTCCTATGACCTTAGAGGTGTGTCTGTGTTCTCTGCCACATCCAAGGCAAAGCTGCCCGAGGGACAACTGTGACCCACTTGAAAGGACTTTAGAGGATCCAGTGGGAAGGGGGCGGGCTGAATGCAACAGTCTCCATGAGTCACTTGGCAGGAACGCGAGATGGAGTTGCTCTTTAGCAGACTTTGTTTCAAATAGGTTGTGAGGCCATGAGTTCTGCTGTGGATGTGAGATTCGCAGAGCCACTAACACGAATGGTTAAGACAATACCTTGTGCCTGTGTTGACATTCCTGTTTCTTTAATAAAAAAAGCCTTTATGCAGAACTGTTCAAATCCATGTCACTTACAGTACTAGAGGTTCTGACTATGCAGACGGCCAGGCTGAGGAGAACTCTACTGATGGAGACTGGGAGGGTGTACAGACTCACCTGTGTGCCCCGTGGTCGGATATGGAAGAAGACTGGGGTGCTTACTGGAGCCTTTATATCTGGCTTTCCCTGTGGCATAGGCTTATCTATGCTGGGCCCAAGGGCCACATGCTCCCTCAGTAGCTCTGAATGAAGCTCAACAGAAAGACGTCAACTTAACACATTATGAGATTCTTTTGGCAACTTGGTTGTACAGTTCTTGAGTGTGAATTTGTAGAAGACAGTGTTGCGCTAAATGTCGAAAGACTGAGAATACCTGGCCCAGATGCCAGATCCGAAATGAGAGCATCAAGGTGATCTCCCAGAGTCCACAGAGATACGGTAAGTAGCAGGGTGAGCATGGGCCTCTCGCCCATTGCTGGAAGCATTGACCACAGAGGTATTTTTCAGCCTTTTCTGGGCTCCAGCCTGTGGGTAGAATGTAGATTCCTATCTGTTTTGCAGTATTAAATATACGTCTCACAGCCCCTCTCTCTGCGTTCCTAACAGAAGCCAGCAGTATGGGATGCAGGGTTGGTTGAACCCTGTGCTGCTGAAGCCGGGGTGTGCAGGTTGTAGGTCAGGGATATGCGATAGGCAATGCATGTTTCAGAGCAACAAGATGGAGGTAGGTTGGGCTGGGAAGGGGGCAGATAAAAGCAGCCGACTTGTCAAGTCCTTCCCATACCTGTGTTACTGACATGTATCCACATGTGGAAGCCAGAGAAGAAGCCAATGCTGAGAGAGGACTCTTCAAAAAGATTTGAGATGGAAAAAAGTCAAAGTAGCCTGAGTCAATTTTCCGAAGTCCAGCATGGTTGTTTCAAAGGGGATGCTGAAATAATGCCGCTGACCTTGATCTCCCAATTTCAAAGATACTGCTGATGGTTAGGTCAGTGCATAGACGCGTGCGCGCGCACGCACGCGCGCGCGCGCACACACACACACACACACACATCACACATTGTGGTCAGGACTCTACAGTTACAGGCTCAGATTAGGTTTCTAATTAATTAGAGTTTTTCTTTGTAGTGGTATTAGAGACTCAAGATTGAGTTATAACAGAATTGCAAAAATCCATTCTCATTGGGAGCTCTTTTCTGTAATTATTGAGTCTACTGTGTTCACTCTTCTGGGAGGAACAGAAAGGCAGCAGAGGCTAGACTCACCCCTTCTAAATGGGAGACCAGATATCAACCCTAATTTCATATTGTTAAGAGAATAGGGGCTCAGGCGACAACATAAGTGTGGCTTTGTGGTTTCTGCTGGGGCATCGCAGCATGCTCCCTGAGGCAGGGACTGACGGGTGCAAATTTGCAGAGGATATGAGGCGCAAACTGGTTTGCCCAGTGACCCTGGCTGTGATGGTGACAGGGGCTCAGGCTTAATGAACAAGGTCAGAGAATGACTTTCAAGGTCAGAGAATGACTTTCAAGGGCAGGGCTGACCTGTTCAGGGCCCCCCAACCATGGGGAAGAGTGACAACTGCACAAAACATGCAGGTCTCATGCTGTGACAGAGGACTTCGAACGCCAGGCAGTTGGCTTTTCAGCTGCTGGTGGAGAGAACCATCATGTCTTTGTTTTAAGGGGAGGCCAGGAAGACGAGTTCAGAGCCCTGCGTCTAGCAGTTCGTGCTGAGAACAGCGGAAAACTGGCAATCACAGCTTGTCTCTGAGGCCTGCCTTTGATTTTTATGTTCCTACCAAGTGACAGCTCTGATAAGGGCACTGGGGCTACCTTATGAATTACTCAGATCAAATTAAAGCCATCAATCTCCAGGCCCAGCCCGGGGAGGACAGACCTACCTCTGATTCTGAAGCCGAGGAGCTGAGGCTTCCGTAATGAGCCTGCCGCAGGGACATTTGCTGTGTTCCAGGCACCCGGGCTTGTGAGAGCTTTGTACTTTGTGGAATCCGGGAGGGAAGGAGACACAGTCTGCCTCTACCTCCCTTCACTGCTGCCTGGCTTCAAGGTGGCTTCTCTGCTCCCCTTTAATCTGGTGGGATTGGGACAGCGACAGGTTGGGGGCCCAAGGAGCATTGCACTTCTGTTTCTTTCCTTCCTGTGGGTCCCAGAGAGTTTGCTAGCTCATTAGCAAGACAGGGGACAGGAGCAAGAGCTCAACACTGAAGAACTGGTGAATTGAAATGTCTTCCTTTGAAAAAAAAAACTGCATGGGAATGACAGAGACCGAGAAGTGTATGGGTTCAAACCAGTGATTGTATGTTCATTTCTTCACAAGCCTGGGGTGCCGTCACCTGTGCAATGGCTACCACGGGCCAGGCTTTGGAGTGGAGGCAAGGCAGGAACTGAACCAGGCAGCTTTGCTCAAGGTGGGAAATACGTTTTCAGGTAGAGCAGTAGGTGGGAGGGCTTCTGGAAGACAGGGTGTATGAGGGAAGAGTTGAGTGGGTTCAGGTGATTCTCGACAAATAGGTTGAGGAAAGAAAAGGTCTGTCAAGACAGGAGAGCTTACTATGCTGACTCCTACACTGGATCAGTCTATATCACACCAGCACCGCCACCAACATCACCACCAATCACCACCAACACGACTACTACCACCACCACTACCATCACCATCAGAACCATCGCCACCATCACCACCACCGCCACCGCTGCCTCCACCACCAGGAGCACCTTGGAAGAGAAGGCAGAAGAAGAACCCAAGGAAGGAAGTACTGTTGGGAAATGCTGTCTTCTGGACATTTCACAGTTTGCTTGTTTGCAAGCTCACCCAAGCTGTGGTTACCTACCCAAGATCAAGTCAGTCAAAATTCCGGTATAGACAGGAGAAATGATTTGTACGCTCCAGCCTTTACTGAGGAGGTAGTGGCAGCTGATAGTTACTGGAAAGGGGGAGAATCATTCATTTTGAGAAATGTCCACCGGCAGCTTTCCCATGTTCCTGTCATGACCCCATACCCATGTACATCTGGGCAGCGCTAGCTGGACCTAATAGAATACATATATTCCACTATGAGCTGAGGGGGGGGGGCGTGTTGAAGGACATATGGAAAGTTAGGGGCAGAATGGGGGTACATATGATCATATTTTATTATGTACATGTGTAAAATTCTCAAGTATGAAGAAAGTTAAAGCAAACAAGCAAATAAACAAAAAGATAATAGTTTTATGAAAAAAAAGAACAGAAACAGTCAGGTTTCTAAGCTCAAGGCCAGCCTGGTCTACAGAGTGAGTTCCAGGACAATCAATGATAAACCAGAAAACCCTGTCTCAAAACAAATGAACAAACAAACAATCCCCCCCAAAAAAACAAAAAAAAGAAGCAAAACAATGCAAAACAACCAGAAGTCAAAAAATGCCTCAGGCATTGGAATCAACAATTCCTAGCCAAGGAAACTCTGCCCTAAGAAGGGCCCTCAGGCATTGGTGCCCTGACAGTGGCTCTCACTAAGTAGCCAAACATCACCTCAAACTTTCTGATCCTCCTGCTTTCCTCTTCCTTAGTGCTGAGATCCCAGGGTGCACCACCATGGTGGGGATTGGACCCAGGACTTCACGCATGCTAGGCAGACATGGCACCAACTGGGCTACAGCAACAGCTCAGCTGCCACTGTCTTGGAGCCCACCCTTAGTTTGAATCTCTGCCGTGTGAGCTGTTTCTTCCTTCTGTGTTCCCCCACAGCTTCTAGACCCGTCCTCAAAAGCCTGCCTTTCACTTATTCATGGTAGATCCTGCCTTGACTGGCCAAGAAAGGCAAGCAGCAGTGGTTTCTGTGGAGAGCAGTGTGCACACTAACCTCCCGCCACGTTGCAACTGGCGCCCAACAGCATTTTGACAGATGGAGGCTTCTTACCAATTTTTAAATTTCGTTTTCTTCTCTTATCTCTTTTCTTCATGCTTAGTCTTTCCCATCATGCCTCACACGCCTCCTGGGGATGTCTGACTTTGGTGCAATGTATCCTCTATTCCGGGTCCTCCAGTGACCGCCCTGAGCCATCTTCCCAGCAGCATCTGACCTAAGCGGGTAGGGCCCAGTGACTACCTCACACTTCCCAAGCCATGCGCCCTGTTCCTGCCCCTCCTTGGAGATGCGTGATGTGGCAGGAAACATTCTGCTAATCTCTTCCACAGAATCTTCAAGATGCCCAGGAAAAGCATGGAAGCCCAGTGAGATGACCCTCTCTAGAAGCTCCAAACTCCACAGAGCTAATAATTCCAAGAACTGGGGAGGGAAACAGCCAGACCTGTCACATATAGCTTATCAGGGGTGAAATTGATATCGTCACCTGGAAAATGTCATCAAAATTGATTATCTTCCTATCGTATGATATAGTGTTTCCATTTCTAGGAATCCGTCCAAAAGAGATGACCAAGTGCTTATGTCCTCCCAGTGACAAGAATGTTTACAGCAGTTGAGGGGAAAGATAATGGCACCAACAGAATAGTCACACAACTCAACCCTGTACAGCCACAGAAAGGATCCCTTGCTACAGAAAACAAAATGCTCACTGAAAGGAGCGAGGCAGAGGAGAAGTAAGCACTCATCTAGATGAGGTGAGTAATGGCATACCCAACCCAACCGAGACAGAACACAGGAGTGAGAAATACTACCCATGGTTTGTGGGGGTCACTAGAGGAGCTTGGGTAGAGGGTCCACTGTGTCACAGACAGACAACGCCCAGGAAGGATGAGAGGTTCATATCTTATGTACAGATGGTGGTTCATGGGTTGTACACATACATGAAAACTCCGTGAGCTGTCAACTGAAGCTTGCATAATTATTGTGTAACAATGTATTGTTTGTTTCATGTAGGAGGGTTCTTCTGTATTTTGTGTTGCTTTTATTGGTTAATAAAGAAGCTGCCTTAGCCTTTTGATAGGGCAGGACTTAGATAGGCAGGGAAAAGAGAATAGTATGCTAGGAAGAAGACTGAGTCAGGGAGAGCCCGCCATGAAATTGCCAGAGTCAGATGCTGAATCTTTGCTGATAAGACCACTACCTCGTGGTGACTTACAGACTATTAAAAATGGGTTGAAATAAGATGTGAGAGTTAGCCAAGAAAAGGCTTGAGATAATGGGCCAGGCAGTATTTAAATTAATATAATTTTCATGTGGTTATTTCAGGTATAAGCTAGCCGCGGCGAGAGCCCATACCTCCTACTACAGTTTCAACTTTAGGAGGAAGATAGAGAAAAGGGAACTGGTCTGGAATTCCAGGTGCACTGGTGTTCTAGTTAGGTTATGATAGCAGTAACAGGCCCGGCATTCCTGAGTTTGTTTATCACAGTTCCTTGTCTATCTGAAAGAGAAACCAGCCTCCTGGCATCCCGAGGGTGGATGAGCACTCTTCTGGCTAATTCTTATTTCTTAGCTGCAACTCAGCCTCACCTGGGAAGAAAGCCTCGTTTGCAAAGTTCTCTAGATCAGGCTGGTCTGTGGGTGAGCCTGTGGGAAATTGCCTTGATTGATATGAGAGAGCCAGCCCACCGTTGGTGGCACCACTCTCTAGGCCAGTGGTCCTGAATTCTGTAGCACAGGAGAGATCTAAACCAGAGAAAACAGACAGGAAGTACCCTTGTTTCTGTCTGCTCTGGAGGGCAGGTGTGATGTGATTGGTTGCTGGTGTCCTGCCTTTACTCAAAGATGGACTGTAGCCTGGAATCATAAGCCTAATGAACACAGGGATTGCTAGGTAGCTTATATTTCTCATAGCAACATAAATAAAGCGGGGGCTTGGACCACCCACGTTGTTCTGTTTAGCCCATAGAAGTGTAGATCTTATTTAAGACATCCAGAGAGTAAGGTTCTGAGAATCTCGTTAGGTCATAGTTTCCTCTTGTGGATTTAGTTCGACTCTCAGATTAATAAGACACAATGAGCTCGGGTCAATGTTCCACCTTAAAGTGTAATCAGAGAAGTAAGTGTTTTAAAACAGCATTTGCAACATTGATAGCACTTCATGAAAATACTAATAGAGCTAATGTGGGATCCCATCCAGTTCCTCGTATGATTCTGCTCCCCGACTCTTGGATTATGGCTCCTGGGAGAGCAAAGCACTTTAAACATGGGTGTTTTCTTATTTATTTTTTTTTAAAGACTGGGTCTCCTGTAGTCTGAAGTGCCTCAAAAATATTTTTGTAGTGCTGGAATGGTGGAACATGCCTTTAATCCTAGCCCTTGGAAGGCAAAGGCAGGTGGCTCTTATTGAGATTGAGGCTAACTGGTCTGTATAACAAATTCTAGCCCAGCCAGAGCTACGCAGAGAGACCCTATCTCAACAACAACGGCAAATTTCTATGTAGTGAAGATGACCTTGACTTTCTGATCCTCTGCCTCCACCTCCTGGGTGCTGGGATTTCAGGTATGTGTTGTGATGCCTGTTTATGAGGTAGTAGGGATCGAACCCTGGTCCTCATGCATAGTAGGTAAGCACTCTTCTAACTGAGCTGTATTTCCAGTGTCAGAGACGGAAAATTCACGGTTGTGTTTATTAGGTCATCTGTCGGGATAGCAAAGAATATTGCAATTTTCTTATACCCTCTACTTGCAATTCAAGGAGAAAGCATGTTTTTTAATCACACCTCTCCAATCCTGTCCCAATTCTGCTTCTTCTAGCAGCCTTTGTGGGTTTTCTGTGGACCAGCAGAACCCAGGAACCACTTCTGCTTTGCCGAATCACTCAAGGAAGAGCAATCTGTCTAAAACTCATGTGCTAGACTCACACTGGAAAAGCTCAGACTCGCTAACAGGCAGTATTAGCTGCCTCTGCCGAGTGCCCAGCCTCTAGGTTAAGAGCTAGGTTGGGTCTTCTCCAACTTGTGCAGACAAGAGACTCTCCTCGGGGGGTGAGTTATAACCCTGGGTTGCTGTTTGTAGGTTCTCGGTCACGTGATCTGGGCTGCTATCACTCAGGTGGGTCTGGCACCCACACCTGCTGGATCTGCAGTAGTGTGTCTCTCTGGGCACCCCACACTTCCCTGTGCAAGGGTCTGGGGTTGAGCCAGCTGGGCTTGAGGCTCCACCTCACAAACCACTGCTTCAGTGCTGATAGTCACCTAATGGAAACACTAAAAGGAGTGTGTAGTATCTCTTGAGTGCTGGATAACCGTGGGATGGGGGCCCTGGATCTTTTTCACTCTGCTCCCATGGCTAGTTACCAGGGAGCCGTCTCTTTTCAGTCACGTGTCCACTTCTTCAGGTCTGACCTCCAAATGGAGACAGTAAAACCAGAGCTGGCCCTTTTAAGCTAGACTCCTCACATGCTCTGTGTGGAGGTTGGTTGAGATGCAGAGATGATTCTCTTGTTGCTGGAGCAGGGGCGGGGCTTCTGCGTTTCTAACAAGCTCCCGAGCAGGTGCTGCCAGGCTGCAGACTGCCACAGAGTAGCAAGATGACAAAGCAGCCGTTTCTAAGCTTGTCTGTTTTGTTATAACCTGGGATGTTTAAACAAATATTGACATGTGCCTGGCCTCCTCTCCCATTTAAGACTCCTAGGAGGTTCTGACATGCATACAAGCTGGAGTCACTTCTATGAAGGCCTAATAACTACCGGATGCCCAGAAGACTCACAGAAGATCCTTTATAAGGGGGCCAGGTGACAGGGAATGAGGCATCTTTCAGGATAGCTTGTAGCACAGGCTTATCATGTCTTTCCAGGTTGCCTGTGCATCTAACTCACCTGGGAGCTTGTTAGCGGTCTGGAATGCAGAGCCTCATCCTGTATTCTGTGAATTTGAATGTTGGTAGAATCCTAGAAATGCCTGTATTTTAAACAGAGTTCCCCAGGCAGTGGGGGAGTTGACAGCACTTGATGAAGTGGCATGGATCTGTCTCAGCAAAGCAGTCACCGCCTCTCAGACGCTTCTCATGGCCTTGTGTTGGAGGTCACTTCTTAGCAATTGCAGTCCCACATGCTGCCTGTAATGGTCTGTCCCTTTAAGAGACAAGTCATGCCCACTCCCTCCCTTGTCCTCTGAGGCAAGCTGATCTTCAGCTTCCAATCTGAATCCCCCCCTCCCCCTGCCCCCCTTCTCCCCTTCCCTTCCATAACTCATTAAATAAATATCCAACTTCACTCTGCATGGAGTGCCTATCAGTCTCTGTCTCTCACCCACCATGCGGCTTCCTGCCTGGAACTCAGCTGTCTTCGTGGCCTGCCGTGGTCTCAGGACCCTCTGCCCGCTGCTACCACTTGGGGACCTGCAGTGTTTCTGTCGCTGTGCCAATCAGGGAATCTACAGCATTTTATTTTTACCATTACACTGCCAATCATGCTCCTACAGAAGTGAGTGGTTTGTGTCCTGACATGGTTTTGGACATAGGACCGGCCACGCCATGGCTAATGGACTGTTGGGACCATTTTGATCTGTCTTCATGACTTCTTGGAAGAGGCCATTGCAGTTGTGGGAGATAAAAGTGTGCTTAGAATTGAGCTCTGGGCCCCACCACGATGCTCAGCTCCTGAACTGTGTGTTTTAGAGAGGACTTACTTTTTTCTTTTCCTTTGAAAGTTAAAGCCTTCATTGCTTTCTTTTGTGTCTTCTGTGTTTGAATTGGTTGTTTTTCCTTGCTCTTCCTTTTAGTTACCATATATTCAGAGATGACCAACCATTTAGAATGAACGTTTCTGAGCTATGGAGCAGAACTGGAGAGTTTTCAAGCCTGGGAAGCATTTTGGTTATCACGATCTTTCTCAGAGCTTTGTTCCAGGACCCTGAACTTTTATATTGGTATAATTTTTACCAATGTCGACTTGACACAAGTTAGAGTCATCTGAGAGGAGGGAACCACAATTGAAAAAAATGTCTCTAATAAGATTGGGTTGTAATTAAGCCTGTAAGGCATTTTCTTAATTCATGATTGACCAGGGAGGGCCCATCCTATGTGGATGGGGCCACCCTGGGCTAGGGTTCCTGGGTTATGTAAGAAAGGAGACTAAGCAAGTCAGGAGGAGAAAGCTGGTGAGCAGCATCCCTGAATGGGCTTTGCTTCAGTTCAGCCCTGTTTGAGTTCCTATCCTGACTCCTTCAGTGATGAACAGTGGGGTGGAAGTGTGAGCCAAATAAACCCTCTCCTCCCAAGGTTGCTTTTTATGTTTCATACATAACCCTAAACAAGACTCCCACTTCCTTGCCTTTCCCTTTTCTTCCAGAATTTGCTGTCTATTCGCCAGTCTTGACCTTTCAGCGTGGCAGAAACTTTCCTCTGTGAAACTTGTCAGAGTTTAAGAGTGGATAAAGTCTGATATAAAACTGTAAGACATCTCACTGCGTGACTGACTGAGATCTCTGGATTTGTTTCCCTGTGGAAGCAGAGCAGCCGTGAGCTGGGAAATAGTGAGATCAGAACTGCATGTGAGGGTATTGAGAAAGCTCTTGAGATGATTATAATGTACAAGTGAGAGACGTATTGGAAGATGTGCTTGTAGGGTGGGAGGAATTCAAAGCAAGGATTGAAATAAACAAAATGAATATTGCTACCTAAAAGGATAAGGGACCATTAGACATATTTAGTCGCTGACTGGCCCAGCTTTGGAGGAGGTAATATATTCAAACACTGGACATTCTAAAGACAGTGGGAAAAGTCCTTATTAACAGCTCATTATGGCCCTGATGCTCATGAATTTATCTTAATCTGGGAAAAAAACTACTGAATCTAGTAGTTATCAAGAGGCAAATGTAAACAGAGGTCATTGTACCTATCAAAAGAGAGGATGTAGGGCTGGCTGTAGGATGTAGGGGGAACCTCCGCCAGTGAAGTACTTGCCTTGAAAACACAAAGAGACTGGTCCTGCAGAGCCTGTGTAGAAAGACCCTGGCATGGTGGCGCACTCTTGCCATCCTAGCAGCACTGCAAGGCAAAGAGAGGTCTATCCTCGGTGCTTGCTGGTCAGCTAGGCAGCTTCGCCTCACTGGAGAACTCCAGGCCCATGATAGGCTCTGTCTCAAAAACCCAAGGTTGCTAGCACATGAGGAATGACATTTGGTTGAGGTGCTTGACCTCTAGCTTCCATGCATACACGTGCAAGTGTGCGTTCGCCCGCGCGCACGCGCACACACACACACACACACATACACACACACACACACAGAGACACGGACACCATCTAAACATCAATGTAGTTTCAAACACTCTGACTCTTAGCTCTGGAAATCCTGCTAGGAAAATGTCACAAGTGGAAGTTTTCAAGTGAGTCATTCGGCAGGACGGGCTGTTCTTTTCGGTTGTTCTGTTCACGCCGCTCTGGCAATCTCAGACGTTTAAAAATACATGCCCATGTCCCAGAAGAGTCATCGTCGATGGCTTGCTGCAACAATTTGTAGTTTGGATCCAGGAAACAACTTGACTCACCTATTTCTCTGTTGGGTTTTTAATAAAACATTCCTCAACGGCAACTTCCAAATTGATGTCCATGTGCTCTTTCCAATGGAGTTGTGCACAGCAGGCTGCCATTAATACCTAATGGGTTCTCCTGGAAGCTGCAAGTCTATGGCATTTCAAGGTAAGGGAACTGTGCCTTAATTTTCTAGAATCTTCCAAAGATCACAGGTTTTTTTTTTATTACTGCATTTATGTGTGTGTGTAAGGTGGCTCAGGTGTCCCACAGTGTGCACGAAAAGGTCAGAGCCAGCTTGTAGATGCTGGCTTTTCCCTGCTGTTTCAATGGCAGAAGGGAAAAGCCAGCTAACATCTTAGATACGTCCCAGAGTGAGTGATCACCAAATTTTTAGGTTAAATATAATTGCCACAAGTTTAAAGCACGTGACATTTGCTACTAAAGGTGCCGAGGCATTTTTTGACACAGGCACACACACAGGCACACACACAGGCACACACACACACACACACACACATTGCATAAGAAATGACTCTCCTGGGTTTATAGCTCACTTGTGGCATTTGATCAAAACTGACAGGAATATAACACAAAACAGCCTAAATGTGTTAGGCTGTATTGCCTTTAGGAATGGAAAAAGTCAGGAATGCATTTAAGGGCGAGTTTTGTGTAGATAGACTTTATTCTCCGGTAGGCTGTCTCTTTGAAATGAAGAAGTAGATGCTGTATCTCCAGCTTGTATTCTGCGTGGGTTAATAATTTAGGATGAAAACTCCGTTACTTCTTCCAGCTGTAATTCCAGACTGACTTCCTACATTCTAATTGGCGCGCTTCAGTCTCCTGAACCCGGTCTTGTCTCTAGTTGAAAGCCTTCTTCTGCTAGACCTTACATGACTGGGGTTGAAGGGTGGGGTTAACTTTTCCAGAACCAGTTAGGCCAAGAGCATAGTGACATTCCTGGAAGAGGTGTTCTGAGGTGAGGCATTTGCTGTCAATGCTTCAGGGACTCCTTCATAACTGTTTGACTGTGTTTAAAGGCACCTTCCTTAGCAGTGAAGAGCGTCGGCTCTAACCCGAGCCTTCTCCAGCTCCGACTGAATGATCGGACTTTAGCCAGTAATGTCTTCTCCACATCTTACTGCCTGTACCCCTAAGGGATACTTTCTATGGCAATCACTCCATGCAGCATGATTGCTGCCGGTGCTGTAAAGTTTGCACTCTGTACCCATCAACTCAAAATGGACCTTTGAAGTCCAAATCACTCCTGTTCTTTGATGCCAAAAGAAGCACTCAGGCTGAAATGAGACATGTACTTCACAAGAAAGGGCTGCTGCCTGCACTGGGGTATGATCTGTGCTAGTCTTGCTCTTGACTTGGAATCTGAGTCTTGGGTGGATGAGGATGTGCATTTAGCCCCAGCCTGATGGTCTGTGGGTAGAGGGAGTTATGTAACTTGGGTAAGCCCCAGTGTTGTCCTGGAGAAAGGAACTGTGGCCAGCCTGCAACTGTTCAGAGCACTGCCTTGCCCCTCCCTGGAAAGCTACTATACCCAGAGTACCTCTAAGTCATTTCTCAGAAAAGTGGTTCCAACGGACCAGAAGTGTTTTTAAGAGAAATGACCGTTGTCAGTCACTGTCAGCCAACACTCCCATTTGGAGCCTAGAAGGAAACTGAATGCACCAGCCTATAAGGGGATCCAGGGAAGGTGTCAATGCTTCTGCACCCACAATGGTAAAATACAAATGGGTGCTAAAGTCAGGCTGGTAAAAGAGTTCCCACAGCTTCAGAATCACACTAGCCATGAACAGATTTTAAATTCTCTCTCTC
>JAQHUG010000013.1:11659529-11683883 GCA_028555095.1 Dicrostonyx torquatus | reverse complement strand
GAACAGGGGCTCAGACTTTCAAAGTCTGTGTGAATGAAGCTTTGGGCCATGATCAAATGGATATCAGAGAGAAGCAGAGGAACACAGAGGAGCTTTGGGCCCCCTCTGTCTGTGTTCAAGCTCTGTCTCTCATTGTTTATGGGGAAATCAAGAACTCTCCACAGATGAACTGAACCTGTTAATCTACTGCAATGACTGTGTTCTGTGTGTACCCTGTACACCCTGCCTATTGCACCAATGACTGTGTTCTGTGTGTACCCTGTACACCCTGCCTATTGCACCAATGACTGTGTTCTGTGTGTGTACACCCTGCCTATTGCACCAATGACTGTGTTCTGTGCGTGTACACCCTGCCTATTGCACCAATGACTGTGTTCTGTGTGTGTACCCTGTACACCCTGCCTATTGCACCAATGACTGTGTTCTGTGTGTTTACCTTGTATTTTCCCAGCCAGTCTGGTCTGTCAAGACCAATTTGACTTGTAGGTCTATCCCCACAGAGTAGTAAATCCCATTAGTTTGGAAACGCACGAACATTGTAATGAATTTACCTTCTATATTACATTGGATGAAAGCAAAGTCAGACAAGTCTTCACAAAAAACCCAAAACTTCTGGGAATCTGGGTGGAATCTGTAGAACTGATGGAAAGAAAACATTTTTAGCATTATAGTTTAGCACAAACCTCCACCCAAACGCAACCTCCGCAATTAATACATTTGGAGACAGATTCCCTTGGCTCCAGCGACTTTTCAGTAGAAATGTCAGCTTTGTCATTTTCCTCCAGATGAATTGCATCTCTAATTACTAAGTATTCTAGAGCTGGAAATTACAAGGACTCTTTTAGAAATGGAACTTCAAAGATGATTTTGATGTTGTTTATCTTCGGTGACTGGCTGCTTCCCTTAGTCACTGCGACTTGTTTCCAAGCAGGAGAAGCTAGAGGGACTCAGGCGACATGGGTAATTCAAAGTCTTCATCAAGGGGTCAGGACATCTGATATTGGCGGTTCTGCATCCATTTAAAGAGCAAGGCCCCTGAGGAGTTTAAGCTGTTGTTTATAAGTATTCTTCTTTGTTCACATTGGCAGTATTTTAACAGCATGAAAATACTGCTTTTTAGTTGCTCTGTTTGAATCCCCCTTCTAAAACCTGTATCAATCTCCACTGTAGCAGTATTAAGATGTGAACTTTTAAAAATGACTAGATCATGGATGTATTAATGTGCTTACCATTGGAGTGGTTTGGCCATTGCGAAGATGGGCATCTGAGAAAAAGATGAGATCCCCTGTCTTGTCCAAGGCTGCTTGCTTTTCTACTGTGTTATGACGCGGTGTGCAGGCCTTTGTCAGAATCCAGAACCACACTCTCCTACTTCAGCCTTCAGATCTAAGAACTAATCCCATCCCATTGATAAGTCACCCAGAAGGGGAGGTCTTGTAGCAACAGAAGATGAACAAGTAATTAGCAATCTAATTGACCAGCACTGAAATAGATTGCTTCTAAATAAGATCACTGAAGTCACCAAAATAAATGAATAGGTGGATAAAATCACAGAAGGGAAATGCTACCCAACATTCTCTTCCTTTTTATTAAACAGTTTCTTTATGATGCCAGGGATCTAGCCCAGGGCGTCTTACATTCTGGGTTAAATGCTGTAGCCTGAGCTTTGTCAGCAGCCCTGGTCTTACGTTATTCCTTAATAGGAAGATACTATAGAATAAATATGTAACTTAGGCACAGACTGTATTGGAGATGAAGTCTCCAGTGTTAACCTTAGCTACAAGAAAAACACATCCAATTGGTGTTTCCCTGGGGATCTTTGCAGCAAGCAGGTGGCTTCATAGGACAATATGGTCAATTAGGTCGAGGGAGATGCTGCAGGAGAGGTGGAGAGGCAGGCTGAAGCTTGTGCCTTGGCACACCTGGGCAGCTGAACATCAAAAGCATGAGAGGTGGGGTTGCCACATCTTCAGTGTTAACTTTTAATCTTCCCTGAGCTGCAGAGAGGCTCAATGCAGTTGGCAGTAAAAACGGTTCCATTTGCTGCATTTCTCAACCTTTGCCTGTTAGCATCCTGGGCAAACCTTTTAGATGAGATGCTCTTAGTGGGAAAACAGAAAAGCCGTGATTATGCTGCCTTTAAACCTTTCTTCCTCTTCTATTTCAATTTAGAGATTTAAAATGCCCTTTTGTTCCCACCCCTCGGCTTGTTTCACTTTTATCTTCCTAAAAGGAATAGTTGTTTAGAAGGTAAGACATAAATCGATGGGTGATTTCTCTTCTTAAGCAACTGACAGTTGCCTTAATGTAGGTAAGAAATGGATTTTTTTTTTAAAAAAAAAATCTCAGGGGTTGTGGTGTAAGTGCAAGGTAGCTCTGGCTCCAGCAACTTAGAAGCTAATTAATTTGATTGCAGTTGTTGGGAATATCCTAGAAATGATTCAATCAAGTTATCAGTGTGTGTGTGTGTGTGTGTGTGTGTGTGTATGCATGCACACACATGTGCATGTGTGTGTGTTGTATACATATGTGTTTGCAAGTGAGTTCTCTGTGTATGCACATGTGAAGGTCAGAGACTGAAGTTGGTGTTTCTCTCTATTGTTCTCCACCTTATGTTTAGAGACAGGGTGTCTCACTGAGGCTAGATTTTTGGCATTTAGGCTGCACTGGCTGGCTATGAAATCCTGGGCTCCACCATCTTTGTCTCTCAGTGCGGAGTTACAGGTCACGGACTTCCATGTCTGGCCTTTATGTGGATGTCAGGGTTCCAAACTCAGGTTCTCCCTTTACACACTGAGACATCTCCCCAGCCTCCTAAGCTACCCTTTCCGTAAATGAGCGATTTTACACCAAGGTTTCACAGTGGTTCTGAGTACATTCTTCATGAATCCATGGATCCATTGTCTTACCAACATGACTTGTGGTTAGGTTTGTGTCTAGAGCACCTCTCTTGGGTTCTATCTTACTCTACCACCTCTTTCCACCACTACCCATCTTCTTGTTCTCAGCTCTCTCCAATTCTGTGACCTCACTTCTTCAGCCCTGTTCGGGCATGCTCTTTGGTCTCAAAAGTTCAGTAGCTGTCCTCTGTGGAGGTCTGAATGAACTATGCCTCACACAGGCTTGAGTATTTGAACACTTGATCCCCAGTTGGTGATGGGGCCATGAACAAATAGGAGATACAGTCTTACTGGAGGACACACATGACTAGGGGTTGGCTTTGAGGGTTTCTAGCATCATTCCACTTCCAGTTTTATATATTTGCTTTCTGTGATGTGTTGTAAATGGGGGAGAAGTGTAGGTTGTGTGTTCCCAGTGCCTGGCTCCCAGCCCCCAGCTGCCGGCCCGCTCAGCCGCTGGTTGCTTGTTTATGCCCGAAATAACTACATGAGAACTGTATTCATTTAAAGTCTGCCTGGCCCATCATCACCAGCCTCTTCTTGGCTAGCCCTCACCTCATAAACTAACCCATTATAAAAGTCTGTAAGTCACCACGTGGTGACTTACCGGAAAGGTCTAACCTGCATCCATCTGCGACGGGAGCCTCCTGGAGACTGACTCACTTCCTTTCTTCTCCTCAGAACTTCCGTTCTGTCTACTCCGCCCACCTAAGGGCTGACCTATCTTATAAGCCAGGCAGCTTCTTTATTCAACCAGTAAGAGTAATACAAAATACAGGAGGACACTCCCACATCAGTGGTGATTGAAGATGTGATCTCTCAGCAAAAGCCTCCTGCTGCTATGCCTCCCCTGCCATGATGGACTCTCCCTCTGGAGACAGATTCCCAAATAAATTCTTCCTTCTATAAGTTGTCTGGCCATAGATTTTTTTTTTAGTATGAATAAAAGGAAAGAAAAGGAATGGATACATGTCCTGATATTCAGTGCTTGGTGCCTCACTTAAGGCATTTTTGCCCCTCCTGTTCCGCGACTAACACCTATCTTAACAGGTGATACCGGATAGCTACTCTCCTGAATGCCTGGCTTGTCTCACTCTTGGGTTCTTCCATTATCTAAATCATTCTCGTTGGAGTGCGTTGAAGTCCCAACTGAGAGTTTCAGCATTCCCTTCCCTCTCTGCTGTTCCAGCATCCTTCCTAATTTGTTATTTCTTCTTGGGGGAATCTGGCGAAAGTGAGCTGTGAGCAGGCCAGTCCTGAGAGGAAATCACATCAGGAGCTGCTAATGTGCTCATGTGTTAAAATCTTCTCTGAAAATTGCACACCCTCAAGAGTAACGCCGCCGATGGAAACGTTCAGGCAGTTTGGAAAGTTAGCGAGGTAAATGCGTCTCTTCACTCTGAACCATTTGAGAGCCTTTTAGGGAACAGCACACAGCAGAACTCTCGCTGTTCTTAGGTGCAATGCTCAGCCAGTGAACCCGGAGCTTGCAGTGGTGAGACCTGGCTTGGACTGTCCTCTGCTGGCTGCTCACCTGCAGCCTCTGTGTCTGCTCATGTTCACATCTGTGGGATGGGGTCATAGCTTCCACTTCAAATTCTTTCCTCCAAAGACATGACCTCTCAGGCATCCATCCTCTTCCTTCATTTTAATAGTTTCTCACTCTGGGATGTCCCCCAAATCAATGATCAATGATCCTTTCTTATCACCTTTCAGTGATGACCTCTGGCAGGCGGCCTTTTATCCACTGTTTCCAGTCCCAACCCTTTTCGCATGTTTCCTATGTCATTTCTATGCACAGAGTGTCTTATGGGTAACCAACTACAGTATGTCCAAAGACGTAGTGACTGTCTTACACGACACCTACTTGTTCAAGTCCTTATACCTCTACTTTGGTCAGTTGTCCACTCTAGCTAATGAGATGGCTCAGCGGGTAAAATGTGAGCCATGCACATGTGAAGAGCTGCATTTGGATCCTCAGTGAACCCAGACATGGTAGCACGTGACTACAGTCCCAGTGCTTCCGTGGTGGTATGATGGTGAGAGAATCCCTGGAGCACAGGAAAGCCATCCACAGACAGGCAGAAGGCAGTGACCAACACACAAGATTGTTGTCTGACCTCCATATATCCACTGTGGCATACATGCACTCAACATTCACGTACAGACATGTACACACATTCACAAACATTTACATACAGTACTTAACTGGTATTATCTAAGTATCTGGGAATAGAGGTCATCTCAAACTTTCCCTGTATAATCAATAGATCAATTGGCTTACCACCCCTCTCTGTTTCTTAGACTGGTCTATTTTTCACTATTTTGAAAGTGTCTTGAATTATCTATTTTTTGTTTGTTTGCTTATTTGTTTTTTTTCTGGACACTTGGTAGCCAGTTGAATTTTTTGAATACTATTTGCTGCTCATCCAGCTATAGATACTCTCAATATAACCATCAAGTTGTCTCTCCTGGAACACAAATATTATTAACATATTTACAATCAAAATATTTTTGAGTGATTCTATTCTTTGTATGATCAATGTGGTGTCATGTTCAGATGCCTGTTCTACCTTGTCATAGCTCGGCATTTTTCCTGACCCTTCTCTTTCTTTTCCACACACATCCCAGGTACCTCTGGCTTTGGCCAGCTCATCTTTGGCCATTAATCCATCCAAAATGTGTACTGAGACGTTTCTGTTAAGTCCTCCCTTGAGTGCTGGAGGCTTAACAGTGAGCAAGGTTCTCAAGGGCCCTGACTTCTAGTAGCCAGCAGTATGGAATACAGGAAGAAGAGGAAATGCCTGGAGCAATGTTAGAAAAGTCATCTCCAGCACACAGTGTGCTGTGCTCTAGAGTAGGAAGATAGGTGGTTAGATGGTGGCTTGTGAGGATGTGACACTGGAAGACCTGTCTAAGAAAGCCGTGTGAAGGGTAGGACTCAGGGAATGTTTTGGGGCAGAGAAAAGAGCAAATGTTAAGGCTGTAAGGGAGAAAGAGCCTGTTGTGTAGGAGGGAGTTTGATTCGAGCAGAATGTCTGGAATATGGAAAAGCAGCTGAGAATGAAGTAAGAAAGGCCGGCAGCTCAGTCCTGAAGAATCTTGGCTAACAGGAAGGGTTTGAAGGTGTTAGTAACGGTAGTTGAAAGTCATAAGAGGACTAATTAAGGGATTTGCCCACTTTTGTTTAAATGCTTAAGGGATTTCCTTTTCCCCTTTTCTGCCCAGAAAGAGATCCTTTATGGTTCAAGCTCATTTGTAGATGTCACTCCTCTCAGCTCTCTCTTCCCAGGTCTTACTCCCATCTATTCTAGATTTCTCATCCATCATTAACCTGCTGCTTACTGAGATTGTGTCTGTCTTCTTGTGCTAGCTTTGAGTTCCTCGGGAACAGAAGCTTCTCTTGTTATTCTTGTTCCCACGAGGCAGACACACAGTAGAACTCATAAAATATGTCCTAACGAGATAGCACATTTCATACTGCTGCTGTAGGCTGGAAGGGCCAGAACCACCCAGAGGTGTGTTAGAAATAAATGCAAGCCCAGGGGACATCTCAGTTAATCTTGTAAAGACAAATATTAAGGGTATATCAAACATTTATTTAACAATTGCCATTTTTCATTTATCTTCTTAGCAACACAAAGATAAATGAATAAATGTCCTCAATTTATTGCCCTTTGGATTCCAAGAACTTAGTCATTTGTAAAATCTGTATTTCAGGTTGTAAATTAAGTTAAAACAAAATTCCACTGAGATATATTCAAATTCAAGACCCGCAAAATGTGTTGATTCTTGCTTTTGAGTAACATGGTAACATGGCCAAATTAAAACATGGAGCAAGGGCTGAAGAGACTCTTTATCTAGGTGCCAATAGTAGGGGTTTGTTGACAGAGGTTTTCATCCTTTCTGATCCCATAGATGTTCAACCCCAACAAAACACACAGAGGTCTACATTAATTGTAAACTAGTTGGCCTATTATCTCAGGCTTCTTATTAACTAATTTTTACATCTTAAATTATCCCATTATTCTTGTCTATGTTAGCCACGTGGTTTGGTACCTTTTATCAGTGAGACAATCTCATCTTGCTTCCTCTGTATCTGGGTGATGACTACAGACTGAACCTTTCCTCTTCCCAGAATTCTCCTATTCTGTTGCCTCACCTATACTTCTTGCCTGGCTACTGGCCAATCAATGTTTGATTAAACCAATACACGACCATTGTCCCACAGCAGGGGTTGCTGAGGATAAAGCATGCCTGTGGCCCATAGAACTTGAAACCACTCTTGAGTAATATGGCTCAAATGTGGTACCACACTGGAATAAAGACAGCAGTGCACATCAAACTCACATGCCATGCTCCAGCCCACAAATTGGCAGTGGACCCTGATGTAGTCCAGAATCCTAACTTTGCCTTTTGTTTGGCGTGAGTCACTCCAAATCAGTGCATCAGCATCACTCATGTGGCTCTATGTTATGCTCCTGTATGAAAGAAATATTCAAAGCCCCTGCTGCCTCTAGAGAGCTTTCAAGTCACCATTATATTATCTGGTATGTGGAATTGTGTTTTGTAGCCCTGTGTCCACAAAATTGTTACTTGAAGAGCTTGTTGAAATATTCTGATAATTTCCTCCACAGATCCTAGCGTCAGAGGTACAAGATTAGGCTTGGGCATATGATTACATTTTTCAAACATTGCTTTAATGAGCATACAAAGTATTAGGCTTCTTTTCGGAAATTTCACGGAACACTTGTTTTTGTTGGTGCTCTGTCATCAGATTGTTATTTACCCCATAGACTCTCTTTTATCCCATGTGCCCCTTTGAAGCCCCCTCTTCAGTAGCTCATTTTCCCTTTCTTGGTTTTCTACCTAGACTCACTCTGTGCCAACACTCATTTACACACCACACACACACACACACACACACACACACACACACACACACGTTAAAAGCTAGGATCCATTTATGAGCGAAAATATGCAATTTTGTCTTTTGGAGTCTGGATCACCTTGCTTAATATCATACTTTCCAGCTCTATCCACTCTCTTGAAAATTTCATTTTTCTTTGCAGCTAAGTAAAATTCCATTGTGTGAGTGCACCACATTTTCTTTCTCCATTCATCCGTTGATGAGTATTTAAGACCTTTTTCCCCAGCTCCTGTGAATAGAGCAGGAGCAATGATATATGTGCAAGTATTTCTGTGCTGGATCTGGAGTTTCTTTAAAGCTCTCCAAGAAATTTGAATGTTCAGCAAGGTTTGCAAATTAGAGGATAGAAAAGATTTTATTGAGTCTTAAGAAGAAAGTGCTTTTAGGGGGCGGGCAGAACTGCCTTGATTATATGTGGGGAAGTCTGTTCTCTGGGGAGGGTAGCTTGCCCTGTACTTAGGCAAGTGCCTTATGAACACTTGATGATGAAGAGAACCCAGGCATTTTGGTTGAGTTCCAGTTATGTTTAACATGTGATGACTTCAAATCTCCCGTGGAGCAGATACTTATGAAGCTTTTAACATTGCAAAGACGATAAAGACAGGCTCCCTCGCCCTAATGGTTCATATTTGAGTGGAGGATGTAGACATGTGATTAAGACACGTCAGTGAGATGCAGTGATTGCTGGGAGAAGCTAAGAGGAGGGACCATAGCAGAGTTCAACTAAGTAACGGTTTGCAGAGTACTGATGGACTCAAAGACATAACCAGCGAAGAAGTATTATTCTCTAGGAATGAATCTTGTGCAAAGTGGTCAATGGCTAGTGTGTCTGATGCTAGAGGAGTTAGTGGAGAATTGAGCATCCAGCATGAGGAAGGAGTGACGAGAGAAGAGCTGGACATGGCTCTTGTATGCAGGTTGTCAGGTTGATGGTGAGCAAGAAGCTCGGGTGTAGATTCATCCAATGGTATCATTAGTCTCATGAAAATGCTACCTGATTTTACTGACCAGAGGGCCATGGTTGGCCTTGAGTTTCAGGTATAGAAGAGGTGGAGAAGGGACCTTAAGATCTGAATAGATCTAGCAGAGGTCTATTCAGAGATCTGCAGAAGACCAGGTAAGAAATGACAAGCAGACAACCTTTTCAGAACTTAGTGTATACTGGTTGGAAAGTTAGAGTCTAGAACTTTAGCTCTCAACCTGTGAGTCACAAACCCTTTGGTGGTCTCATATCAGATAATTATGTCACGATTCAGAACAGTGGCAACATTGCAATTATAAAGTAGCAACTGAATAGTTTTACAGTTCGGGGTTTTGGTTTAATACAATTAAAGGGCTGCAGCGTTAGGAAGGTTGAGAACCACTGGGCTAGAAGGACAGGGCTTTTAGCCAGGCTGTGTGGCACTGTTGAGAGCACAGGGAATGAAGTTTCTAGAGAGACCCTAGCCCTTTGGTGGGAATATGGGGCATCCAGTGGACTTTCAGTAGCCTCCTGAATAGGTCTTCAAATGTAGGCTGTCAGGTATAGGGAGAGATGGTGATTGGAGGTGCAATCGCCTTTCACTGGTGTCTCTCCAAACTCATAGCCAGGGAGGAAATTAAGAGCGAGAAATCCGTTTTCTAAGAGGATTATGTTTTTCCATTAAATTCTTCAGCACAAGAGCAAACTGAATAACACTTCCCAGTTCTCTGTAAATGCTTATCGTGCTCTTGTGGCTTCCCCAAGATGAAGATCTTTCTTTTATTTCTGTCCACTTATGTGCTCTCCTTCCCCCATGCTATATAAGAGGAAAACATGGCACCAAGGCCAATTTATTGCCTTAGAAATCTTTGGTATTTTCTTTTTTTTTATTCATCTATATATTTTACATCTGGGTACAGTCTCCTCCCTGCATATTTCCCTCCCAGTCCTTTCCCTTCTCCCCACGCTGAATTTCCTCCTCGTTTGTCTCCACCCAGAAAAGGGCAGGTGTCCCATGAGTTATCAGTAAGACACAGCATGCCAAGTTGCAGTAAGACTAAGCACCTCCCTTTGTATTCAGGCTGGGCAAAGTGACCCTATATGAGGAGTTGTGTTCCAAGAGCCAGTAAGAGTCAGAAACAGCCCCTGTTCCCACTGTTGGGGGTTCCCTAGAGGACCAAGCTACACAACTGTAACATATACACAGAGAACCTATGTCAGTCCCATACAGGCTCGCTGGTTGTCCATTCAGTCTCTGTGAACCCCTGTGAGCCCAGGTTAATTGATTGTGTGAACCTTCCCATGGTGGCCTTAACCACTCTGGCTTAGACACTCCTTCCTCTTCCTCCCCTTCCTCCGCAAGATTCCTGACCCCATCTAATGTTCGGTTGTGGGTCTCTGCATCTGCCTCCATCAGTTGCTGGATGATGCCTCTCTGATGACAATTGTTCCAGGTACCAGTCTGGTCACAGGAGACACCAGTTCAGGTTACTTATCTGCTATTGCTAGGAGTCTAAGCTGGAGTCTTCCTGGTGGACTCCTGGGAGATTCCCCTGCTCCAGGCTTCCACCCAAAATTTCCAATTTTTTTTTGCTGGAAGAGATTAACTTCCTGGAGGTATTAATTTTGTGTCTTATCCTTGGGCTACATTCCCCATACAATGCTTAAGTACTGCCCCATTCCCAACTAGATTGAAATGTTACTCCTCTGTTCTCAGCAGACCACACAGAAATCAATACGAGAAGAAAGGGAATTAGTTTGGGTTGTGGCAACATATCAAGACCAACAAAAGAACCATCTTTAATTTAAAAAGATAAATATAAAACAGAAAGACTTCTATCACAGCGTGTGTATGCCAAATGCTTTTGCTTTTTAGCGAAGTTATGAAAAGAGAAAATGAGTTGTCACGGGGGAAGAGATGGAGAGGGAGACAAATCTCTCCACAGAAAGATGCCATGGGACAACAAAATCTCAAGGAAGGCACAGTGGTGAGCTTGCTCTTGGGGAACACAATAAATGTACAGTGTAGAAAACACTACAGTGGGTACTGAGCTAAGAAGACGTAGCATGGATTCCTCACATCCTCCATGAGCCAGACATGCTGTCTTGCTTGCAGCTGGCTGTGTCTCTCATTCATACGCTCATCAACTTTTGTAGGTTTTATGGGTTATAATATTTTTTGATAAGTAAAAACTTTTCTCATATGAGCTATGTTAGATCCTGACATATGGTAAATTGTGTTTCCATGTGTGTGATACACATTTTGTTTGGGCCTTTGAAGTTTTCATGATGTCATATCCTGGGAGGAAATTTGTTATGTATGTATAGTAAAATGTGCCACACCAGCTTTTTCTTTTACAGCTTTTGGAGGTTTCGTTGTGCTGATGAATGTATTTCCCATAGAAATCTTTTAAATTATTCTGCTTCAGTATCTCCTGGGACTTTTCTGATTTTCTTGTCCATTTAGATGTTTAGAAAGAAATTTATTGTCAAGATGTAATAAATACAGAGAAAGATGCAGTGCTCATGAAATCACTAGCCTTTTCAGCCTCTTTTATGCTAAACAAACTAGGATATCTACACCATACAACTTATCTACCAAGGTGTAGCAGCCAAAGCTTTAAAATATGAAGAGAGACCATTGATCATATAGTGCCTTTTCCCTTCCCACCCACCCTCCAATCCTTGGAACCGCTAATCTATTTTCTGTCTTTATGAAATTATCTATTGACCCCATTGACCTTAAAATCCACTTGGAATTTGTTTTTGTGTATGGGAATAAGACCTAATTTTTCCCATGTGGAAAAATGGGTCCATTGTCAATGATTATAAAGTGAAGTGAGCAAGTGAATGAGCCCACAGCCCAGAGGATCCTGGGGAGTCGGAAGTAGGAAAGCCACATTGTAATACTGTCAGTGAATGCTGTGGAGCAGATGGAGTTAAAGTGGCCAGTGTTGGTGAGATGTGGACAACAGAAGAGGGAACAAGAAGTAAGACAAGAGCAAGGACAACAGAACACCTACCCGGAGCTCTGGGCAGCCAGAAAGGCCAGTATATCTGTGTTGGGCAGGGTTTTCTGGAGAAACAGAACTGATAAAACACATAGTTCCTTCCTTCATCCCTTCATTCCTTCCTTCCTCCCTATCTATCTATCTATCTATCTATCTATCTATCTATCTATCTATCTATCTGTCTGTCTATCTTCTTCATCATCATCTACCTATCTTTATCATATCTACATATCTATCATCTATTATCCATCTATCTATCATCTATCTATCTATCTATCATCTATTCATCTCTATCTATCTATCTATCATCTATCAGTGATCTGGGTAGTCCAACCACAACTATCTGCATGCAGCTGGCTAGAATGGAGTCCGGAGAGGAGGCAGAGGCATTATTATGCCAGATTATCTCTTTCACCCTCAGATATAGCTAGGTATATTCATACAAAATTTTGGTTTTCTAAGTGACCACGTGACTTCATCTCGTGTCTCTGATATAAGAATCACATGTATGTAAGAGCAAAAATTTATGACTCTACTTGGTTCTGAATTTGGTTACCACATGTGTCTCTTAAGAAAAGTGCAATGTCTCTGATATGAGTGCTTGCTATACAAGGCATGCTTTGCCATTGCAGCTGTTGAAGATTCCGTCACCTCTGGCCCTGTGGTGAGGACAGCAGTGAACGTATGCAGCTAGCCTGTGTAGGAGACATAATAAGTTTGGTTTTATCCGTGGAATTTTCCATTGTTTCTTTATTATTGGATCACCACTTTTTTTCTGCTGGACTTTGTGCTTCAGTAACAAATATTAAGCTTTGGTGATCTATGCCTTCAGATGTTTCATGTCCTCTGGTGAGTCTCCTCTTCTTTATTTCAACTTATCTACTTTTCATGAAAGCTAATATGAGTTTAAGAGTGTATTCTGCTCACCACATAAGCCAAATAAGATTTATGAAAATTGTTTAGTGCTTAAGGGATGCTTTCCTATTTATGTTTGGATTTCTAGATAGATTTTGGATGGCTGATGTTGTTGGAAGTGAACCTCTGCTGATGTGTGCCCAGAGACTCCCTACAGCAAGCTGCTACCAAGAAGGTCCCCAATGCAGTCTCCTCAAGACATACAGCATGACACTTCTGGGGCTACGTTATCAAACACTGTGGCTCTCACTTTGAGGTAATTTTCTCTATATATATTTCTCTCACCCACCCCTACCCCGTCATCTCTATCCTGAAAGCAATGATGAGGTTCCCCCAAAACTATGTGAGTGTCCTAGGAATAAGTTCTCGTTCAGACCGGATCAAGCCTTGCCATGACCTGAGACCCACCAACCTTATGAGAGACTTTGATTGAATCAGAACCAATCAGCTGAAATACTCATCCATTCCTAACTCTAGGAGGCAGGGGATGACAATAAATACTATTTTAATTTGCTACATTTTGGGATAATTTCCTATCCGGCAAGAGATAGCTATTTTACTCCTCGAAAACTGCTTAAATAAAGAGAAATCTACTTGAAGAAATACCGGGAACTTTCCAGAACCTAATTTCAAGATATACTGTCCATTGTCCCCAGAAGTGGAGAACGAACCCAAAGACAAGGTCAGTCGCAGCTCCTGATAACTCCCTGGCTCTGGCTCCTGGGACTAGGGTGGCCTTTCATGGGTGCTGTGTCCTGATTTCTGCCTTGCATCCTGCTTGCTGATTTCTTTTTGTTCCTGCTTCCTGGGAACTTTAGCTTGTGTGCAGTATGGGGTTGCCATGGAGTCAAAGCTGCTTTGCTTCCCATGTTCTCTCCTCCATGCCCAGAGGAGTCTAGCTCAGCCCTGGGCCTATGGTCCCAGGAGAGAATCTCATCAGTTGTATAATCAGCACCAAAAGGGAGGCATCTCTCTAGGCAAAGATGCGCTCACACTCAGAAATGCCCAGATTAGACTAGAACAGAAAATCTTTTTGAAAGCAGATTGAATAACATTTCCCTGGACACTGATAAGCCAGCAGGAAAACACAGAGTACCCTGGCACCCTGGCACGCTGACTGCAATCTTCAGTGAAATAATCGCTTTAGGAAGCAAATAGTTGTGCTTAATTTACCTGGTTGCAAAGTTTGTCTCCACCCTTTTACCATCCCCGAGAGAAGAGTAACTATGTAGGCTTACTATGGTGGATAATGTTTTACCAAAGGGGAGCTCTCCCTAGGGAGAGGAAGGCCCATTTATGTGCGGATACCTAAATTGGAAAAGATATGATGACGTTGGTGGGTAAAATTTCATGTCTTAGTTGGCAAAACTGCAGTCACTAAACTAAGGGTATTGGAGTTAGTTGGATCCAAATCTATACCCTGAATTTTATAACCAAATGGTACTGGATGTCTCTGCCCCTCAGTCTCCTCCTGGTGAAATGAACATATTCTCTCTTATGCAATAATTTTGGTAAGAATTAGAGTACCTGATGTGGTCAGCACACCTCAAATAGTTGCTCACACAAATTACGCGCTCAGAAAATGGTCATGTTTCTCTGTTTTGGGGATAAGATCTTGCTTGTTAGATAGGCTAAGCTGGCCTTAAACTCACCATACTGTTTTGGCCTTCCAAGGGCTGGGATTGGAGGTATGCACTACTATACTTGGTCCTGGTTTTGTTTAGTGAATATTTTCCAGTTGAAAATTATACATAGATGTCAGTAAGAACTCATTGCACACTTGGAGATGTGGTGGCAGTATTCTATGCCTGCTATTTTTGCATGGAATATGTAGGACTGGTTTTGAGAAGGAATGAATCATGCATTCGATCTCTATCTCAACAATTTCTGTGATTCAGAGGTCGTGGTTCCAGTGGGAACAGGTCCTGGAGGCAGGATGTACACGGGGTCAGGTAGGATGAAATATAATGGCGAAGGAAGCTTGTGGCTTTTGTCAACTCCCCATAGGACTTCAGGGCCTTTCTTCCCCAGCTTGTCTAAATGCAAATACCTCTCATTCTTCTAGGGAGCTTTCAAATGCCACTGCTAACACATTCTCGCTCAGATTCTTCCCAGTTTTAAAAGTGCCGAAGGGAAGTGGTGCTCTGGGACATCTCTGCATTTCTTGGCTGGAAGTTGCATCAGAGCAAATATAAGAAATGAGAGGGTGGCTTGGCATGTCATAACGAAAGGATAAAGGGTCTAAGTCAGTTTGGCTTGGGATTGAGCCCATAATACCTATTAGTACCAGGGAAGGTTTAGTGGATCTTTCCAACTCAATATTAGAGGTCATCACCCAACCTTGACTGGAAATCATAGCAAATTGTGTTGACTGGAAATCATAGCAACAGTGATACAAAGAAAACATTTGCTAAATATATCTAACTGTTTTTTGTAAGTTTATTTAGTAATGTTATCTTATTACTTAATTATTCTTGAAAGCCATCTCTGTCCTATCCTGGGGGTGTTTAGGCAATGCAGGAACAGCATCATGAGTGACAAGGTCTCCAGTCAGATGGAGTTGACACCCTGGGTGCTGGGAGTCAGAAAGTGAACACACACATGCCAGGTGGTGATGGGTGCGATGAAGAAAAGTGAGAGCAGAGAGGGATGGAGAGGAGGGGAGAGATGGGCTTGCTGTTTGAAAACGATCTTTGGGGGGGAGTCTCTACTTGGCATCTTACCAAATGGTGGTCTAAAGTACAGGAATAATCTCAAGTTATCATTCATAACAGCTTTGGGTAGAGGGAGTCATGAGGGGAAAGACCCTGGAATAGAAATATGTGGGATTAGATAAAATACAAGACACGAATATATCTGTGTAGTTGAGTGGAAGGAGAGGAAAGCGGAATGAAAAAGGAAAAGAGGGGCAGAGGAAGAGGGAGTGGAGAGGAGAAGGGAAGAGGGGAACGAGGGAAGAAGCAGGGAGAGGGAGAGAGAAAGAGAATAGGGGGAATAACAAGAGGTTCCATTCCCCATGACTATCAAACAAGACCCAAAGGCCAAGAGGAGATGCTGTGCAACAGGGAGGATGTTCCGACTGCAGGTTGGGTGGATCACAAAGGGTAGCCCAGGGAGACTAGTAAATTAGGTGTGTCAGTCACTTTTCTTGTGACCAAATATCTGAAGCAACTTAAGAGAGGGTTTCTTTGTGGGGGGAGGGTCACAATTTTAGGGACTACAGCCCACTTGTAGCAGAGGAAGCATAGCAGGAGGGACTGAGAAAGGTCCAGCTTGCTCTCAGGAGGGCTGTGTGCCACTAAAGATCAGAACCTGGACGAACGGGAAATAAGCCCAAACTTTGATTAGTGTCTACTGATCAGTGAGGACCTGCAAGGACAGCTCCATGAGGTAGAGAGTGGAGAAGTGGGGAGTCCCTCCCTGGCTTTGTTGGGGGATGAATGAGGAACTAGGATCTCCATGACTCTATTCAAGCCACGCAGAAGAAGAACACACTGGTTGATGGTACTGTAGAGTGCCAGGACGAATTTAGGACCTAAGTGTCAAGAAATAACTCTTTTTGGCTAAGAATACAGGAGACTGTTGTAACGATTCCTCCTAAGGCTTAGGACAGCACCCTTTCCTTTAAGAGCTCTTCACTCTCTCCGAGCCTGGCCTCTGCCACCGTGAATTCCCATCTCTTCGCATTGCATTCGTGGTCTGTGCTCTTTCCTCAGCTGTCTGAATCCCTGTAGGTCATCTCCAACTCTCCAGTCTGAGGGCACACAGTGCATCTGTTCTCCTCTGGTACCTCACAGGTGATGCAGCCTTAGAAACCATTGTTCTGATGTGCTGTTATTGGCAGGATGACATACTCCTTTGGTGAAGATAACTTTTCTTGTCTAACTACCATGCAAGTCACCCATCTCTGATAAAATTTATTTTGGCTACTTATTAAAATATCTAGGTCTCTATTTTTCATTTTGTTTATGACTGTAAATTCAACTTCTTTAACATTTTAATAAAATCTTAACATTTTTACAAAATTTTATATAGAACGTAGCCTTTTTATACAATTAAAGGATTAAAAAGCTATTTACGTGAAAAAAAATCCCGCAATAACTTTCTTGAGGTACTGTATCGTATACGTATACAAGGCTGGCCTAAAACTTGCTATATAATCTGAGATGACCTTGAGTTGCTGATCCTCTTATCTCTGCCTTCCCAGCTTTGAGATTCCAGGTGTGTCCCCTCATGCCCAGGCTTGTGTTAATTGGCATGTCATAATGTAATTTAAAAAAAAAAACCTAAGCCTTCACAAGTATCCTCATGAAGATAGCATTTTATAAACTCATACTGTTGTGACATTTCAAGCATTTTCTTATATTATTAATATTTTGGTTGTAGGAGGGTTTTCCTGTATTTCTTTGCTTTCATTGGTGGTCCATCTTTATTTTTGTTGCTTTCATTGGTTAATAAAGAAGCTGCCTTGGCCTGTAAGATAGGTCAGCCCTTAGGTAGGTGGAGTAGACAGAACAGAGTTTGGGGAAGAAAGGAAGTGGGAGAGTCGCCATGAGGCTCCCGCCACAGATGGATGCAGGTTAGACTTTTCCAGTAAGTCACCACCTCATGGTGACACACAGATTATTAGGAATGGGTTAGTTTATGATGTGAGGGCTAGCCAAGAAGAGGCTGGTGATGATGGGCCAGGCAGAGTTTAAATGAATACAGTTCTCATGTGGTTATTTTGGGTACAAGCAACCAGCGGCTGAGCGGGCCAGTGGCTGGCGGCTGGGAGCCGGGTGCTGGGAACACAACCGGCACCCCCCCTTTTTACAACATTTGGTAGAAGAGTACTTACTAATTTCATAAAATTCTAGCATTTCACTTATCCTAGAATTAGTGTTAGTTTCCTTAATAATTAACCTTCATTATTTTATTTGTTATTACAAATGACCTAATAGTAGACATCTCTCCCTCATTTGTTTTTTGTAGGAGTCCTGGAATTAGAACTATGGGGTCAAATGGTAGGGATGTTACCTGTCAACTGCTAAATGTCTTTTTCTGGTGTGTTTCAGTGCACCCCACCTTAGTGCACCCCACCTTAACCCTTACTTTATGTCCACTATTTGATTAGAGAAAATCCGTGCTACTTTAATTCACATTTTAAATGGATAATATCAAACATACACGTATGTGTTTGCAATCCATTTCTCATTCATTTGTTGTAGTGCTCACACATGACACTTAGACTTAAGGACCTAGGATTCTAAACATGGCTCAAACGTTTATAGCCTTTGCAGCCCTAGTACGTTGCTTTTCCAAGGTCTCATTTGTGGGATGAGACCATGATGAGAAACATGTAATTTGTGCAACACTGTCTTACTATAATGATAAGGAATATCAAGCCCCCATCCTGCCTGCATAAATCCTTGAGTGCCTAGGTATGGAGATTGCCAGTGTGGGAAGCAACACACTCTGTTCTCTCATGTCCTTGGTTGATTTTGGTTTTGTTTTAAGTGTGTAAATGTGACAAGAGGACAAACAGCAACACAAATAAAAAAGGACTGTAGCTGCATGCTGCACTGATATCTAGCCCAACCCGCAGACAGGCGCATGCAGTACCAGCACGCATGTGTGCTAGGTCCAACAACACACAGAGGAGTGGTGGCTACAGTACACCCAGCAATCACAGACTGTACCCAAACCACAGAGGGTAGGGTCTCATTCTACATTCTCAAGAATCACCCTGTGGCTTTATGGCTCTGCTTTACGGCATCCTCACCTGCGCCACTGTCTCCCCAGCCTCCTTGCTGCAGACTAAGTGAGCTGCTGCATCTTCTCAGTGCAGCTGGAAGTTGTGACAAGGCTTCCGTCGGTCTTCTTTGCACCTGTTCTCCGGTCTTATCCCTAACACTATGCTACCAATTGCATATTGTTATCCCGCCTCTGCTCCCTCCATGGAGTCAGCTCCTCTCTCCTCTTCCTCTGCTGTCTAAAATACCACAGCGCAAGACTGTTGTCTAAAACACATTCACTCCGGGGCAGTGGACACAGAGAGCTTGCGATTCTCAGCACATAGAAGGAGTTAAACTCCACAAGGAAACATTATCACTATCACTGCTGCTGGGTCTATTCTTGCTTACTAAAACCTTTTTGATTTAATCCTTGACTCACAGATAATGAGTGGGCCTTTCTGTCCTGCTGGAGATGGGTCTCTAGCTCTGGACATGACTGGCATTTTAGGAAGGATGATCATTTTGATATGAGACAGTTCCGTGAAACAAAGATTGATTCGGCAGAATGCCTGTTTTGCCAGCCAGATGCTGGGAGCGTGTCTTTTCCAGCTGCTGCAGGCAGACGTTTTCTCTAGATCTTGCCAAATAACTCCTGAGGGAAACCTCATCCTGAATTAAGAAACTGAGAATTGTCTTCCCTTGTTTTCATTAAAGCAAGCAAGCAAGCAAACAGACAAACAAACAAAACCCAAAAAATCTTGAGTCTCCAGGCCTCTTACTTTCCACAAGAATCCTCAAGATTCCTGCTCCTTTGTCACAAAGAACAGGTTAACTTCTGGTGTTCATCTCATTACGAGCTCTTGGGCTTCCTTTGTAAGTGAAAAAGAAGTTCACCAGGGTGTTCAGTTGCACTAAACACAGGCAATCTGTTGAGACTCTATCCCTAGGATGCAAAAAATATGTAGACCCTGAAATGCTGATTTTTTTTCTTTAACCCATATGAGACTTAATTTGCATGCCTGTGTGTGTGTGTGTGTGTGTGTGCATGAACATGCACACACCTCTCTGTTCCACTTCCTTCTGGCCATTAAAGGCAAAGGTTGATTTATTGGTTTCTAACAGTTTCTGCATATAGCTGTAACTGAAGTTCCAGTTCTGGTTGGAGACCTGCTGTTATCCAGGAACTTTTACTAAGCATATAAATGACTCCCCTGAATACGTAGAACCCCTTTTATTGTCTGGTTTTTTTTCCTCCTCTGAAGGTTCTGGGTACATCTGGTGTTTCCTGCCTTAGGGTTTTGTGGGTCTCCTTCTGGGGCCTTACAATAGAGAACTCCCTTGGAACCCAGGCTCCATGTCTTTGGGCATATTTCTTTATTTTGTTAATGCGTTTCACTGGTGGGGATGATGAAAGAATTCATTCACATGTGTTCAAACACACACTTTAGAGTCTACTACAGAAGGCAAGAAAACACTGTATCCACCAGCAAAGCCAAGGTCGTCTGACAGCACACAGCCTCCTTCCTTTGATGACTAGCCAGCACGGGGCTGCACCCTTGGGAAGGTCCTGCAGCAACCCAATACATATCGGGATCTGGACGGCTTTTTCTCATTTGCTTGTATTTTGTTCCTATCTTCAGTTTCACGCTCTTATTCCCTCTTACAAAGCTTTCTCTTAAATTATTGTCATTCCATTTCTCGGAACAATAAATCTCTGCATTACAGACTCAATTCTGTCATCTTTCCTGGTACACCTTGAGGGGCAATAGGCTCAGCGACAGTCAGGAAATGCTGTTTGGGAGACGCCACATCTCCTAGGCTGCCTGTGCCAAAGTTGTCCCCCATGGCCAGCCCAGAGGATCGAGACAGTAGCTTAGCTTCTGTTCTCTTTTCCTTTCCTTAACCGTGCAGGCAAACAGACCTTCCTTTCCTTTGCTGAATGGAGAGCGGGAGGAAGATGAGGTTTGCAAAGACAGACTTGAGGGAGCTGGCAATCACAATGCTTTCTTTAGATTGACTGTAGCTTCTTGGGATGGGTGCCCATCGTCATACTGAGGGTTCATTCTGGGTGTGTGCACGTGTGTGTGCATTTGTGTGGAGACCAGAAGTCAGCGGTCCATTCCACATGTCTTCATCAATTGAATCAGACTCACTTAATGAACCTGGTGCTCACTGATTTTCCCAGACAGGCCACCCATTGACTTCCAAGGATCCTCCTGTCTCTGCATGCCCAGTCCTGGGATGACAGAAGAGTCTCACAGTGTCCAGCCTCTCAGGTGGACGCTAGAGATTCCTACTTCACACAGGCGCAGCAAATGCTTTCTCAGCTGTGCCCTCTCCCCATCCGTTATGACAGTCTTCTTGGCTCAGTCCCTCTGCATCAAGCCTGGCTCCAGCGTGCTCTCCATTCCCTGGGTCTGCATATCTGTTTTGTTTTGTCACTTGATAAGGTCACAGGAGTGAGGTTCTTAGATTGTTGGCTGTTATACTACACTTTCAGAGTATTGATCATATGACTACCTTTCTGAGTTGGTCTGTTATTCTCTCCTTTAAGTTACAAATGAGGAAACTTAGGCGTAAGGAACTATATCTCCTATCCCTACAATGGATTGTTACTGAGCTATCAAATGGAACTAATTGTTGACATGGGCTTTGCCATGGCTGAGCCTGGTTCTGACTGAAGCCTGCTTTCATGCCCTGTACCAGGAAGTTCATTTTGGCACCCCAGGTTATCTCTTGAGGAGTTCACAGGTGCAAGGTGCTCTTGTTTTCTGCTTTCCTGTGCTCTTGGCTACTCCATATAGTCACCTGGCTTTCAGGGTGTGGCCACAGTTACCTTGGCTGGATCTCTGTGTGGAGGGACCCTCTGGGATGGCAGCCATCATTCACTAGTTCATGGCTACAGCTGTCTCTCACTTTTTTTTTAAAAAAAAAGCAAATTAAAAATGTGGCCTTTAATCCTAGCACTCGGGAGGCAGAGGCAGGCAGATCTTTGTGAGTTCGAGACCAGCCTGGTCTACAAGAGCTAGTTCCAGGTCAGGCTCCAAAGCCACAGAGAAACCCTATCTCGAAAAAAAAAAATTGGCTATGTGGGTATCTATGTGGGAGTATGTGGCTGTGAATGTAGGTAGCCCTGGAAATCTGAAGAAGGAGTTAGATCCTCTGGAGCTGGGATTGCAAGTGATCGGGAGCCACTCCTTGTCGGTGCTGGGGACCCGACTTGGCAGCTTCTGCGAGGCGAGTATGACCATTCTCACCCCCAGAACCATTTCTCGAGCCCTTCTGCTTTGTTTTACATGCTTCTTTTTCCTACATGGATTTCTCTCCACTGGATTATAGATTAGTTCATGAAAATACGAGTTTCAGCAGCAGAATCCTGGTCATAAAGTCTGCTTCCTCTTTGAAGAATGGAGTTTCTAAAACCGAAGTATATTAAAGCTGGGGCCATCTGTCCCAGGACAATGACTTAAATATCTGACACTCTTGTAGACTTCATTCCCCATCCTGCCTGTTCTTAACTAGGAATCATCTTGATTGAAGTAACAGAAAACTTGGTCCAAAGACCCAGAAACACAAATCTATTACCAACTCACATATATGAAAAGTCCAGAAACATATTTGCTACAGGAATGGCTACGTCCAGGTGTTGGAAGTTCCACCAGTGTAGCCCGTCTCTCTCCTCTTGGACCTGTTTCTGTTGAGTTTGTCTCAAAGGAAGGCATTTCTTCCTGATGAGAAATGCTTAATGCTCTACCCATGGTTGAGTTCTAAGTCCTTCAATGTGTTTTTCCCTTTTCCTCGGAAATTTCCAGGCTAATAAACTGCAAACAGAAAAGTGTTTCCATGTTTCTGGGCCCAGTTGAAGCTAAGTAGAAAGGACTTGGGTGCAGAGAAGGGTATGAACTCCCAGCTGCTCAGGGTCGTCCCTCAAGCCCCTTGCAGGTCTCTGACTTGTCGCTACTTGCTTCCCCTGGCTGATGTTGATACCGGATGCACTCAGTATAACCGCACTGTAGCGGTTGGAAAGAAAATAGCCACCAAAGGGAGTGGCACTATCCGGAGAAGTGGCTTTGTTGGAGTAGATGTGACCTTGTTGGAGGACATGTGTCACTGTGGAGGCAGGCTTTGAGGTCTCATATATGCTCAAGCCACAACCAGTGACACAGACAACTTCCTCTTGCCTGTGAGTCAAGATAGAAGAATTCTCAGTTCCCTCTCTAGCACCATGTCTGCCTGCATGCTGCCTTGCTTGCCGCCGTGATGACAATGCATTAAACCTCTGAACTGTAGGCAAGCCCCGGTTAAATATTTTGCTTTATAAAAGTCTCTGTGGTCATAGTGTCCCTTCACAGCAACAGAAACTCTAAGTAAGACAAGCATGGAAGAATGTTCCCCAGCTTTCAGAGAGTCTGATTTGAGTTCTTTATTTGGAACTATCATTAAATCGGTGTGGGCCAGAAAAAATCATCTAGGCACTAGGGCTTTAAAACCAACATCTGGGACTGAGCCACGAGTCTTCAAAGAGAGGAAGTCCTGAACCCGTGGAATATTCATCACACTCTCCTCAAGCTTTGAAAAGACTTCTGGCTGTGCAGAAGGTACACAGAATTCACAAGTCATGTCTTCACGGTGACACACATCTACAAAGAGTGACTGCCGTCCTGAGCATATGTCATGTTCCCCAATAGGAATGACTACCCTTCTCCGTGTGGCAGGTAAGTCACATTTAACACAGAGCAAGGGGAATGTGATTAACATGACAGTCTTTATCAGTCCCCGTGATTCAGCTCTAATTGTTTGGCTTTCAACACGCATTATTCTGTTGCCCTTGAACAATGGTTAGTGATAGGGGAGGATGGTGTCCTGTCATATGTCCAGCTCTGCTGAGTCCTTGTCATGACCTTGGGGACCTAACATGACTGAAGTGCCTAGGAAATGGGGACAGACAGATGGACACACAGAAAAGCTGAGATCAGGTGCACTGGACTCTCTGATGGAGAAACTGCAGCACCGGGAAGCTCAGCAAGTTTATTACATAGACTTGAATAGGGAGGTGGGGTGACTGCATGATATGAACAAGGAGGCAAAGTTATTAATACAGATGAGCAAGGAGGCAGGGCTTACAGTATGCAGCTGGATCAATGGTGTGAGTTTAGCTTATCTTGGTAGAAGCAGTCATGCCGAGAACAGTCTCCAGGCTATATCCTGGGGGAGATAGCTATGGTGGACATTTTCTACACACATTGTCAACATCCATCCATGGGCCAAAAGAAGACTTTGCCCTTCCTCTCAGCCTTACCTCAGAGGGTTGGAGGCTTTCCCATTTTCCCATGAATTTGAGGCTATGGTCAATGTCATGGCTGTGCCCACATCAACAATACATTCACTCAGGGATTTCTTTGTTCTCCACAGGGCTGGAAATATGATGGTTTTTACTTGTTTGGCAATGGGGAATCCAGATGAGGTCTCACAGTGACTGGATAGAGAGTTTCAATTCACCCCACTGACTTTGAAATTGATATGCCCTCATCACTGCGATTACTTTCTCTAGTGTGGTTATTTCACCTGGACTTGATATGGCCCTCCTGTGCAGAGTCAAAAGGTTAAACTTACAAGAGATGAGATGAGGGAGTTTTGCTTTGTTCAAGGCAGTCTTTGTGACAAGGGCAGTGTTTTCCTGTGTGGTAAAGAGAGGTGCCATAGATGACAGCCAGAGAGAGTTACCCAGGGCAATCTCCTCTTAGAGTGTGGGCACCGAGGGCCTTAGGGAGAAGAGTCTCTAATTCTTCTTTTCTTCTGAGCCTTTTGAGTTTTACTGGCTTTGTAGTAGACCAACTCCTACACATGTGTTTACCCTGAGAGATGTGTGCACTGATGATGCTAGAGGTGCTACAGTTGTGTGTGTGTGTGTGTGTGTGTG
>JAQHUG010000013.1:11620212-11635628 GCA_028555095.1 Dicrostonyx torquatus | reverse complement strand
ACATGGTGGCTCACAGCCATCTGTAATGAGATCTGGTGTCCTCTTCTGGCCAGCAAGCATACAGACAGACAGAATACTGTATATATAATAAATAAATAAATCTTTAAAAAATGTAATGTATAATTAACAAATATAGGTTGTTAATGGATAATCATCTATAATAGTCAAGTTTGTAGTCATGGTAGTTAGATATTCTAAGTATGTATAGATATATTTTAGATAGGCATTCTTCATATCTTTCAAAGACTGCAGGATATGGCATTTAATGTTTTAATAACTTAGGGCAAATATGACCCTGCCAGCTTGCTCCACCCAGTCCAACATGGCAGAAGTCTTTTCACTGCCTCTGAGAGCCACTCTTTCTGCCCCAGATCCAGGGTTGGGTCACAGTTGTTCTGTGTTGCCATTAAGCATTGTAGCACTCTGCTCACAAACTCCATTTAAATGCTTCATAGCCAGACCTCCAGAAAGAGTCAGAGTTCATGCTAGCGGCACAGCCCAGGAAGCCACTGTTTCAAAACCATGTGTCTTTTTTTTCTGCTACTGCTGAATCAGGAAGACCTCTCTTAAAGGAGCTTCAGCATGCCACCAATAAGCAAAGCCAATTTGGGAAAAAAATGCAGCTAAACTTTGTTTTTTAGTGCCTACAGTCCCTTTCCAAGCCCTCTTAGGCTTTATGCAGAATTAGCTAGCATATATTGGAGTGCCAATATGTTGTAAGAGGCTGCTAGTTAGTTTCCTGGTTGCTCAGGCTCCCAAAATAATCACACAGAAACCATATTATTTGCAATACTGTTGACCAATAGCTTAAGCATATTTCTGGCTAACTCATATCTTTAAATGAACCCATCTCCATTAATCGCCATGAGACTGTGGCTTACTGGGTAAGGTTTTGGTGTCTCTCTACCCTATCACATGTTCAAAACAGCTTCTTTGTTAATGAGTGGTATTCACAGCATACAGAGGGGGAATCCCACATCACCTCCCAAACCTTCCTTTTCATTTAGACAGAAAAGGAGAGGTGATGTGGGATTCCCTCTGTATGCTGTGAATACCATTGATTAATTTAAAAAAAAACTGCCTTGGCCTGGTTGATAGGGCAGAGTAGAACTAGGTGGGGAAAACTAAACTGAATGCGGAGAGGAAGAGGGGAGCCATGTAACTCTACTGGAGAGAGATGCTGGAACTTTACCTGGTAAGCCACAGCCTATTGGTGTTGCACAGATTAATGGAGATGGGTTAAATTAAGATGTAAGAGTTAGCCAAAAAGAAGCTAGAGCTAATAGGCCAAGCAGTGATTTAATTAATACAGTTCCTGTGTGGTTATTATGGGTTTGAGTTGCCAGGCAGCAGGGAAACAAACAAGCAGCCTCCCTACAGCAGACATGGAGATACATAGTTTGGAGTTTGCCCTGCTGGATTTTGGTCTTGCTTTGGTCCAGTATTTCCTCACTATGCTCTCTTCCCTGAATTTGGAATGGAAATGTATTCTGTGTCATTATATGTTGGAAGTATGTGATCTGATTTTTTTCCTTTGATTTTAAAGGTGATTACAATTAAGAGAGTGCATGAATCTCAGAAGAGACTTTGAACTTTTAAACATTGGTGACACTGTGATAGACTATTGGGACTTCTGAAGTTGGACTAAATGCATTTTGCATCACGATATTGTTACAAGCTTATGGGAGCCAGGGAGTGGAATGCAGTTGTTTGAATATAATTAACCCCCATAATTTCACAGGGAGTGGCATGTTTAGGAGATTAATGGCTTGTTGGAGAGGATATGGCCTTGTTGGAGGAAGTGTTCCACTGTGGGGATAGTCTTTGAGGTTTCGTATGCTCAAAATACCATCTAGTGTGGCCATCGACTTCCTGTTGCCTACAAGATGTAGCAGTCTCAGCTACTAGTCTAGCACCACATCGGCCTTAACATTACCATGCTCTCTGCAATGACGATAATGGACTGAACCTCTGAAACTGTAAGTGAGCCACCTCATGAAACACTTCTCCTTGTAAGAGTTGCCTTGGTGGTCATGTGTCTCTTCATAGCAACAGAGACCCTAACTATGACTTTTCCCTCCAGAGCAGATGACAGTCAGGGAATTTAGAGGAAAACTGCTGCCTTCTCAGCTTCCTGTGGCTGCAGCCCAGTGCATGAGGTTCAGCACAGCAGGGTCAGGAGGATGAGCACCCTGTGTTTTCTCTCCATCTGCTCCTGCGAGACCAGATTGTGATAGCAATATGGCATCTACTGCAGGATGATAACACAGGATCCAGACTTGGATAAACAGACTCCTACTTTATAACAGGAAATTATAATGCTAGACCCTGGAGGGAAACATGGTCAAAGAAGGTCCTGAAAACACAGTCACTGTTTCCAGTGGTCCCATAAATTAATAAAACATGGCATTTAACTACATCGGGACAACAGAACTCAAAACGTGATTACAGGATTTCCCATCTTCATGGCCTTAGCTAAGTCACTTCTTTACTCTAGAAACATTATCTTATCTCTCTGTTCTCCCCCTGGGAGGGGCCCGTAACTGTGTTCCATATAGAGAGGCCATGGCTACTCTGTAAAAGTAGGTGTGGTTCTGAACTGATGCTGTGACACATATGTTTTTCACAATCCCAGGCTACAAATGACACTGGTATGGAGAGTCCTGTTTCTTTGTCCCCTTTGTTTGACAACATAAAAGAAAGCATCACTTCACTGAGTCAGTGACTAATCGATGATTAAAGCCTTGGCTTCCTTTTATAGTGGACAAATTGAGATTTCCCCCAATCCAAAAAAAAAATCCATCTCTGAGGTATTTCTTTCCCATAATTTTTTGAAAGTATCAGTTCATACAGATGAGACTGTTTTGCTAGATTTATTGAGACATGATTTCTATATGAAATTTACCTATGTTATGTTCTGTGTAGTGTGACAAATTAATGTACTTTGAAATTATCACTGTGAGTGGCAGAACAGTCTTGATAGACAATGATTTTTTATTGTCTTCCCTTTCATCTTCTGAAATGGATAGAAGGTTCTAGACTCAAGATTAGGGAAGCTTTGTAACTATCAGGACAAACACAGCTCCTCCTAACTGATATTCAACACACTAGCCATGGAGAAGTGGTGTAGGAGGGTCCTTCTGTATTTCTGTTGCTTTCATTGGTTGAATAAAGAAACTTCCTTGGCTTTTTGATAGGGCAGCCCTTAGGTGGGAAGAGTAGACAGAACAGAGTTCTGGGAAGAAAGGAAGTGTGGGAGACGCCATGATTCTCTGGCCGAGATGGACGTAGGTTAGACCATGCCGGTAAGCCACATTCCTGTGGAGATACATAGATGACTAGAAATGGGTTAAAGCAAGATGTGAGAGTTAGCCAATAAGAGGCTAGAGATAATGAGCCAGGCAGTGTATTGAATTAATATAATTTTCATGTGGTTATTTCTGGTAAAAGCTAGCTAGGGCCAAAAGCAGGTCCATGGCCGGGAACCGGGCACTGGGAACACAGCCCACTCGTCGGCGGGGGCACAGCCACTAGCCTCATTACTACAGTTTGGTGGTGTAGGAGGGTCCTTCTGTATTTCTGTTGCTTTTATTGGTTGAATAAAGAAACTGCCCTGGCCTTTTGATAGGGCAAAATCTTAGATAGGCAGGGAGGACAGAATGGAATTCTGGGTTAGGGAAGGCTCAGGGAGAGCCGCCATGAAATCGCCAGTGTTAGACATGCTGAATCTTTCCCGGTAAGACCACTACCTCATGGTGACTTACAGACTATTAAAAATGGGCTTAAATCAAGTTGTAAGAGTTAGCCAATAAGGGGCTGGAGATAACGGGCCAGGAAGTATTTACATGAACACAGTTTGTGTGTAATTATTTCGGGTATAAGTTAGCTGGGACCAAAAGCAGGCCCATGGCCAGCAGCTGGGAGCTGGGAGCCAGGGAATGCAGCTCCCACAGCCCGCTCCTCCTCATTGCAAGAGAGTAGCTTACAGTGTTCTTGTGGAAAAGAAAGAGAGGGAACCATAGAGAAAACCGAATAAGGCAGCCCTGAAGGTGTTCAGGCTCCAGATGTGATCTGGGGATGCCTGTATGTCCATCTTATCAGGCCTAATAGCATCCCATGAAGTTCATCCTATCAACGTTTTAGTTTTATGGACAAGCAGTTGGAGGCATCGTGTGCGTTCACATTCCTTGCTGACAAAATGCAGCCATATGTAGGGAGCGGAGCAGAGAAAAATGTAGAGCTCAATAAAAATAATAATAAAAAAGAACCAAACATAAAAAAACAACGATATGTTGCAATAAGCAATGTAAAGGAGGAAAAATTTATTGTGGCTCACAGTTTCAAGAATTTCAACCCCAGGCCAGGTGGCTCCCTGGTCTGGATCTGAGATGAGACAGAATGTGGTGGTGGTAGAAGTGTGTGGTGGAAGAGATTGCTACTGCATGGCAGCCAGGAAGCCAGGATAGTGAGAGGATGCAAGGGCTTAGGTGGGCCAGACTGTCATGGTGGCAGGGTATGGGGAGGTCACTATGGCTGCCAGGAAGCAGGAGAGAGAAAGGAAGAGAAGGGTTTCAAGTTCTCCTTCAAAGCTCTGTCCCAAATGAACTGCTTCTCCCAACTAACTTTATCTGCAGGGTCTTTCATGCCTCCAGATCTCAGCATCTTTGGAGGACGTCGTGGGTATCAGTTCTGGAATAGCTAATTATATTGTGTATGCAAGGTAACCTGTATCATAAGTGCCATAGCCAGGGTTGGAAGCACAGCTTACTCTAGAACCCAGTATTCCACAATCTGTGAGAAGCAAAAATGGGCTCTTTCAGGGAAGAATGGAAAAGTGCAGGCTGAGAAAGAACCTTACAGCTAAGGTGGAGGGTTTGTCAGGACTGATGAAAGGGGCCCTGCTGTGACCCAGTGGTCATCTTTGTGTTCTTTGCTTTATGTTGGCGGGATATTAGAATGTATATATTATATTTCGCTAGCAAATTAGAAGGCCTGGAGATAATATTCCTACTGAATTTTCACATTTTCTTAAAATTAAGTTATTCTTAATTAAAAATATAAACTCTCATTTTAGAGACTTTGGAAAGGATAATTTGTGCTCAAAATTCAAATTCCTCAGCTGAGTTAATACACTCAAAAGTAGGACTCTTCTCCCCTTAAACCATAATTTCCATCCTGGAAGTGGATCAGAGCAGGAAAGATGCCAGCTAAGTAGAACTGACCAGATGTCTATGAGCACCAGTGTTAGCTACAAAAGGTTCTCCTGTTCTCAGCCGGTATCTTCTGCACATACATAACACATGGATTAAAAAACAAACTATTAAAGCCAATGTTACTCAGAGTTTAGCGATAAAGTAATATAGAGGCCAAAGAGATGGCTCAGAGGACAGAGAATACAAGTGTGATGGCTACAGTTAGGTCCCTAGCACATGTATTGTCTTAGTTTTGTGTCTGCTGTTGTAATAAAACACCCTGGGAGGAGCAATGTAGGTGGGAAAGATCTTATTTTAGCCTATAATTCCAGGTCATAGTACAGCGATTTGGGGCATTCACAGATGGAGGAGCTTGGGATAGCCAGTCATATCACATCCAGAATCAAATGCAGGGAAGCATGCATTCCCCCCTCTCTCTCAGCTTACTTTGTTCAGTCTTTTACAGTTCAGGATCTCCTATCTAGAGATGGTGCCACCACGGTAGTTGAGTTCCCATCTCAACAAGCTAGTCAAACTAATTCCCACAGACATGGAAAACTGATCAAGACAGTACTCCATTGAGGCTCTATTCCCAGGGATTTTAATTGGTGTCCAGTTAACAGTTAAAACTAGACATCACACACTTAAATGCTGGGCAGATGTAGCCACCACCTGTAACCACAGCACTTGAGAGACAGAGACAGGAGGTCCCTGGGGCATCCTGGCTAACTAGACAGGTTGGAATTGTTGGCAAACTCTGGATTCAGCAATAACACCATCAAGGCAGATACCCAGTGTCAATTTTGGACCTCAGTGTGCGTGCTCATATATGCCCATGTGCACATGTAAATGTGTGACCACATACATTTGAAGAGCCATGTATAAAAACACACACACACAGAGAGAGAATAATACAGTAAAATATAATCCTTACATCAATCCTATGTTAATAAAAAGCAGCCTTAACATAGAACACTGGCTGTACCTTCACAGGTTGCAGCTCTTTTACTGTGTTTTGTATTCAGTGGTTGGGTCTCAGTCAATTCCTTTCCCTCTCTCAGGCAATGTTAGAAGGACCCAATGGAGCCCCAGTGACACTCAGCACTCGTCAACCAAGGAGGCCAAAACCAAACCCCAACAACTTGGAAAATGAAAACTTCCACTAGAATTGCAGCCCACAAAACTAAGCAAGACACACGAGGTAAGCATAAAGCCAAAACCAACACCTTGCAAAACAAGAGATTTAAAAAGTGCCTGAGTCTCTTAACACGGGAGTTGAAGGGTCTAGTGCATTGCTTATTTTCCTCATTGATGTGACAAAATACTTAAGAGAGACAACTAAGGAAGAAAGGAAGAAGGGAGGTCGGAAGGAAGAAAGGAAAGTAGGAAGGAAGAGTGGGAGGGAGGAAAGGAGGGAGGGAAGGAAGGAGGGAATGAAAGATGAAGGAAGAAGAGGATTGTGTTGACTCGTGGTTTGATAATGCAATCCTTCATGGCAGGGAAGGCATGGTGGCAGGGGCATGGGTGTCAGGGTAGTGAGGGGCTAGACACATAACGCATGGAATCAGGAAACCGAGAGAGAAGAATGCTGGAGCTCTACTTGGTTCGTTATTTTGCTCAATCTGAGACACAAGCGTATGCCTCCTTCCCTTGTCAGTTAACTCTCTCTGGAATGGCCCTCACAGATATACCCAGCAGCTTGTTTCCCAGGTAACTCTGAATCTGTCAAATTGACATTGAAGACTAACCTCACATCTAGGATACCTCAAACACTCAGCTACAGGAGTGGTACCAAAATCTTTTGAATTCCCATAGGCAGCAAACAAGAAAACACTACCATTGCCACAGCACATCTTCAACCTCAGAGATTGTACAGAAATTACAGAATACATAATTAAACACAAAATACAAGGCTACAAGAGGATAAAAATTTAGGACAAAAAGAAAATGTCAAGATTTAGGACAGAATTATGAAACCAAAGGCATGAGTCTAAGAGGATAAAGATGATAAATTAGACTTTACTAATATTTGAATCCTGGGTTTTGAGAAAGTCTATGTCAAGAGAAACAGTGGAGATAGGCAGAAGAATTAATATGTATAAGCCTCATATCTAACAAAGGAGTTATATCTAGAATGTGGAGAGGACTCTAAAAGATTAGAAAATTCACACAATTCAAACAGAAAATGGACAAAAGATATGAAGAGAGATTCCACTGACGAGGATGTACTTATAAAAAACAAAAAGGCATGTGTATAAAATTGAACATCCAGCCAAGCTGAAGTCACAGCGAGGTATGGTGACAGACCTATCAAAACGGTCGCTGCTTACAAACAAAAGGAACGTTAGAACAGCAGATGCTAGCCAACACTGGGAGAACTATGCTCACAGCTCGTCAGGAATGTCAAACTCCACCATCACCATAGAAAAGAATTTTCTTAGATCCTTACAGAGCTTAGCCTACCAGAAGTATACAGTTCAGAAATCTCTCTCCAGATGAAGGCATATTTGTGTTCAAATGAAAACCTATATCCAACAGAACATAAGCATCATAAACCACTTCACTGCAATAGGTAAGGTGTCTTTTGGCAGGAGGTTAAACAGAATATGATTGATGTATTATAGAATACTTAGGATGATTTTTATATTTCTCAGTGAGAGAAAGGGATGAACTACTAATAGACAAGGATGAACTTTCGAAGAGATGAAAAAGAAACCTTGTAACCAAAAGCATAACTGTAGCTTTTCATTCATGTAGCATTTTTGAAGTGGCAGTACCATAGATGAGGAACCCAGTAATGGTCGCCAGTGGCTAAGGGTAGGGAGGGGTATTATGCACTGATTGTGTCTCCCTCAAACTCACGGCAGGGTTCCTAACAGCAGCACCTGAAGTATAGTCTTATTTGAAACGGTATCATGGCAGAGTTAATTAAGCAAGATGAGTTCAAACTGGAGCAGGTAGGGTCACTCATCTAATCTGTGTGAACTTTAGGTGAAGTTTAGACAGAAAGACACACGAGAACATGATGTGGAAGTGAGGGCAGGGACCAGCAAGATGGCCAACAAACCAGGGGACACTGGGAGAAGGAATATGGCCGTTGTCAGAGCTGTCCTAGAAGGAATCAGCCTTGCTGATTTTCCTGTGGATGCTAGGCTCCCAACGTCCGGAACTTAGACGTGCATCTCCATATCTAAGCCACCCTGTCCATGGTGCTTCCTTCTGTCAGGAGAAGGCCATGGGGGAAAAGGAAATGCACATCAAAAGGACAGCAACATGCATACTGCAGCTCTGTAGACGTCCTGCCCTATGCTGTTGTCACTGTGCCCTTGAGAATGAAACCCGTGAAGGGTGGCCCCAACTCTACTCAGTTTTTCAGTGTTTGCTGTGCTTTATCTGAGGACACATTTCAGTTATTGGTTTCTATATTCTTTGAAATCTCTTATATCCATGTATTTTTGTTCCCCCCCCCCAAAAAAATCATTTTACTTTTGAAGAAAAGTTGGTTTGCCTTTCCCAAAACTTTTGAATAGCTTGTGTAGTCATTCATTTGAGCTCCCCATTGATGGCATGTCATCCTACGAGAGCAGAAATATTACAGTTTTCAGTACCCCCAGTATTTGCACACGTGAAGGGGAACTGTGGTCACTTCTGTTGTATCTTCTGCTTCTTTAGCACGCTACTGTCTCAGCCCACACGGCTATGAGAAGACAAGACCCTGGGGAACACTTCTACTGGGCCTGCCGCGGCAGCCCTGGAGAGGCAGCACAGGGATATATCCTTTGGCTGACTTGCAGCGAGAGCCTGAAATGCCTGCCCATGCAGCCCAGGTAGGCAGATTTGAACCAACCACAGCCTTGTTTTCTTTGCCCAATCACACACCTGTCTCTAAGCACTTCCTTAGCAGTCTTCAGCCTCGGAATCCCCCCATCTCTCAATCTAGGGGGGCACCTAGAGTTTCCTGAGGCTTGTGAAAGCAAAGACGTGTGGCACAAACTATCTCCAGCAACTCCCGTGTGCCTTTAGGAGCTGGCGCAGGAGGGTGAGACTGACATGTGGCTATCTCAGGCCAGCATATGGGTGAGTGTTCCATAAGGTTGGGGCTAGAGTGGTCTGGCTGGCTATGTGGCTGATAGTCCTTTGGCTCAAGGCAGCCAGCGTAGAAAAGGCAAATCTAACAGCTACTAATTAAGGAGTCTTTCCCACTCCTGTGTTTTTGTTCATAGGAGCATGGGCATAAGAAGGAATGCCTACAATATACAGTTAAAGAAGTTATCGTTGACACAGTCATGATTTTAATGTATTTTGACAGTGTTTTAATGGCACTTGGTGTCTGCCCTGTATCCAAGGAGATGCGGTGCTATTCATTGCTGTCAGCTTGAGACCAAGCAAAGGTGGGGAAATAGATGGAATTCTGTCCTTTCGTCCTTTGGACATTTTCCTTCTCGTGTTTTCCATGTTTGAAGCAGAGCACAGTGTGTGCCCTGTTAGTGTGCAGACCTCCCTGCCCTCTGCAGTAGAGTGGAGGAAATAAATGAGAAAGTGCACCAAGGTGGAACCAGGTGCTGAGTGAGTTCACTTTCGACACAGCGTTGTTGACGGAATGAGCATCAGGCCCACAGACAGAAGGGTACGCTTTCCCACTGCCAGCCTTGACACCTGCTTGGTGACTTGGGGGATTTATTAATAGACTGAGCTCAGATTCCCTGACTGGAGCACAAAGATAGATTTTTGTGGGGGGATGATTAATACAATAATAAATCACCAAGGAAAGATGTTTAAAGCTCTAGTAAGTACTTAGTAAGTGTTCATTTCCTTCCCACTCCCATGGAATGCTGAATTTGGAGCCAAATGGTACTCTCTTGAGCCAGGTAGAGGAAGAGTCATAGAAGGAATAAGATAGCAGATTGCTCCTTATCTATTGTTGTGGCAGAAGTTGCACCAGAGCAGACGGGATGGTTCAGCAGAAGTGGGAAGAGTCTTCGTCCCCAAGCTTGTTAAGCTGGATTCTGCGGGACCTACCCAGTAGAAGGAAAGAAGTGATCCCTATGGGCTGTCCTCCTTTTTCCCCATGGACATTGTGGCATGTGCCCCAACTAACTAGAGAAGTAAATAAACGTTAGAAAAGAAATTGCTTTGAATTTAGTGATTTCAAACAGAATAACCATTGCTTCAGAGTTTCTGTAGGTCATAGATCTGGGCATTCCGTCTTCTATCTCCCAGCAATTCACATCTCCTTTACTCCAAATCCTTGGTCCCAAGATGACATCAACACAACAGCCTGATCATCATGTCCTTTGCGGGGTTCAGGGGGAGAAGGATCTTCTTATATATGATAGGATAAAAGGGTAGATTATTGAATCTACTCAGAAAATAAAAAAGGGAGGATATAGATATGATAAGATAAATAGGTAGATTGTACCTCAGTCTGAAAATGGTGAGCTTGTCTCTAGAGAGAGCTGTCTCCTCCCATCTTATATTCCGCTCTAGTGCTGGGATTAAAGGTGTGCACCACTGCCATCTGGTTTCTATGGCAAACTAGTGTGGCTACTAGGATCAAAGGTATGTGCCACCACTGCCTGATCTGTAAGGCCAACCAGACTAGCAGTTTTACTTTCTGATCTTCAGGCAAGCTTTATCTATTAAAATACTAGTGAAATATCACTTCACCTTCTTGACTTTATTTAAACTCGGTTCCCTGAAGCCAGGTCCCTCACCATGACAACCTGTAAAATTAGAGTCATTTAACTGACACTTCCTGCCTCGTAGACCGGGGAAGGTCAGGTATGGAATAACTTCTATAGACATTCCTGTCCAAACATGGAAAAAACATGGTCTCTAGGTTCTCTGAAGTCTCCTGGAGAAGTGTCTCTTACTTTGCTGTTATGATGAAGGAGACCACATTTTTTAAATCCCCATTTGGACAGCATCCTTATCACAGTTTAGAGGAGACTGTACCACAGAAGAGTCAGATTAGAGTTGAAGATATACCCACACTCACTGTAAAGTCTAGGCTCTTCTGTGGTCAGTTTTCTTATGTATAAAGTGGGAATACTACTTCTCTCCTACATTGCCACAGGAATTGCAACAAAAAGAAATGTTGTGTGTAGGGCTTCTTTTGCCTTCAGTTCATTTGAGAATCAGTAACCCCCCCTCCCATAGACCAATTTGCACAAAGGTCACTGGAATGAGAGCAATTGGCATTTTTAGGCCTCATTTAGCTCTGGTTAATGGCTTATGGATTCCTGCATGGTCAGGCTGTCTTAGAGATACCAGTTAAAGCAGAAAAAGAAGTGAGTGCCATGTGACCTCAGGGAGGGGAGCTTGCAGGGTCTTTCTGGACCAGGCTGGACAGGGATGTCTTTGTAAGATGTTACAGTTCTCCAAGCATGGATGAGGGAGAGCTAGAAGCCACAGCCCTACACAGAGAACTGTGTGTATCCGAGGAATGCTGAGAACACTAGGGGAAGGTCACTGGTGGGCTGTACAGTATCTTGTGGTCAGCCATGAAACTATACATGCAAGTCACATATAGACTGATGAGTTTGTGCCTGTGAATTCAAGGACACACACACACACGCACGCATGCACGCACGCATGCACGCGTAGTGAAAAAGGAGGCCATGGATTTAAAAGAAAGCAAGGAGGGATATATGGAAGGGTTTTGAGGGAGAAAAGGGGATAGGGGGTAAACAATATATTATAACCTTAAAAAATTAAAAACATAATTTAGAAAGGGATGTTGTAGTTGTTGTGTGCTTTTGGAAGTATGGGAAGTTAGGACCCCTTCATGTGCAAGCTTTAAAGTTGACTGGCCTTTGCTTTTTGAAGATGAAAATGTGTTGTTTCTTGGGGTCTTGAGGTAGTTGCTGCGATGGTTAGTGTTAGGTGGGACTGGTGGAGCCCAATTACTGCTGCTTTCTTCTTCTCTAAAAGATTTATTTCTTTTCTGTGAGTGAGCGTGTGCACGCAGGCGCACGCATGCCAGTTTATATGTATATATGTGTGCATCACTCTCATGCAGATGCCCACAGTGACCAGCAGAGGGCATCGGGTTCCCTAGAACTGGCCTTAGAGGTGGTTGTATGCGTCCCAACCTGAGTGCTGAGAATTGAACCTGAGTCCTCTGCAAGACCATCGTGTGTCCTTAACCACCCAATCATCTCTCCAGCCCCCAGAGTTCTTACGTCTAATTCTAAAGGATCAAATACTGATTTTTTAGCTGGATAATTCTATAATCTTCAACAGGTAACTCAGTTTAACTTTCTCTGCCTTATTTCTGAGAGTCACCGTATGTCTGCCTCATAGAATTGTGTTGAGGATTAAATGAGTTAATTTAAGCAAAGCCACCAGGAGAACCACACACACCTGGAGCAATTCTTGCAATAATGTTGACTGTTATTATTGTTATTTCAAGTTTGTGGAAGCTGAGAAAAGCAAATTTTGCTCCAGTCAGTCACCAAGGGGCACCCAGGGAGCAGGCAGCGGCTTGTTACATTACATATAACCGTAGTAGTTCCAGGTTAGTGAATATAAAATAATAATAATAATAATAATAATAATAATAATAATAATAATAATATAAATAGCACGGAGCCTCATGCTTGGGCATGTAATGCTACAACCTAATCGGGAGGAATAAATAGACAAGAAATCACCAAACTATTTGAGAGAGGAGAAAGGAGACAGGGGATTTGGTGGTGTGAGGACATAGATAAGGTGACCCAGAGTAAGATACACCCCAGGTGAGCCAGGCTGGAGTCCACCTCTACCCTGGAAAGAGAAGGCGGTGTAACGAGGCTATTGGCTGGAGGCGCTGTGAAGAACCACAGACAGTGGGGCTGTCAAATGGAAGCATGGAATCTGACAGAAGAGCCACTAGGGGGTGCCGCTGAGTCAGAGAGCGGATCCCAGGCTGGGTCTCCCCTTTCTCACCTCTCATCCTCCTGTGGCTTCTCCTGGTCAGCCTAGCTGAAGATCAGCTAAAAACAGCCAATAGGCCTCAGCTTCCTGCCATACCAGGCAGACCAAAAGCAGGATGAGGAACAGAAGACAATCAATCATCAATCAATCAATCAATCAATAAAATACAAAAGAAAAAAAAGGTCCAAGGACTGACAAGGTCATCTTTCCTGTAATCATGGAGGATGTGTTTGATTCTCCAGCCTACACATGCAGCCGTTGAGGTTAGGAAAAGTGAACTTACTGATTCAAGTTCTCAGCACTGGGAAAGCAGCAGAGGCCAAGACGGGATCCCACGTGGCCCGACTTCAAAGCCCGCATCTGTCTCTATGAGGCGTCTGGACTGTGCCTGTACATGCTCTGTTCCCAGACTTTACCTCCACGGGCCGTGGGGCCCTCTCCACCGCTGCCCTCCAGCGATGACTGTACTTTGACACTCACAGGCTATGCTCGCTTGCCTTGAAGAACATCATTTTAATGGAGAGACTTCAGGCACGGGGAAAGGTGGGGGAGGTCCACAGGACCTCATACCTTTCAGAGTGTTTCTGTCTAAACCATAGCCCAAGGCCTTGATCCCATTGGAAACCAAGGCAGGCATAGCTGAACTCCACTGTGGAGGCTTTGGAAATGTTACTCCCTTCATGCCTGGAGATCCTGAATTGATGAACTATGAGGGACCTTGAAATTTAAAGTACCTCCTTCTGAAGCCCAGCCCCGGCTGGTCCATCTGCTCTGCCGGTCTGCATGGGTGGGCACAATTTGCCTTGTTAGAATTAAGTTCACTGTTTAAAGGGCATATTAGCATCCAGGCTGCTGCAGCATCTGATGCAAACATAGCGGGCGGCTGGGAGAATTTTCCAACCCTCAAATCTGCAATAGTCTCACTAGCATGGGCTAGAATGGCCCGGCTAGAAAACCGCTAGGAAACTCTTATGCAAACAGGCAGTACTCTGTCTCGAGGAGGATCTCTGTGTCTTATTTCTCTTTTGTCCCTTCTTCTTGGTCTTCTAACACTTTATATTTGCCTTTAGGAGCCAGGGGAGGCTTTGCACCAAGGGAGACTGCTTGATACGTCAAGGTGTCTCACTCACTTTGTTTCTAGATACTCAGAGTTTTGCTGAGCATTCTGGGGCTAAGTTCAGACACACAGATGCTGGAGGTAACTCAGTGAGTGAATGTCTCTAAATAGGACTTGTACTATTAGATTATTACTACTAGATTATAATAATAATTAGATTATTATTACTAGATTATTTTTGTAATATAAAAAATAAGTTTCAAAGTTAAATTCTACTAGCTTACTAACAAACTTCATTCTGAGTGCTCTTTAATCAATGTTGTGGACTTTAAGACATGGATGGAAATTTTCACCCCAGCATTCTGATTAAATTTGGGTCAGGGATGGATTTGGTTACTGCTAATTATAAGCTTGCTAAAGCGACTCTAAAAAAATCGGTGAATCGAGAAGTATCATGGTTATGCCCTGACTTCATACTATAATGTTCTTTAATACCATGAACACGTAGCTTGGGATTTGTACCTTCTACCTAACAGTTGTGTGACTTTAGACATTTAGTTTCTGTGAGCCTATAGTGTGTGCTAACAGCGCACAGGGTGGGAGGAACGAGAAGAGGTGCCATTGGCCGTAAAAGTATTGTTTATAGAAAACTCAATTATTTATTACTATTGTGTGTTTGTGTGTGATGTGTGTCTTGGGGAGTTTTCTCCGTCCTATGCTATCAGGACATCAGGCTTATGCAGGGGCTGCCATTACCCACCAAGCCATCTCGCCACCACTGGGGAAAATTGAAAACAATAGCAAAAGTGAATAAAAGCCAATTTGACTTTTGTTTCCACTCCACAATGGTAATTTAAAGCAATCATATGGCAGCTCCCTTAAATAGTTTCAATTCTCTATAATTTATCATTTAGGGCCAACAATGGCATAAAAATATTAAGTGGAAAGTTCCAGAAATAAACAAATTGAGTGTGATTCTAAGTAGTGACAAAAACCTTTCGCCACCACATATGTCCAGACAGAGTTGTGAGTCACCCATCTGTGCAGCGTGTGTGTGCTATGTATACTGCCCTCCTGTGAGTTACCCGTCTGTGCTGTGTACACTGCCCTCCTGTGAGTCACCCGTCTGTGCAGCGTGTGTGTGCTGTGTACACTGCTCTCCTGTGAGTCACCCGTCTGTGCAGCGTGTCTGTGCTGTGTACACTGACCTCCTGTGAGTCACCCGTCTGTGCTGTGTACACTGCCCT
>JAQHUG010000013.1:11552498-11568617 GCA_028555095.1 Dicrostonyx torquatus | reverse complement strand
TTCTCCTCCCAGAACTTCCATTCTGTCTACTCCGCCCACCTAAGGGCTGAACTGTCTATAAGCCAGGCAGCTCTTTATTTAACCAATCAAAGCACAGAAATACAGGTGGACCCTCCCACATAGAAGGAGAGATCTGACTCCTGCAAGTTGTCATCAGACCTGCACTTCTGAGCTATGGGTGGCTTATGGCTTCCACCCACGCAAAATGAACAAATAAAATCTAATTTAAAAGATTGAAGTGTGAGGCCCTGAATTAGCTGCTGGGACACACCAGGAGAAGGTTGGAAAATCACCGAGGATATTTCTGGTGTGCTGCAAACTCCATTTCCTTTCATGTCCTTTAAGTAGTAATTAGAAAGACTCTTAAAATATTTGCGGTCATTGAATTAGATTTCTTTGATTAAAACATAATTTCTTAACAAGACCACCCAGGGCAATAATTCATATTTGGGGTACAATTTGTTTAAGAACCACTCCTAATCGAGCATAAGGAAGAGAGTTAATTGGGGAAGGACTCTGAGCTCAGAGAAACAGAAGGATGGCTTAAATGGATAAAGAAGTGTTATTCCCATCATTGACTCCCTGACATATGTAGAGAGATGTGAGGTTTTTCAGAAGTATAAAGAGTTGAAGATCTTTGTCTGTATGCAAATAAAACCACCTGTTTCCAAGGGGGGAGACACCAGTCTTGTCATCTCCACCCACAGCTAACAAGAACCAGTTGTTAACACTTAGCAGTTCCCAGCGGCCTGAGTCTCTTGTTCCTCCTGAAGTCAACTCACTCTGATCTCAGGATTCTATGTGACGCAGGGGATGCTGTGTTCCGGGGTCCCTCTGCATTTTTGTTTGATCTCTGAGAGCTTTAGGCAGAGGTGCAGCCCAGTCCGTAGTCTGAACATCTCCACTGATGAGTCAAAGACCGACGTGTAGTGTCTGTTGTTCACCCTCCTCTCAAGTCTGCCCTTCACGAGTGAACACGTGATGGAACTGTGGAGTCCTCCATTACCCTGTGGTCTCCCCAGCCCCCTGCATTTACTCAATCGTGATTTGCTTTTGGTAGGATGGCCATTTTCACTGTTCATTCTACAGATCCTTGAGCATGGGAGATCTTTCCATCTTCTGTTAATCTTCTTCAGTTTCTTTCTTCACTATCTTGATGTTTTTATCATACAAGTCTTTCACTTGTTCGATTAGAATGAATGTAAGGTATTTTATGTTATTTCAGGATATTGCGTAAGCTGTTGTTGCCCTAATTTCTTCCTTGTTCCATTTGTTATTTTTATATAGGAGGTCTACAGATTTTGTGAGTGAATTTTGTATCCAGCACCTCACTGAAAGTATATTTCAACTGTAGGAGCTCTTGAGTATAATATTTAAGGTCACTTATGTATACTGCCATGTCACCTACAAATAAAGGTACGTTGACTTCTTCTTTTTCAATTTATAGCCTCTTGATCTCCTTTAGTTGTTTCATTGTTCCAGCTGAGACTTCAAGTACTATGTTGAATGGATGGAGAGAGTGAACAACCTTATCTTGTCCTGATTTTAGTGGAATTGCTTTGAGTTTCTCTCCATTGTGTTGTCTATGAGCTTGCTGCAAACTGTCTTTATTATATTGAGGTATGTCTCTTGTATTCTTAAGCCCTATAGGACTTTCAGCATGAAGGGGTTTTGGGTTTTGTCAGGGGCTTTTGATACATCTAATGAGAATATTATATCATTTTGGTCTTTCAGTCTGTTGATATGGTGGATTACATTTCCTGATTTTCATATATTGAACCATCCCTGCATCTCTGGGATAAAGGCTATCTGATCAAAGGGGACAATCTCTTTGATGTGTTTCTTGGATTCAGTTTACCACTGGTCTGTAATACTCTTTCTTTTTTGGGTCTTCATGTGCTTTAGGAATCAGGGTAACTGTGGCCTTGTAAAGTAAATTGGACACTGTTCCTTCTCTTTATATTTTTTGGAGTAATTTGAGGAGTATTAGCAATAACTCTTCTTTGAAAGTCTGGTAGAAATCAGTGCTAAAACCATCTAGTCCTGGGTTTTTTTTTGGTTGGTAGACTTTTAATAATTGATTCTGTTTTGCTAGGGGTGATAGGTCTGTATAGAATGCTTATCTGATCTTGATTTAAGTTTGATAAATGGTATGTATCTAGAAAATTATCCATTTTGTTTAGGTTTTCCAATTTGGTGAAGTACAGGTTTTTAAAGTATGTCCTTATAATTATCTGGATATCCTTGGTATCTGTTGTTATGTCCCCCTTTTCATTTCTAATTTTGTTAATTTGGATCTTCTGTATCTCTATCTTTTTAGCTATTTTGGCTAAAGGTTTGTCAGTTTTATTGATTTTTTTTCAAGGAACCAACTCTTTGTTTCATTGATTCTTTGTATTATTTTTGATTATTTGTTTCCATTTTATTAATTATAACCCCAAGTTTTATTAATTCTTGCTGTCTACTCCTTTTGGCTATGATTTCTTCTTTTTGTTCTAAAACAGTAGATTTTTTTTGTTTTTATTTTTAAGCAATCTTATTTTACATACCAATCCCAGTTCCACACTCCCACTCCGCCCATACTCTCCGCACCCCACCCTCCATCCACTCATCAGAGAGGGTGAAGCCTCTCATGGGAAGTCAACAAAGTCTGTCACATCACTTGAGGTAGGACCAAGCCCCTCTCCCAACACCCTGAAGCTAGGCTGAGCAAGGTATTCATCCACAAGGAATGGGCTCCAAGAGCCAGTTCATGCATTCGGGATAAATGCTTGTTCCACTGTTACTAGCCCCACAAAGTGTAGATCAGGACCCCTTTTGACAGGAGTGCCCTCCATTTCTAAGCTTTTCAGTATTGTTGTTTACCTACTGGTCTCCCATGCCATTGGAATAGATTGTCAATAAGGTACTGGACCCTGCAGGATCTTGCTTGTCCCCAGCAGGATCTTGCTTGTCCCCACATTTCTAGCTTCATTGCATCATGCTTCCATTCTAGCTATGACACAAAGGACGTGTGTGCTTACTTTTGCTGGGATGTCGTCTTTCTTGCCTTCTTTGTGTTTCTATAGGAGCTGCCCGTTTCCTCACTAACAACACTTCTGTTAAATCATTGTTGACTTAAACACTTTATGAGCACCCATAGGCTGCTTTAAAGGTCTTGTTTGTTGGATCTGGGCCTGCTGAGATGTGGTAGACAACTGGCAAGTATTTGCTAAAATTTCAAGCCTGAAGTAGGTCTGTCGGAAATTGGAATTTACTCTGAAGGACTGGTGTCTCTTTCAGGCACAGTTCTCTGAACTTCTGTTAACCAGTCTTCACTCTCTACAGAAAACTTGAAAGGTGTTGTCACCAAAAGGCAAGAACACTAAAATGGAATCAACAAGATCTTCCTATGTTTCATATTTTGGTCATCATCATTTATGTTACTTTAAAACAAAAATGGCAGCTCACCCATTTCTCCGTCAAGGCTGGTTCATAACACAGAATTCAAACTCTTTTGTCTAGCTTGTAACTCTATCTGTGGTTTAGGCTATCTTGATTAGCAAACAGAATATTTGTTACCTTTTCCATTTGAAATAAGAAAGTCGAGATATTCGGGGACTGGAATATTTGAGACTGTGGTTGTTTGTTTGTTACTATGACAAAATGGCTGAGGAAAAAAAAACCTTAAAACTCAAAAAAGGTTTTATTTTGATAAAGATTCAGGTAAAGTCTGTTAGTGGACACTGGTTACATTGTTTCTGGAGCTGTGGTGAGGTAGGATTTCATTGCCTCAGGAGCTGAGGGTGCTAAGAATCTGATAGATGCTGAGAAGACAAGAAAGAAGGAAGAAAGGGAGGAGGAGATAAGAGAAGGTGGGGGAGCTAGAAAACAGGAAGGAAACAGAAAGCAGAAGCAGAAGGGAAGGAAAAGAAATCTTTTAAAATTTTCTTATTTAATTCCTTTCATGCAATAATTTTGATTATATATTTTCCTCCCCCAATTCCTCCCAGATCCAAGCAACTTCATGTTTCTCTCTCTTCTCTCTCTCTCTCTCTCTCTCTCAAAATGAAGAAAAGAAGAAAACAACCACCACATCACAACAGCAATAACCCCTAAATCAAAACAAATTAAAAGAAAAAACAAAGATTGGCAAAGAAGGTGCATGCATGTGCACGCGTGTCTGCCCTGGTGTGCAGCTGACATGTTCAGAGATTCTCCACTGGAGAAAACTGGTTTTCCACTTGTCAGCAGGTGTCATCTGCAAATAGCTTCCTGGTTAGCAGTGGGATTTGTGTCCACTTCCTCTTCTCAGTGCTGGGATTTTGTCTGCTTTGAGCTAGGGCACATCCTCAGTGGTTTCTTCTCTAGGTCCCACCCCCTAGTTACCAGCATCTCCCAGTAATGCTGTTAAATTAGGAGTACATCTTTTAATTAATGCACCGTTGAGGTCAAAGTCCTCATCAACCAGGAATTCCCCAGAAGTTCCATGTAATATCAACCCAACTTTTGGCACACTGGCCTTTAGGAGGCATTGAGACTCAAGCACTTCCTGCAACTCTGTGTCAAGAGTTTGTTTTCATTCTCTTCTACTTTTTAACAGCCCCAGAGGCTCATGGTTTCATAGGAGATAAAGAAGCAGATTGTTAGGCACATCTTTGTCTTGGAAATGTATGTCATATGTGTTTATTTACCTTTCCGATTGTGTCATAATGGCCACACTATGTTGAATGTGAGTTCTCTGAACTAGAAGGCCTGACACACATGAAGCCGTAGAACAACGAGAACGGAGCAGGGAATCCCAGCAGGAGATCTTGAAACTTGTTGTTTTCAACAGCTGACTATTAGCTTGTCAGGTGATGAGGACTCCAGGAAAGGGATTTGACAGTATAATGACAACCTGGCAACTCTAGCATCACTCAGCTGGCCGGGGGAACTCCAGAGTTATTGCTTGATTGCTGGTACCTTGAGCAGGGAAGGACCCTGTTGGAGTTTCCATTCTTCTAGGAATGTTGACAATTGAGTAAGAAGGCTTCTTTATAAAAAAAAAAAACCTTTTTATTCTTTGTAGATTTCACATCATGTACCCCAATCCCACTCATCTCCTCGTTCCTTGGCTCCGCCCTCTGCCCTTGCAACCCCTGTACAAAATAAAATAAAATAAAATAAAAATCTCATTGTGGAAGCTGTAGTGTGTCACAGTGAGTTACACAGGACCCTTTAGTCCATACATCTTTATTTGCAAGTGTTCATTGCAATGAATTGCTGGTCCAGTTTGAGTCATCTGACTTTTGCTACTTTAACAATGCTGGAGCCTTGCTGGGACTCCTCTCGGGTATCCTGTTGTTGCCCTGTGTCACGGAGATCCTGCAGCTTTGGATCTGTAGGTCTGGTCCCTTCGTGTGCTCCAGTAGTTCATGAGATGGGATGGATGTTGGGGCGGGCCAACTCATAATCCTTGTTCTGGGACTGGGGTGGTTCGCCTGCCATCTCTCCCACATCCTCACCCAGGGCAAGCTCTCCAGGAGTGGCCTGGCTAGTTCACCCAATGTAGCTAATGTTCACATAGCAGTGCACACCACAGTTTAACTGAAAGTCTCTGTGGCAGATGGTTTCCTAAGAAACCTGACTAGAGTACCCTCAAGTAGTAGATGCAGCTAGGTACTGCCATTTAGGGGGAACTTGGGCTTAGGGCTTTGGTTTGGAATCCCACCCTTAATTTAATACTTATGACATGAACGTGAAGAAGTTAGTTCACTTATTTGTCGCTTCGTTTTTCTACATGTTCAATGAGAAACAATGATGCACACCTTACTGAGTGTTTGTGAAGCTCAAGTGAAAGTCAATCTACTTGTGCTTTCCAAATGGGACTGAACTCGAAATGGCTTCCTGCGGCTAACGATGAGCTGATGGTCGGTTATCTACAGTTACAGGAAAAGTGGGAAGTGGTCAGAGTAAGGCTGTCATTACTCAAGACTTCTGGTGCTTTTTACTGTAGTGGTCACTTAGTGATGACAGATCCAACCTGCTCTGCCATGCTCTGATTTGTCATCCTTGTATAATATGTGGGAAGATATGTGGTCTTTGACCTTGATTTGACTTCAGACTCAGACTCTATAAGCTCTGTGTCTTTAAGTTGGTCTCTTAATCCCCTGGGCCTCCGTGCGCAGCTGAGGGGGTTACACTGTGTTGTGCAGTGTTTGGAAGAGTTAAATGAGGAGATGGATGAGAGTGATGTCTCTAACACGGTATGGATCAGTTCTGGATGCCACCTTCTGTCTGCTCCTTTGCCCTTCCCCAGAGTAAAGAGCGTGGCCCTTTCTGATCATACTGCAAGCTCAAGGGCTCTTTCCATAGGCAAGAAAGAAGAGCCCAGCGAATGCTGGTCATGTGGCTTCTAGAGACATGATAGCAATGTCTCCGAGAATGAAGTCTGGAATCATTTCAACCACTGGACACTTTTGCTACCTAGACTGCATTTTTTCTTTCTTTGTCAATTTTAGACCAGCGGAACAAACCATGAGCCCTGCTCTTCTAGGCAGCATTTCTTACCTTTGTTCTCCTTTTTTATTTCTTTATTCATGAGAAATGTTAATACAAAGAACGGCTCTCTGCTCAGTGTCCAGATTAGACTCAGAAGAGCCTTAAATGGAATGGCTTGTCTTCCTTTTAACCCTGATACTCTGAAATGAATTTGTCCTAATCCCGAAAACACTGAAGAATCAAGAGAATTCATTTCTTAAGAGTACTTTGAATAACCATATTTTTAGTTGACATAGGAAAATGAAGGCAGAAACCAATTTCCTGGCTCTACAAAATTGAGTCTAGCAGTGCTCTGCTCTCGGCCCTATCTCTTCTCTCCCAGACTGGTCCCTCGATGGCCTCTCTTCCTGCAATGCCCACTAAATGCAAGCAACCCTTCCCATCACATCATTGCAATTAATGAATGGAAGCAGCCCGCCTCTTCACAACACAACAATCAATCTCTCCCACAATGTTTACCTTTAGCAGTATCTCTCCCTTGGCACGGCTTCTGAGAAGAATTGTTGTTTGAGTTTTTCCAAAGGCATCTCTTTATTATTATTATTTATTTTCTGGGAATTCTAGGAGTTGAACAAAAGCAACAATTCTTGATAATTCTGAGTAGTGAACGTGGAGAGGCCCTGATGTAGCCTTTGGGCATCAAGAACTGTCTGCAGACTAAGTAAGTAGTATGTCTGGAACACAGCTGGAGGTCATCTTTCAAGTCTCTGCACACTCTTTTGTGATTAATAATTACTTTGAAGGTGTTGCTGGATCCACTGCAGCTTTTCCCCTTATGTAATTTCTCAGTTGTCAGTGTGCACGTAAAATGTTGATCTGGTAACTTGACAAGAACCTGGTGAATCAAATCTGAGCTATTTCCTCACCTCTGTGTAGTACGACCCCTGACCCCAGAGAGTCGAGAATCGACAGAGAGTAGTGCAGAAGACCCATAGCCCATTATCTGTGTGTGGCGTTAGGGAAAGTCACAGACCATCCCAAGTGTCTAGAGTAATCATTCACTTATATCGCCTACATGTCTGTTCTTTCCTCTCCTATGGTAAGAGCAGCCTCTGGCTCCAGCATCGCAGCCCCTATGTGACGATCATGTTGACACAAGATGCGTTCATGATCACTTCTGTGCTGAACACTTCCTTCTCCCTTCTGTCTTGTGATTTATTTGGGGGAATTTGACATAGATATGATCACTAACATTTGCCTCACCTCTATGGGCATTGAGTGCATTGATCTATAAGTCAGATTGACCCGTAAATGTAAGCTCTCTGGTTTTTGCTGGAACTCGGGAACTCTATTTCTGTTGGAATCCAAGGCATTCTGGATGTGTGGTAGAGGTCATATCAGATACCTTTGTTTTATCAAAGAAAGAATATCTAAAACTAAGTCAGCAATGAGGAAGAGTGATGAGCTGAGATGCTGATGCCATCTTTGATCTATAGCCATATTGGAAGACACCACCCTATGTCTTATTGATTTAAGTGGGTCTAACAGTTTCCATCACTAGTGTCTTACTAATAGGAGCTTAGTCCCTTGTTCATGAGAGAGGGATTGATTGGATACTTGGGTTCTAAGAGTGTGGCCAGCTTGAGAATAGCTGAAATGCTAAAGCTGATAGTCAAAGGTTCATTAGTAGGGACATAAATCTCCAATGATTGGATGAGTGCTGGCTGTGAAGTCCGGGAAGGTTGCTGATGGTTCGATTTGGGATTTCACAGTGAAACCCTTAACACATCTCTGAGAAACACCTATGAGGAACCGATTCATTTGCCTGGGGATTTACTTTGGAATATAGATGGAATGAGAAGCATCTCATTTTAAAGAGGTTTATTTTCTCAAACACTGCTTTGATTAGCATCTGGACCATCATTTAAGGAAGTCACTCCCACCCTGCTCCATTGCAGGTCTGTGTCTGTGCAGACTCAGGTGCTTACCCTGGGAAGGGGTGCTTTTGAGAATAGCTATTTCTCTTGTACTCACTCCCGAAGCTTGTCGGATTGAGAAAGAAGGGACTGTTTCTACACTATCATCTCAAATATGCTCCACATTTTCTTTTCCCTGTGGCAAAACAGACTCCAGGTGGCATAATGAAAAATTTCAAACTCCATTCCAGATAGAGCACTAGGAAACCAGCTGGGAGGAAGCAGCCTGGGAGGGGACCCTCTGTTCCTTCATTCATGCCTGAACTCCCCAGCTATGGATCTCATTTGAAAACCCTCCAGTAGACAGGCTTGAAACCAAAGACCTGCATACAAAGCCCAGAAGGATTCTTCCTTCTCAATTTCTGCTCAGGAAGGAGCCTTGCTTTTTCTACAGAGAACATGGTAGTTTTTAGTGAGGCTTGGGACTATACCCACTTCCCAAGCCTTGTCCCTGTGACCTTCCTACTCTGCAGCCTCTGGCTCCAGCATGTGTGGCCCCTATGTGATGATCATGTTGACACAAGATACGTTCATGACCACTTTTGTGCCGAACACTTTTCTTCTTCTGCCTCTGTAAGTGAACTTGAGAGGTACTGAGCAGGATCCTCAAATCTTAGAGAAAGAGAAATTAATTTTTGAGTTTGGAGATTAGAGGGCTATTAGATCCCAAACACATATTTTCAAAGACTTGGCTAATTTCTCTCTAGCTCCTATTTAATTATCAAGCCTCTCCTATTTTGTAATCTTAAATATTACTTCGCTCAGGTGTCATTAACATTAAACAGCCTTGCTGTTTGCTGTCACACTTAAAATACAGCCTTAAAGTGTTTATTTCTGGAAAGCCAATAGTCACATAAAAGTTCTTTATGAAACACTGCTCACACAGGACTCGCAGACTGCTATTTTAAAAAAATTCCTCATTAATAGAATCATCTATGATGCTTCTTCAATATAAAAATTAGTACTGGTGACCTTCAGGATGGGAGAAAATAAGTTTTTAAGAGAAACATTCAATCTTACTAATGAGGGTCTTCTCCTTCTTGCTTTTGATGGTAAAGAGAGGTGGTGAGGTCTACACAACAGACAGCTGAAGTCTCATGATTGTTCCAATAGTTACTGCATAAATTCAAATATGAAAGGCACCAATGGCATCAGAAAGATAGAAAGCTTCTAACTAGAAATTACTGATGGCTTTGTAAGTGCCAGACCCCAGATCAAAGACTTTGTGTATTATCTACAATCCACAATAGTCTCAAATTCTGCTCCTCTGACTTTCAGACTTATGATAGATTCTTCTTTAGTGTTCTTTTTGTCCCCACCCATGCAACTATATTCTACTGACATTGCCAGGACACCAAGAATCCTGCTAGCCAGCCTTTGCATCGGACAAGATATAAGTATCTACAGAAACACTCACCAATAGCAAAGCTTTTGTTCTTTAGTCAAGGCATCAGAAGCAAGAAAGATTATTTGAAGTTTCTGTGACCCAGTTCAGAGGTAGGCTTCTCCAGCAGAAGACTGCTATTTCCACAACTTCTGTGACCTGGCTGACTCTAGATCCTTCCATACCCAGCCCTACTATACTACTAATTCCTTGAGTCTTCCTCACTACTCTCTTTGGTCTTCTTTAATTAACCACTAAAATGTATTTATACAACTTTAGATCCACAAGTAAATGATGGTCATTCTTAGCCGGGTGGTGGTGGTGCATGCCTTTAATCCCAGCACTCGGGAGGCAGAGGCAGGCGGATTTCTATGAGTTCAAGGCCAGCCTAGTCTACAAGAGCTAGTTCCAGGACAGGCGCAAAACCATAGAGAAACCCTGTATTGAACACCCCCCCCAAAAAATGATGATCATTCTTGTCTTCTATGATATTGTGTATGTAGCAAAATCTGTAACATTTTCTGTTCCCAGTTTCTACAAAGCTGACTCCACTGAATATTTGTTAATCTTCATACTCAGAAAGGACAGCAAGCAGTAAGTATGGAATTCTTGAAAAATATTCAGAAATTGCTCTATTTTTGTTCATGGAGTACTACTGTCACTTGAGTCTAGGGGTATCACAGGATGGACCACAATAAGCCAGACTTTGTCACCCATCCTCAATAAGTCAATTAAAGAAGCCAAGTATTTGATGTGAAAAGTAGAGAAAAGACAACTATTTCATGTAGCTACATGGCAGAGAAGGACAAGTGAACCAGTGACTCTCCAACTTCATCATCAAGACGTGGCACCACATGACACTTGTCTCAGTTTCTCTTGCAAAGTCCTCTGACAACTTGTAATGTTCTCCCCAGGAGACAAGTTCCAAATCCGGATGTGTCCCAGGACTTCAGCAATTTACTTTCCCAGAAGGAGGCTTCTGAGGATATTCTAATGTATTTGGATCCATTCTTTTGATAGTCTGATAGCCGAAGAGAGCTCTGGTGTCCCATCAGAATCGATTCGCTCCTGGCAGACAGGCCAGTTCCATGCACACCCATACATGTGCACGTGGAGGCTGGATGCTGATGCCAGCTGTCTTCCTCTTTCACTCTTCACCTTGTTTTTCCCAGTTCCTGGAGACAGGGTCTCTCACTGAACCCAGAGCACATGATTTCAGCTACCCTGGTTGGAAAAAGAGCTCAAGGATCCGTTTGTCTCCACATCTCTCTTTATATGGGGGCTACGAATCTGAACTTAGTTCTGATGTATGAATAGCAAACACTCTACCCATGAGTTATCTTCTCAGCCCCAGGGGGTGATGCTTTATTAGACCATTGGTGCCCAGTTATGTCTCTTCAGCCAATTGGTATACCAGCATGATCTACACTTTGCCTATAAGGGAACCTGAATGTCTTGGGGCTGAGGAGGTGAAGATGCAGCGGAAGCAACCTTATGGAGAATGGGAATTTATGGGTAAAGGTCCTACCTTCGTTACCAACCTATAGGGCAACACCAACTTGTCTCCACATCATCTCTCATACTGTATCTAGTAGGGTTGAGTAAAGATTGCCTATAATTGTGCAATCTATTTATTAATATATATTCTCATTTGGTTCCTTCTCTTCCCACAATGTGCTTTCTAACATAAGCTTATACAGAAATCTTCCATTCAGGATCTCACTTGAAGAGCCTTACCATTCCTAAAGTAGACTAGATGGGAAGAGCGACAAGGATATTATTGAGCCTTTGTCTTTGAAGGAAAGGCTCTGCTGATGTTTGCAATACTCCCAAGCTGGTATCAAGTCTAATGGACATAGTTGTTGTACACGTGAGCCACGACTAGGAGTTAGAAGACAGACAGAAAAGAAATTGAATATTGTATGGGCTAAGGTGTTCTTATCCTGTCTCTGTTGCAAGGCTGGGCTACGGTGGGATGAGACAGGCAGGTTTGGAATAGGCACGCAGTGGTGTTGGCAGGAGGACTTTAGAGCCTGCAGCTGCATGAGAAGGCTCTTTAGTTGGCCAATTTCTTTCCAAGGACAGTGAGTATCCTTTTCCTCCCAGATAGAGGGAACAGTTGATTTCTAGTGGTGGCTGTTGAGGACACAGCAAAGACTTTAATATTTCATTGGCTGGTCCTATCTGGAAATGACAAACCCTTCTCTGGACGAGGTTCATTGCAAAAGCTGCTATTTCATGGCTGCCTGGGGGACTGGAGCGGATATAAAGATCTATGCAGATAAATTTTTAACCTGGATAGAGTCAGTGGGAGTTTAACAAGTAACTGAGATTATAGCAAAGGCAGTAAGTAGGGAACCAGGAAATATAGTCGTTCCTTATTTCTCTAGACTTTGGAAGCTAGATGAATCCAAGGGAGAAGCATAGTCTAATTCAAGGAAACACATGGATGAGACAGCAATGCCTCTCTTTTGCCTTCCCACTTCCCTTCCATCATCAAGGAAATAAAAATGAGCGTTTTATGCCATGAAGCAGGAGGAATTTAATTGGATGGTGATGATTCAATTTCACTTGCAAATTAGTGGTCAAAAAGACTATGAGTGCCTAAAAGAACCAGCTTTACTTTCTTTTTGTTAACTTGTTGGCATATTTGATGCAAATTAAGTATTGATTTATGGTGCCATGGATGACACACTTGTGAAGGCTCCATGACAAACGCAGCAAAGGGCGATCAAATTCAGAGCAGGAGGCCAGCCCCTTCCAGCTTCTTTTTCCCCTCAGCCTCTAAAGAATGAGTGAGAATAAGATGCTGGACCCTGAATGGTAATTCGGCCCTCAGAGAATGCTTGTTTGCCTGTTCTAAACAGACCTTACAATTTAGCCATGCTTCCTGCAGATGGTGACCATCTCCTCACCAGACATGCCAGCTAACAGGCAGGAGCCACTCAACTGTGAGATTTACAATAACTACCTCACCAGACTTCTGACACAAGCCCTTCAGATGCTCTTTCTATTCCCCAAGCAGATGGAGAACAGGCTCAAGGAGCTAATGTCTTCAACCTTGTAATGGCAGTGAAGAGCCATGAAGTCCTAAATCTGCATGGGTCAGGTGACTACCCTGTCACCAGCCTCCACTGTCTGATGCCTTCTGATTCTGGTCCCATTGGCTATGGCCACAGGCATCTCTCACAGCTATCACACAGCTCTTCCTAACCATTTCCAGGCTGGCATGAGGCCTGTAGAAATGAATGTTGTAGAGTGAGCTGATTGCCCTGTAACCCCAAGCCTAGCCACATCAGCCAATTGAACACGTCTCTAGTGGATGTGGAATCTTCTGGGAGGGTCAAGCTCTTCCACAAGGCTTCGGATGAGCGCTGGGATGCTAGGATCCTGGAGTGAGAGAGGATAGGGGGTGGGGCTACTAGAATTCATTCTGTATCTTGTATAAAGGTGAGGAAAGTTTATCCATGCACCTACCACACACATGCTGACCCTGGAGCTTCAGAGGGTCACATGATGTTTAGCTTGCTACTCAAATTGTGACATAATCTATCTCTACAGGCACACTGGGACTTCCCTAATCATTCTTAGAAGCTGATAGGGAAATGCTGGAGTGAGCCCTTGGCTCTTTTGACACCTTTCCATTTTGGTCTTAATTCTTCCTTTCTGGTTAATCTCAGATGTCAGTCTGGCTTCTAAATGCCTGCATGCATGTCACTCTCTGTTCATTAGCTTGGCAACAGAAATTACTAGAGAGAAGCGCGTGCCTCACCAGTGCCTCAACTGACGTCATTCATCATTGCTAGTTTGCCTGAAATAAATCCACCTAATGGTGACTAATGAATTTACAGAACTCAAGCTGCTCACTTGAGACTTAGACACATTCTTTTTTCACCCTTTCAGAAATATTTGATGTGTACCACCTTATTTAAGTCAGAATGCCCTTTTAACCATCTTAATTCCCAGCATAAGAATATTAGGATAGCTATTAGAATTAGATAATTTTATCTAACCTCTGGGTTTGCATTCTCTCATCATTTTCTCCCTGAGCCTGGAAGTCCCATGTCTTACATTTTCTGAAGTTCCTAGGAGGAATACTTTCCTTTCCCATCTTAGAAACCCACTTAGAATCAGGAGTAGGGGTATGTGCACTTTCAAAATGTGTCCCCGGGTTCTTGGTTACAGCGAAGTTTGAGCAGTGTTGTCTCAGGTAGCTCCAGTCAGGTCAACATGTTTCTCCTCTACTGTGGTAGGTTTATATTTCCCATGAAAGGCTGTTGCAACGTCTTAGTTTTCTCGGCTAAGTCATTTACATGTGGGCTTATTCCATTCCATTCAGTGAAACACTTGGTTGTCGCTAGAGCAAATTATTGTTGGAAGAGTCACATAAGTTAAGGTTATTTTTATCCTCAAGGTTCAAATGGAGTTCAAAGCCCTGTTGTGTATCTTAAAAATTAAAATCACAACATAAAAAGAAGTATATTCATTCTCTTCCAGAGATGGATATATAATCAGTTTAGAGATGCCTTGGTTATTGTTATGTATATGAAGGGCAGAATGATCAGATTCTGTATTACTCTCAAAGACTAGACTTGCAATCTAATTAGCACACGTTCAGTCTCTTGAAGCATGCGTGTTGGAGTCGAATACTGCTTACCAGTTTCTTTAAGGGAAATTGAAATGGAAATCTGTTTATTATGGAAATGCCATGATCTTGTACACTGGTGATTTTGAAGTGTTCCAAAGAGTGCTTAAGACAGTCAGAGTGGAAAGGTCCTTGTTGGTCCTCCTGGCATCTTGGACACCCTTTCTAGTCTTTTCCTTTCCCACCTGATATCCACAGGGTTGTTGAAAAGTCAAGGCTACTGTCTTCTCACCAGGCACCTGCATTTGCAGATGGGCCTGAATGAGGGCTTCTGCCTGTTCTCTGAGCTCCCATCACATCCGTCTCTTTGCAGACACTGAGCTGCTCAGCTCCCACTACAAGTTCTTAGCGGGCCGATGAGTAAGGATTGTCAGCTCCATTTCTAAGAGGAGATTGCCTAGGCTCAGAGAAGAGGAGCAACCAGTCAGAAGCAGAGTGGCAGCTCAGATCTGTTTAACTCCACTGTCCAGGAACTTCTTCCTCCCGTATTATTTCCGCTTTGTATTTATATGCCAGCACGGTCTCTCTCCTGCAGGCAATTCTCAATGAATATTTAAAAGAAATCTCAGCACATATTTAGGGTTAGTGTTCAGAACCGAATTTATAGTCAGAAGCGAATCTCTCCTCTGAGCTAAAATATCTTTAATTTCCTAGAGTGCCACTTTCAAGTTAGAGATAATGCACTCGAAAACGCGCAGGATGAGCAAATTACAGTCTCTCACTTCTGAGGACCGCCTCACCCAATATTTTCTCAGAATAATAGGTCTTCAAGTGGCAGTAACTTAAACCTACAGTTTATTTCCGTCTACAAGAGAATTGCAATAATCCATAATGAAGGATTCAATAAAAGCTGTTTCCTGGTTACTGGAATCGGTCAAAAGTAGACTTTTAATTTACCTACAGCTGCACTGACCAACTCCCGAGGTCGGTCAGCGTCCGCTGTCCTTTCCTTTGCCCCTGAGCACAGGCCAAGCCACGTTTCCTTCTTTAGCTGCCCTTCTCACCGGAAAGCCAATATTTCTGTTTTCACTGCCCAGCAAATCATTGTTTGATCTTGGCTCAGGTCTTTACTCTTCTTCAGGTACTGTCTCGTGTGATTCCCTGCGGAGTCAGCCTTTTAAAGGCTCCAGCCCATCCCACCCAGCAGAGACATCCCACGAGTCAAATGTACACAACATACGACTGCCATCTTCCACCAGACACATGGAAAGTGGAGAGTGATACGCATATTTAACAACATGTTGTATTTCACGCCATAATCCCGGCTGCTCTCATTTCCCTACACAACCTGTAAAATTAGGGATGTTGTGCAATTTGTTTATATGAAGCCTTCTAAATGTGAGCAATGTATTACACCAGACATCTATGTTTTTCAGTTTGGACTTGCTTCAAAGTGCACCTTCGGCCACACATTCTAGAAGCCATTAGACGAGAGAATACACCTTCGGTGGCATTCTTGTAGAATTTATTTTCTGTCCTAAAAATGCCATTCTTCTTTTTAATTGATTTTTATTGAGCTCTACATTTTTCTCTGCTCCCCTTCCTGCTTCTCCCCTCCCCTTCAATCCCATGGTCCCCATGCTTCCAATTTACTCAAGAGATCTTGTCTTTTTCTACTTCCCATGTAGTTTATTCCATGTATGTCACTCTTT
>JAQHUG010000013.1:11523995-11541517 GCA_028555095.1 Dicrostonyx torquatus | reverse complement strand
TTCCAACCTGGGAAACACCATAGATAGACTCAGCAGAGAACCATCTCCCAGCATGCCCCAGTGGTAGTACTCAAAATTATGGAAGCCATCATGATGATGAAACTCTTCGAAACTATAAAACCAAAAGAGCATGAGAGAGACATGGCTAGTAAAGTTAATGTGGCATTCTGGGTAAAATCATGAAGCAGAAAAGATGCATTAGGGTAGGACTAAGCATATATGAATAAAATGTGGGCTTAAGTCTATTATGCAGTGTTAATGGTAGGTCATTAATTACAATAAATGTACTCTGCTAAGTAAGATTTAATAATAGCGGAAATTGTAAGCAGGTTAGAATATGGATATACTAGCTTTTCAATTTTATATATATATTTCTTCTAAGACAAATTTTTTGAAAGCATAAGTCTTTACTTAATTTGCATTTTTTATCTTAAAATATAATTATATCATTTCTCTTCTCCCTGACCCTCCTATTCCCCATGCTCTCTAAAATTTGTGGTCTTTTTTCTTCAACTGCTATTGTTTCATATGTAATATGTAAATACAACCCATTGAGTCTGTGTAGTGTTAATCATATGTATATGTTTTCGGGACTGACTAGCTAGCATTGGATACCAATTAAGGGGCTTGTCTCTAGAAGACTAATTCTCCTCTTAGCAGTAGATAATTGCCTGTAGTTCTGTTGTCTAGTGGTGAGGCCTCATGCGATTTCTCCCTTCCACATTTGCGTGCCTACTGATGATGTCGCTGTTCAGGTCTTATTTAGGCAGGCATATTGTTGAATTTAATGAGTGAGTGTCTCTGTCATTTTTAGGAGACAATCTGGCAGCTGATTTCCTGAGCTTCTGGCTCTCACAATCTTTCTACTCCTTTTCATGATGTCCTCGGTGCCTTAGGTGTGAAGGTTGTGAAAACACAATATTTTACTTTATCTTAACATTTTACTTATTTAATTTTTTAAGTCCAAATATTTAAAGAGAAGCAGATCTTTTCTTTATTGCTTTTTATTTCCCCTCTGTTTTGGAATGTCAGCGTCTAAGGAATTATTATGGAACCTAGACAGGGAGGACATGCTATTCACTAACAAATTCTAGAAAGTGAATTGTTCTTTCTCATCACATTTCATTAGATAGGCTGAGTCACATGACTGCACCTGGCTATAAGGGCCTGGGAGTATAATTCCTCATTTTCCCAGAAGGAGAGTGACATGCCACACACACTAATAACCATAAAATGCTTCTGGATTTCAGCTCCTACTTGCTGTAAACAGATTTCATCTTCTGGTTCTCAATTCCCTGTTCCCTGATCTGTGGGACATAGGATGGAAGACATAGAGTCTGTCCTAGAGGAACCTACATTTTGACTGGGAAAATGATTTAATCATCAGGAACTATCCCAAAGCAGTTTAAAACCCTGCATCAAATGATGAGTATCTGTAATCTCTATGAGGCTGGGGAGGAGTGGTTTCTTAGTAGGCAACCTTCACAAAAGAACAGAGAGAAGGAAATGGTTTGAGAAACTGCCACTGGCAACCCCAGGATTGAAGAGCCCTTGCAGGAGTGGAACTGAATATACTTTATCTGCATTTGGACCATGTCTGGCCCAGAGGAGGTGTTCGCAGATAACCACACTGACGTAGTAACATTTGTAGACAAAGGTTATTCCATAGTAACAGGCAGGTTGAACCGTACTATTCCAAATGCTAGGACAGGGCAGTTAGCTCATATGTAGTAATAAATAGGACACTGGTTTTCTGGTCACACTGGGAAGATTAACCTTGATTGAATCTTTGCAGACAGCACAGCCTCTTAAGCTTCAGGTCACGACCCAAATAAGAGTGTGCATTGCTGAATGTAGGTGGTCACAAAAAATAACGAACAACAGAAAAATGTCTCTGAGCATGGAATAGTAAAAATTAATTAAAAACAAAATGCTTAATGAATATGAGGGGTCTTTGGCAGCACTTGCTCACTTTGCATCAAGAGACACCACCAAGCCTTGGATCTGAGCACATGCGCTCACTTTACATGGTGCATTGGTGCATGCCATCACATCCCATGAAGCCAATGAATGCTATCAGAAACAGCATGCCTCAGGTTCTAGACTCCTGCATGGTATGAACTGTACAGCTTTTTGCTGTATATACAATGTTTTTAGTCTTATAGAAGTTAATGGTTTAATTGCAGAAATAGAGACCTAAGTTTTTCCTACCATCATTTTTCGACATGTATCAGATTTGTATATAATTAAATAGTATTATGCTAAAAGGTTTGATTTTTAAAATATCACTGTTGGAGTTGCTGACTTGTGTCACAATAAAATAAACCCCCATGTAGATTTTGGCTTGGTATTCGAGAAGAATTTTCAATCGTTTCTGAAATGGCCCAATCATGCTTCTACCATTTTGTACTGCATATTTATGTAAAGCGCTGTTCTCAACACTGATGATTATAAAGTCAAAACATTGATCAACTCTGAGAGATGGCTTGGATCATATGATATCAAATATGTATTTGATACCAGAATTTAATTCTTTATGTAAAACTAACAAGCCCATCCATTTCGTTAGTATGTAAAGTCTCTTCAGATTTCAAAATGGGTAAGATTGTATAAAGAGGATTCTTTTAAAATCAAATTCCTTATGATTTACTATCACTTAAATGTTTGATTTCAATACCTGTTTTATGTTTTATATGCCTCGGTCATGCAAAAATTTCTGGGGTGAAAATGTGTTGCACCTATCCTATTCTATTGGTTCCTAGAAGGAAGTTTTGCCTCTACCTTTTCCTAGGGCTTGAGCGATAAACTCCTTTTATCAGATGTGAAGTTTCTTGAAGTAAGGTTTGCAGAAGAGGGCGTTTGGTGACACTACCTAAAGGAGAAGAGAAGATAGAAACCTTGGTAGGTAGAATATGAGCCTCAAAAAATATCCATGTGTGTGTCCTTGTAACCTGGGAGTATGTTTGAGCAGACTGCACAGGAGCTCAGGGTTGCCCATCAGCTGGGTTTTAGATGAGGCTATCCCGATGGATCAAATGAACTCATAAAACTCCTTTACAGTGAAAGAGGAAAGCAAGAGAGACCTGAGAGGAGCAGGAAAAGCAACAGGGACTCATGGGCAGTAAGAACAGAATTCAGAAGTGGTTTAAGAAGGCTTTTGCTCTTTAGTAGCACCAGGGAGCAGCTGTCAATAGCCACAAATGCTGAAGCCTAAGTCCCAGCTGTGTTGAGGGTCATACTGATGAGTTGAGCGAAGAAGAGAAATGGCTCCTGAAGCTCAACTTTTTCTACCTTTCTCCCTACCTTTCTCTCTCCACAGCAGTGAGATATGAAGTGCAAAGATATTGATGGGATGTTGGTTTTCATATGGACTAGAAGGGAAGGACTCAGTTGGCTTATGAAACAAGGATGCTCCATGCTACTGATGAACATTGGAGAAATAAGAAGACAGGCTGAGAGCTGTAGTAAGCTATGTGACCCACTTCATGCTGGCATAGATGTACTGGAGCCTTCTAGAAAACAAATGGCCCCAAATGGTGGAAAGCTACTATTTATCAATATATCTATGTCATCGGAGAGGCAGTGCCAAACAGTAGTAGCTAGTCATTTTAATAAACTTTGATTATTAATCTTTATTTTGAATTATGTATATGTGAATGTGTCTGGGTGTAAGTGTGTGTATGACTGTAGGTGCTCATGCACTCCAGAGAGGGGGCTAGAGCTCCTAGAGCAGGAGCTGTAGACAGCTGTGAGCCTCCCAACATGGGTGCTGGGAACTGAATGCAGACACTCTACACGAGCAGAGCAAGCAAGCTCTTGACAGTTGAGCCTCCCAATGTGGGTGCTGGGAACTGAACTCAGACACTCTACACGAGCAGAAAACTCTTGACAGTTGAGCCTCCCAATGTGGGTGCTGGGAACTGAACGCAGACACTCTACACGAGCAGAGCAAGCTCTTGACAGTTGAGCCTCCCAATGTGGGTGCTGGGAACTGAACGCAGACACTCTACACGAGCAGAGCAAGCTGTTGACAGTTGAGCCTCCCAATGTGGGTGCTGGGAACTGAATGCAGACACTCTACACGAGCAGAGCAAGCAAGCTCTTGACAGTTGAGCCTCCCAATGTGGGTGCTGGGAACTGAACTCAGACACTCTACACGAGCAGAGCAAGCTGTTGACAGTTGAGCCTCCCAATGTGGGTGCTGGGAACTGAACTCAGACACTCTACACGAGCAGAGCAAGCTCTTGACAGTTGAGCCTCCCAATGTGGGTGCTGGGAACTGAACGCAGACACTCTACACGAGCAGAGCAAGCTGTTGACAGTTGAGCCTCCCAATGTGGGTGCTGGGAACTGAACGCAGACACTCTACACGAGCAGAGCAAGCTCTTGACAGTTAAGCTGGCTGATTATTTTTAAGCAATTTCCCCTGCTGCCTTCCATCTGCTTCTCTGAAGCCTGCTACATGGATGAGAGGGAGGCTCTTACCTCCTTTCAGATTTCAGGTTACAGGGACCACCCATTAAAGACTCAGTACTTTTGGTGAGACCCAGATTTGAGAGTATGCACTTCTTTTCTCCTTAGCAGACAAGTTCCGGAAAGGTTTTCTAGTTCCTCACCAATAAATGAAAGGACAAAATACTTTTCATTTGAAAACACACTTCAGTATCAAAGGCGCCATTTATCCATTCTTATTTCAGTTGAAGTGATTAATCTTCGAGTTGGCACTACGTGAAGAATTAAGCTTACTCTGTATTCTCCAGCCATTTATGCTAATTGTAGTCTCATTTGTATTGAAAGATTCATAAAAGTATCAAGAGACACTTTATATTGAATTAAAAACTATTGCACTGGGTGTCTCAAGGCTCAGAAAAGAACAATTATTAAAATATATTACTCAATTAAACAGGAATCTGTAGCTGGGCATACAGGCAAAAGTGTTAGCTGTTCAGATGGGTGCACTAACTCCCACCACCGAAGCATCCTCTATCTGTGTGCAGTTGGGCAAGGTACATAGGGAAATAGAGATGAACTGTCAGGAAGGATCCAGAAGGACTCTCTGTATCCATTGTGGTTTGGGTGTGAACTGCCTGCCAAGGGCTCCTGTCTGTTTGAGCTCTTGATCCTCAGCTGGTGGAGTTGTCTTTGAGTTGTAGATGCTTCGAGAGGTAGAGCCTTGATCAAGGAATAAGGTAACTGGAGCTGACCTTGATGTTTGGTAGCCTCACACCCTATCTGCTCTGTTTCTGGACTGGACACAATGTGACCAGTGCCTTAGCTTCTGTACTCCTGCTTTCCCTGCCAGGGTGCATTGTACTCCTCCATAAACAAACCTAAGTAAATCCTTCCTATGTAAGTTGACTGTTGTCAGATATTTTGTCATAGCAATGAGAACAGAAATTGATATCATTCCCTGGCAAGGAAAAAGCACTCTAGCCAAAGCAGCAGCCCCCTGTGTATTATTGAATGTAGTTGGGGTTTTTTTTCGGGGGGGCAACCAACTCCCAAATAAAGACACAGAGACTTATCATTAATTATAAATGTTTGACCTTAGCTTAGTCTCATTCCACTGAGAATGAGACTAAACCATTCTTTTATCTTAATTTAATTTGTTTCTATTTACTTATGTTTTTGCCTCGGGGTTGTTTACCTTTCTTTTATTCGGTATGCCTTACTTTCCTGCTTTCTCTGTGTCTGTCTGGCCCCTGGCATCTCCTTCTAATGTCCTTTTCCTTTTTCCTTCTCCCCCAAAGCCTAAATTCCTCCTTCTACTTCTCTCCCTACCCAGTAGTCCTGCCTACACCTCCTCCCTCGCTATTGACCATTCAGCTTTTTATTAGACGAATCAGGTGCCTTAGGCAGGCAAGGTAAAACAACAACACATCTTTACCTAGTTAAACAAATGCAACTCATATTTACATACTTAAGCAAATATTCCTCAACAATCGAATATCTTCCTTATCAAGTCAGTGAAATTCCAGATGATACCTATCATCTACCCAGGTGAAAGTCACCCACTTATGCTTAGGAAGAAAATGCCACACCAAACGAGGGACTCAGAAAGGGAGAGCTGAGTGAAAGGGTCTCAACTGACATCAGCTCTCCTTGACACAAACGTCCTGTCCCTACTTCCAGGAGTCATGAGCCATAGTGTCCCTTCTTGAAATGCTCAGCTTTATCCTTGGTTTAGGCCTCTGCCTAAACTCCAGCTCTTCGCTGGTATGGTGAGTTCTGAATTCACCCGAGTTCCTGGTTTTGCTGCAAACTTCTTGGGGCAAAGCGTCCAGCAAGTCCAAAGTCAACTGGCAACTTCAGAGCTGCCTGGCAGGGAACGTTGGCCTCTTATTTCTGAGTATATCAGATGTGTGCTGCCTGTTGTTTTCTGATGTGGGGCTAGATCTTCGTAGAGAAAAACCTTACATAAGAACGGAAAATAGCTAGGAGGGAGGAAAAATAGATTGCCTTATTTTCAAAACCTCTAACCGAAAGTTTTGTTTGCTGTCTAAATAAAGCAGCTTGCTCTAAGGCAGCTGGGAACTTGGCGTTTAGGATGCAGAATATAAAAGCCAAGAGCTACTGCCTGGGGAGACTGTCGAGTCTGAGGCATGGACGGTCTTCAAGCCAAAGTGTCTGGCATGTGGTAGTAAGGTCCTCAATAATCTCTGAATAAAATTTGGGTATCATCACATTCTCTGGAGGAATCTACTATTATCCAGGGAAGGGTTTGCTTCGGGATACAGCAGATATATCTGAAAAGCCCTCAATATGAGAACATAGGAGTACTTGGTGTGATCATTGTTGGTCCACTCCGTGCCCAGGGGCGACTTTAGATGTTTGGGAGCACAGATCTCTCTGTTCTGATCTCTGAGCTTGTGACTCAGACACTCTGATGAGGAGCTGGATGACTAAGGCCTTACTTGAACTCACTCTACAGCTGGAAGCAAATACTGAGGATTCACTCAGGTTACAAAGCGTGAAGAATAACGCATGAAGAGCAAGGGCCAGTTGGATGCTGGTAGAGTCTGTGTGTTGAAGGGCATTCGCTGTGGGTTCTGGAGAACTTCAGAGCAGAAAGCAAGGACACACCAAGGAAAACAACACCATAAACTCCAGGACTTCCTTCTTTCAAGGATTAGTTACGCTTCCTACAGTCTTTGATACCCTTCTGCTGCCTTCTCAAGCACCTTACCTTCTTAGTTATGCCCCTTTCTCCTGAACTTGTAGTTGCTTCCTTGAAGCTATGATTTTCCTATCAGTGCTTCTACACACTTAAAGCTACGCCACTAGGAACTCAACAAAGAAAAGGTGCGGATGGGAACTGAAGAGAGTGGTTTGTTCATCTTTCTTTACTGTACCGTCTGGTCCTTCTCCCTTCAGCCATACTTCTTGAGCAGTGCCTCAAGCTATGTGAACCCCCTCATCCCAGAAAACCTATTCTTGCTAAGGTCAATGGTAATCGCCACATGCCCCATCATACTGTTTATTTCTCCCCGTACTTGCTACAATCGGTGTGGGCTTTGTTCCTTCTCTCCTGTGTAGTGGTTTTAAAACATGACCTCCATTTTTATTCATACTCCAGATGAAGAGCTTGGTTGGTATACGTTTCTTTGGAGTTTCAATGCTATTGGGACTGCTTCCATCAACAATGAGGTGTTTCTATGGAAATTCTGAGGCTGCGCATTTTGATGCATACTTTCTCTGTAGAAAATGAGCCAACATTTCAGGTCAATCCCCTTGAGCCCCCATGCACAGAGCTCCTGTGTATCCATTCTAGTTAGCAGCCTAAGTTGGGCTTCAAGTATAATCAGCAGCCATCTTGAATGCTTGTCCTTCCGATGGCTGTAATCTTGGCTGACATCTGTTTATGACCACACAGGAGACCTCTAGTGAGGCCTGAAAGTTCCCAACCCACAAAGTTATGGACAAGATGAAATGGTTGTTTTAAGTACCTGCATTGTGGGCTCATTAGCTATACAGAAAAGGGAAATAAATATGCTGATCGACATAATAAATTCTCTTGTTTTGAACCAAAATGTCACTCCACTTTAGTTTTTCCAAACTCCAATACAGATAGTGCAGAAACAGCCATCAGATATGTATTTCCTTCTGATCTCCAGTCCCACTGCCTGCTGAGAACCTCAGTGGCAACCACTGCCCTTCTTGGATTCTTTGGCAGCAGGCTATTCCCTTGATCACAGAGCTTCCAAGTGTGCTCCTTGCTCCCCCTTTTTGCTTAACTCCTTCTCACCCTTTGAACCTGAGGTCACGTCCTGCGAAATGGCACATCTCCAGAGGGGCCTTCCCTGAGACGAGGCTCCTCTGCTGTTCTGCCCAAGATTTTAATGCCACCTTAGACCACAGTTATCAGTGTTATTATAAAACTTACACTTCAGAGCTAAGGGCTGGCTTCACTGATGCTTATAGTCATGGCAGAAGGAATGGCATATCAATGCTGTCACTATTTTCCCTGTATCCCGAGCATAATGCCTGGCCTGGCTATACACATTCATTTATTATTAATTCAGCCTACCCTCAAATACAGTCTCCATTCATTCATTCAACTAGCATTAACCAGGATAAAGGCTAATAATATTCACTAACCCTGTTAAGTAGTAGGCCCAAGCTAGACATATAAATGTCATTTCACTAATGCTTTCATGATAACACTTTGAAGAAGGGATTCACCGTTTTATAGAGGAGAGATCTCAGTTATCGAGAAAACAAGCATATTTTCTGAGATCAAGGCCAGCTCAAAGAGGTGAACCCAGGGATGCCATGATCCCGAGTACTGTTCTTACAAGAGTGACGTCAGAGCATCTCGACAGAGAAGCCTGAGTCTGACATCAGCAGCTAAACTCTCTCCTCTACTGTGCTGGCTGTAAGCCGAGTGTGCTCTTCCCACTGATGGATTTAAAGGTGATTGAAGCAGAAGAGCAAGAGGGCCCTGTGCCTCCACTTCCTTCTCGCACACAGAGGTCATTGGATGCCTGAGCAGCCTTTCATCCGCCACTTGGGTTTCTGCTGACGCCTGCCGATGCGGAGAGGGGATGTGGTACACACTGACGTTTAGGGGAATACACTGAAATAGAGGATCTGCCTGAAGAGCAGTTGACTCTGTTGCCAACTGGGCCTAGTCATTATTGAGGAAGTACACAGACTATTGCATCTGGCTGGTTAGCCTGTCTGCAAAGGGGCTGCTCGTGCAGAACTATTATAGCCTAGGCTGCCTGGTAAGCAGGTGGAATGAGGAAGCTCATTGCCGTCAGGTTCACATTGCAGGAATTAGTTGTTGTTGTTATCCCCACTGTTGAGGGTAACTTATTACGGTTTCACTAGTCTTTCTTCATTCCTATAGGATATGTGTCTACCACGGCTTCCTAGATCCAGAGAACTCAGTAATGAGCAAAAGAGGAGCGAGCCTGAGCAGACACGTGGCTTCTGGTTGTGAAAAAGAGGAGCGAGCCTGAGCAGACACGTGGCTTCTGGCTGTGAAGCTGGCTGTGCAAGACACATGGTTCAGCAGGTACAACCTGGTCTAGTTTCCTAAGTAGACGCAGGGTCTGTTGATTCTGAGAAGTGGAAGAGAGGGGCTGTCTTCAGGAGGGCAGCACTGGCAGAGACTTGCACGTGGGCTTAGTGGATTTTGCCTGTTGACCGTAAAGTTCTCTCCTTTCTGGCTTGCGCTGCATCCACTTCAGGAGTCGTCAGCTGCTTAAATACATAGCCACCTGCCAAGCAGGCAACTCTGAAAGGATCATCCATATGCAAATCACATAATTTGAGTCCCAAACTAGGATACTTCTTGAGGGTGAATGAGAACACTAAAGTAATAAACGGGAGGATGTTTATAACAGCTATAAATTCAGATTCCTCTGGGAAAACTGAGAATATTACTTAAAGTTAGGTTCCAATGAGCTTAAGACGTCCTCCCAATTCCAAGTATGGGGAAATGCAGCCCTCAATTGAAACAGTATAGGGAGAGATGCACGTTGGGTAGTTTCCCCTCGGTTCTATCACCCAGACCTCCTATTTGCCTTTATATTCTCCATGAGTATAAGGTTCGTAGTGTTCTCAAAGGGCTTCGGAAGCATGCACCCCTGAAACACAGGATATGAGGCATAGAACACGGCACTTGCTGCTGTTACGTACGTCAGTACTCTTCCAAGCCTACACCACAGGCAACGGCAAAGCTTCCCCAGCATCTGATGAGAAGATTAGAGCAGACCAGTAGCTGGGTGTTTGAACAGAACACAGCTTATCACTGGCTAAGACGTCCAGCCAAGAGAGAGCTGGATGAGAGAGAGAGACTGGATGCTAAAACAGACTTAGAATTTCCTCCGCAATGGCCACGGTATGGATCTCGCTTCTTCCTGGTTCTTCCCATCTGGGCCGCCAGACTGCAGAGCTGATGATAGTGCAGTCAAGTTAAGATGGAAATGGAGGATTCCAGAGGCAAACAGCGGTCCCGGTGAGCAGAAGCAAGGGAAAAGCCCCGGACTACCGAGAGGACAAAGTGATGCAGGGTGGGGAGACGAAACTGTGGTTCTTCAGAGGGCCTCTGACAGGCAGCGTTCTCTAGGAACTCAGGAAGCACACTCCTGAAACATAGAGGAAATGAGACCATTTCAAAGCAGTGGTGCTTGGAGGAGATGTAAGGCTCTCAATACGCATGAGATGATATTAATAGCAACAGTAGTCAGCATCTGTGGAGGACTTATCTGGCAGGCACTATCCAAAACATTCAATGTTTATTTTCTCATTTAGACAGAATATTAGAATTCAAAGGAAATCAAGTGAATTTAACTAAATTAAAATTGAAAGTATAATTGCAATGGCAAAATTTGAATTCATACTTAAAAATCCAAAGGGCTAATTTGAAATTTTGGGGAAAAAAATCAAATTTTTGGCACCCCAGAGTATCATTTTTAAGAGGCAGGTAAAAGTCAAATAAGCTGACAGCTGTTAAACACTGTGATGTCAAAATACATGAAGCGAAAGAGAATTAAGTTACAAGGAAGAAATGACAGGGGGGAAAGTTGGCCATCCACTTACACATGTCTCTTTGCACCTCATGATCAAACCGAGAAGACCCGAGTTCAGTTCCGAGCTCCTCCATTGGGAAGTTCACAACTGCTTGAAGCTCTAGCTATGGGGGATGTAAAGCCCATTTTCTGCACCACAGAGCAGCTGCAGCCACATGGCACACACACACGCGCACACACGCACGCACGCACGCACGCACACACACACACACACACACACACACACTCAAACGTAAATAAAAAATTTAAAACCTAAATCTAAAATAAGTTCTAGCCAATAAATAAATGAATGATACTGCAGAACAAATGTAGATAGGCACATATATGAAAAATAATATTTAAGATGAGTTTGATAAATATGTACTGAACTTTCTGTTGTACAAAGAATAAGTCTTTCAACTTTACGTTCTAATAAGCATTTATAAAGTTAGTATTTATTTTAGGTCACAAAGCATGTTCTAAATTATTTTACCAAGATAGAAATTAAATAGTTTTACATCCCTTACCTTCAAGACCATTAAATTTCTATCCAAAATGTAATAATATGAAAAGTTAATGACAAGAATGCACTTATTTGGAAAAGTATCACTTTCCTTTTTTTATGTCTTTACATTTATTTCTTTTCCTTATTTTTTTAAAAGAAAAATTTACATTTACTCCCCTTGTTCCCGGCCCTCCCGCTCCCCCACTACCCCACCGCCCTCCCCCTGCTTCCTTAAGATGGGGCAGGATAGCCTGTCCTATGGGAAGCCCAAGGCCCTCCCCCCTCCATCTCGGTCTAAGAAGATGTGCATCCATATAGAATAAGTTCCCAAAAAGCCAATACATGCAGAAGAGATAGGTCCCAGTGCCATTATCATTGGCTTCTCAGTCAGTCCCCACTGGCAGTCACATTCATAGGGTCCAGTTAGGTCATATGCTCATTCAGTCTTGGTCCAGCTGGATTTGATGAGCCCCCAATAGATGGAGCACACTGTCTCTGTTGGTGGGCCAGTCCCTCATCTTGAATTTTGCATGCAAATGGATGGAAATAGAAAACTCACTTTCCTTTTTTAAACCCAAAACAAAGGGAAAAATAAGTAACAAAGAATTTAAGAGTCAACAGTAAGAATATGAAATGTGCAAAAATGTTGCTAAAACTGAACTCTGTGGTGAATTCTCATCCTCGAATGCTTAATTCTTTCTAAAATAAGATTTGTTTTATTTGTATATGTGTGTGTGTGTGCGTGCATGTGTGTGTGCATGTGTGTGCGTGTGTGTGTGCATGTGTGTGCCTATGTGTGGGGGGCTATGTGCAAATGACGGCTCATGTCTGTGGAAGTCAGAAGAGGGCGTTTGGTCCATTGGAGTTCACTGGCAGAGCAGCAAATGCTCTTCACTGCTGAGCTATCTCTAAAGCAGAAGAAAAGAAAGAAGAAAAGAAGAAAGCTAAATGTGAGGAAAGGGATTATATAAGGAAAACAACGAGACGAGGAAGCTAGCAATGGAAATTAATATAAATGAGCAGAAAATAAATATTTTACAAGTCAGATTATTTTTAGGTGGCAAAGAAAGTGGTGAGTTCACACTATGAGAACTGTTACAGGAGAATATAAAAACATTTCTTTACTTCGTCTTATGTGCTTAACCTGTTAAGGAAACACAGACAATAGGGCGTGACCGGGCCATGTATTGACCATGTAGCTCACTAGTGGGCTTTATTGAGAACCGAGAAACTAAGTCAGCCGCAGATGAAGACTAACTTCATATGTCAGTTTTGCTAGGTTAAAAGGTACTCATAAAACTGATAGAATATAATGTCCTGGTGTGTTCATGAGGGTATTTCCCGAAGAGACTGGTATTAGAACCCATAGGCAGGATAATCTGCCTTTGCCAGTGTGGCAGGGAGTCACCTACCCTACAGAGAGCCCTACAGAACACAGAACCACAGGAAAGCAAGTTCGTTCTCTCCCAGAGTGACAGACCCTCAGTGTGGGAGGGTGTGGCATCAGAGCTCCAGGTTCATTGCTCCTCAAATGCCAAGATGTCTGCAGCTGAGCTCAGACTCTCAGGCTTCCTGCCTTGAGCTGAATGTTGCATTGTCAACTTCTCTGGTTTTATGTCCTCAGATTGTCACTGGAAGACACCACAGGCTTTCATCCCCAGTCTCTTACACAACTCTCTAATGTACTCTTGGGGAAACCTTGACTAATGCACATATTAACAGATCCAAGGAGAAAAATGATTTAATAAAACATGCAGTTGCCAATAAATCTCCCTTGAATGTGACCAATAATTGGGAAACTAGAGCTTATAGCTCTCACTATGCTGGAAAGGCAAGGAAGGCCCTGTTGAACTCACATATGAAGGAGGATTTCTAGAGGAGGGAAATATTTGGGAGAATAATTTATGAAGGACTGTTATCCAAAAAATAAAAAAAAAACTGAGTCATGCAATTAAAAATGGGCAAGATGTCTGAGCAAATGCCTCATCGGAGATGATATACAGCTTTCAGGTGAAAATGTGCTCACCATCATACATCATTAGAGAAGTAGAAATCAGTACTGCTGTATACCTATTAGAATAGCCAAGATCCAAAACACTGCCAATAACCAGTGCAGGTGGGCATGTGGAGAACAGGAAATTGCCGTTCATTTCTCATTGGGATCTAAAACCAGACACTGACAAGCCAGGACAAGACATGCAGAATCCTGTATCATGAGGGTCCTGCTCGTTGGGGTTTCTGTCCCGCCCAGTACCCCACAGCCGGCAAGCCCCAAAGAAAATCACACAGAGAGTATACATTAGGTTATACACTGATTGGCCCATTAGCTCAGTCTTCCTACCAGCTCCCATAACTTATATTAACCCATTGTCAGCCACATGGCCAGTACCTTTTCTTAGCTGGGACAGGGACACATCCTGCTTCCTTGGTGGTCTGCACAGGAATGCCAAGGAAGCTTCCTGTCTCCCAGATGTTCTCCTCACCCTGTCTCTACTTCCTGTCTGGTTGACCCACCTATACTTCCTACCTGGCCAATCAGCATTTATTTAAAACATGATTGACAGACTATAGACAAGTCTCCTGCACCAGAATCCTTCAGGCAAATTTCAGGAACAGATGTCGCTCTGCACTGGGTGCTCTGAAAAGGCAGAACTGCGGAGCATACACGAGCATTTAGACTTCAGAAGGAGGGCACGCAGTGTGCTGGAGACAAGAAGACTATTCTGTGTGGAACTGCAATGGTGTAATGCGAAATTAGAAAGGTCCATGTAAAATATGAACCGTGGATGATATAGTTAAGCTGGTGTTGGCTCACTGATTCTTACAAATGGGTTGTACTGACACAGGATTGGGGGGGTGTCACATGGGGGGAGGAACTGAAGTGCTTGAGCATTTTCTTTACTTTCCATTCAGTTTTACTACGAACTGAAGCTACTCTTCACAATGCAGTCACCTCTTAACTTAGAGACACAATTGAAACTGATACTTAGAATTCTATTACTATAAAGAAAGAGAAATTCAGAAGTCAACACACAGTAATAAGGAGTCCCAATTGTCCTTTGTAAATAAAATAATAAATCTTTATTAAATATGTGGGTGCAAATGTTGTTTGTTTATAAAAAGGATTACATAGAAATCTCTTTGCCATATCTAGTAAAAGCTAGAAAATCACATGAAATTTTTAACTTGGTAAAAATAAAATCACCATATTGAGGAATTCATGTACCATAGTTACTAAAAGTAGAAGCATAGCCATGAGTGTTTAGTCAAACACATATGTGCATACACACACGTACACATACACACACTTCATATGAAGGAAAAATTTAAAAATTGAAAAGACACGGAAGCAGTTAAAATGAAATTAATAATTACTAGATAAAAACTTTCAATGTTTGAAGACCACAATTAAATTCAATGAATATCAAAATTATTTCTATTGGGATTTATTATGTTGTGATGGGATCTCAGAGGCAAATCCTGACTGCCCTGGACTCTCTGTGTGACCAGGCTGAGCTTGAATTCCCTGAGATCCTTTTGCTCCTGGCTCTCAGGTGCTGGCATTAAGGAAATGTACTACCATATCAGTTCAATGGAGTCTTTTGATAATATGATAAAAAAGGAATGGAGAGGAAAATTATAGAGTATGCCTTGCTCTACAAGATACTAAAAAATGATTTATTAAGTGGCCATAGGTCAGATAGACCCAAGGAAAAAAGAATTTTATTACATGATACTATAGCAATATTTATTTGATAACTATCAAAGTCTTGTCCTGCAAGGGATGTTCAGGTAGCTTGTAAATCATTTGGAAATGTGTATATTTATAACAATTCCATGTTTTATATATTTAACACAAAATATATTTTTCAAGTTAAAAATTTTTAAGTAGTAACTTAGATCAAGTAATAAATGTGTTGAAATGGTTATTGGAAAAGATTAATACTTTTTTATGAATCAATGAATTCTATGCATGTAACTAAAGGAAAGCAAACACATAGTAAAATGTTACAATGCTTATGGATAGCAAAGAATGAATCAGTTTATTGCAAAACCAAAATTGGGGCCCATCTGGATTGGGAAATAGCATTAAGAGTTTTTTAAGTCAAATACAGCAGTGCTGATGTGGGCTTCTAGGGGGATAGGAGCTGCTGTTTCCACAGGGCAATTTGTTAACATGTCACAGATATTAAAAATTGCATAGCTTTTGACCAAATAATTTCATTCTAAGAATTCATTATTAAGACATTCTGATTCATAACCAGGAAATGTAGGAAATGGCCTCATGTCCAACAGTATGAGATTTATTGCACCAATTAAGGATATTTCAGATCACAGAATATTTTTCAACTTTAAAAACAAAGAGAAGACGTGTCAGGTAAGATCACTCAGATGTACTCTTAGCAGAGGGACAAAAGCAATCATAGTTATTTCAAGCACATGAAGAATAAAATTTGTGGAAGAGAGTCTATATACACACACACATAAACACATACATATACACACAAACACACACATACATGCACACACATACACACATATGCACACACATTAATATAATCAATATTTTTATAAAAATGAGTGTATCAGTGATCTAAGTTTTCTTCTCTATATTTATGCCTTTTTAAAAAAGCTTTATAGTTATGAAAGAAACACTGTAGATGGAAACTTCTGTCCCACCAGGTCCTGCAGCCATTCAGTGCCAAAGAAACACTCAGAGGCTTATATTAATTATAAACTGTTTGGCCTATTAGCTCAGGCTTATTATTAACTAGCTCTTACAACTTAAACTAACCCATAATTATTATCTATGTCTATGTCTTGGTACCATTTTTCAGTGAGGCATTCTCATCTTGTGTCTTCTGTATCTGCCTGGTGACTCCATCTTTCTTTCTTTCTTCCCAGAATTCTCTTAGTCTGGTTGTCCAAACTCTACTTCCTGCCTGGCTACTGGGCAATCAGTGTTTTATTAAACTAAGATGAATGGCGAATCTTTACAGTGTACAAGAGCATTAACCCACAGCAAAACACAATAATTATTGAGTGATACAGGTAAACTGCAAATGTCAAAGAACAGAAAGGGCTAAGAATTTCACCCTCACAAGGAGGAGGGGAAGCTGTGACTAGGGACCCAAGGGCAGGCAGGTTCCAATGAGAACACAAAGGGTAGGGCATGCTGTACCGGGGCAGGATCCTTAGAGTTCTTGATGTTATCACACATGACTGAGAAGTGGCATGAGTACCTGCTAAACCTTCAGGTATGGAGATTCCTCTTGGACAGTGGCCTTTTTCCTTTGGCCTGGATAACCTGGAGATGAATCAAATTAGTGATAAGAGAGGGGGAACACAATTAGCACTTGCCTAAAGGACTGCAAAGATGGAAGTGTAGCCGCATGTCAGAGAGCTTAAAGGGAAGAGGCCGACTGCTTAGCATCCATGCATTCCTTCACAGAGTCCCATGGAACTCTGATTTACAGATTTAAGTTGTAGCTTGTATGTAAACAAAACCTTAGTGATCTGGGAAAATCTGCACATTTTAAAATAAAGATCCTGATGACAGACACTAAACCTAAGAGCCTACAAATGCTATGAATCACAATCTATATATCTCTAGACACCAAAATTACATAGCCTTGTTAGAGCAAAATGCGTCCATTAACACTGTTGAATATGCAAGACTGTGTCAAATCACAGACACTGTGTAGGAGGTGGTACAAACCTGTTGCTTTTAACACTTAGTCCGCATTCACAGGCAAAAAATAAATGAGTTGCCCAGAATTGTCATTATGTAAGTGGCAATGATGGTTATTTCTGGGAAGGAATGTTGCAAAGATTTTAGGATAAAACTAACGTCTTGCTATTATTAACACTGGAATAGTGTATAGGTGAGTAACACCACGTCTATTTAATTTACATGTACTGCAGTCTGCCAAAACTTTAGGTCAAAATGCCTTCAACATTGTGTAACATGAGGGTCCTGCTCGTTGGGGTTTGTGTCC
>JAQHUG010000013.1:11478356-11515095 GCA_028555095.1 Dicrostonyx torquatus | reverse complement strand
ATTAGGAGGTGGAACCTCATTGGAGGAAATGGGACTGGGAATGGCTCTCAAGGTTCTATGGCTTAGCTCTATGTTTTATCATCTGTATGCTTTCTGCTCTACCAACATAAGACGTGAAGAATCCCAGATGCACCATGACTTCCCTCTATGATAGACTGTGTACTCCTTAAACTAGAGCCAAAATAAACATTTCTCTCTTATGTGGCAAGTTTTGCCACAGTAATGAGAAAGGTTATTGCTACAAGACCAGAGAGCTTCTGATTCTGAGAATCCAACTGTAAACTCTTGGTGTCACCTGTTTAAGATCAGAATGGAGGCTTAGTCCATCTCATCTGCTATATCAAAATACTTTTTGACCAGATAACTTACAAACAACAGTAGTTACTGGTCACCATTCTAGAAGCTAGGAGCTCTAATATGATGGACACTGGCAGAGTCATCATTCCAGGAAGACCCTCTTTCTCATAGGTGGTACCTTCTTACCATGTCCTCACATAGCCAATAGGCTAATATAATCTCCACAGGCTCTTTTATCAAATAAAATAATTCATAAAGACCCTTCTTTATCACCCCCAAAGCCCTCCTCTACACCAGTACTGAGGATTGAATCTATGTCCTCATGCTTAGTTTCAGCATGACTTTGTGGAAATATAAATGTGCAGATCATAGTCATCAGTTTTGATTTGGTTTTATTTGTACTCTTTTTTTCTATTTTTATTTTATTTATTGCTTTTGACTGAACTGTATATTTTTCCCTACTCTTCTACCTTCTTCTGCTCTCCCTATCTACTCTCCCTCTTGCCTCACCCCATGTCCCCAATTTACTCAGGAGATCTTGACTTTTTCTCCTTCTTAGGCATATCCGTGTATTCCTCTCTTAGGGTCTTCTTTGTTGTCTAGGTTCTCTGGAGTTGTGGAGTGTAGGCTGGTTATTCTTTGCTTTATGTCTAAAAGCCACTTATAAGTGAGTACATATTATATTTGTCTTTCTGGGTCTCTGGGTTACCTCCTTAGCCATCAGAGAAATGCAAATCAAAACAACTCTGAGATACCATCTTACACCTATCAGAATGACCAAGATCAAAAACACTGATGACAACTTATGCTGGAGAGGATGTGGAGTAAAAGGAATGTTCCTCCACTGCTGTTGGGAGTACAAGCTTGTAAAGATGATTTGGAAATCAGTATGGGGATTTCCAAGAAAAAAAAAAGGAATCAAGCTACCTCAAGACCCAGCCCAGTAATACCACTCTTGGGCATATATCCTAAGGATTCTCAATCATACCACAAGGGCATATAATGTGGAATTCCCCTGTGTATGCTGTAAATACCATTGGTTAATAACGAAATTGTTTTGGACCTATAGCAGGTCAGAACTTATCTAGATGGGGAAAACTAAACTGAATGCTGGGAGAAAGAAGGAGGAGTTAGGGAGAAGCCATGTAGCCCTGTGGAGCCAGACGCTGGGAACTTTACCCAGTAAGCCACAGCCATGTGGTGATACACAGATTAATGGAGATGGATTAAATTTATATGTAAGAGTTAGCCAATAAGAAGTTAGAGCTAATGGGCCAAGCAGTGATTTAATCAATACAGTTTCTATGTGGTTATTTTGGGTCTGAGTTGCTGGGCAGCCAGGAAATGAACAAGTGGCCTTCCTCTAACAGGCATATGCTCAACTATGTTTATAGCAGCATTATTCGTAATAGCCAGAACCTGGAAATAACCTAGATGCCCATCAACTGAAGAATGGATAAGGAATATGTGGTACATTTACACAATGGAGTACTACTCAGTGGTAAAAATAATAGCATCTTGACATTTGCAGGCAAATGGTCATCAGTTAATGACCTTGTTTAATGACCAACTAGGACTTGGCTCAAATAATTCTCATCCAGCTCTACCTGCACTCTTCAATACAGCCAGGATATTAGGGGACTATGATGTAAAGATTTGTCTGAACTATGGAGTGTTGGGAAACATGCAGATCTCTAGAGGAGGCTAGAGGCTGTTGGAAATTAAAGAAGGGAGAAATTGGTGTAGAAACAAAACAAATTCACACGTTAGAAAATTGCTGGGAGGGTGCAAAGCTTAACAGAATTCATGATGGGAATTCAGACACAAAGGAAGGAATAAGAACAGAGCACAGATCTCGTTCGTCACTCACCTTGCTCCATATTGGTAGTGCTTCGTTTATCTAAGAAATTCTTCTCTTGCTTATTAAAACCACTAACTCACCCCAGTTGGATAGGAAATTTGTATTCCCTACAACTTCAACATTTCTCATTCCTCATCACTATGATGGCATTGCTGATATACTAAACTATCCTTTCTCACTGGCATGCCTCTCAAATTATGTGCTATGTAATAGATATCTAATGAATATTACTTATTCTTGTCATTTTGATTTCGGTTATTATAATGCAACCTCATTATATTTATACGAACCTAATATTATAATGTCTGTGATTGTTCATGAAGAAACAGAAGCCCAAAATCTTTGTGCCTTGCTTAGGGTCACTAACCAGTAAATGCAAAGGAGTTTCTTCTCCCATGAGTTGGCTATGTTCCTTCTCCCTAAGGAACCTATACTTTTCTCCTTAAAGGACTTTTAATAATCTGACAGTGAACCTCTTGACATTACTTAGGATCACCCAACCCCAAAGACAGAATCTTGACCTCTGGCTTGTCTTATTCAATCTCTGGCCGTTGGAACTGAGCCGAGAAAAATACCTTTATGATGCAGTTCCAACCCGTTTCATCTTTACAGCATGTCACACCACTCACCCTCAGGGATGAGCCCATCCTAGTTATAAAGCATGCATTGTGGAAGGACCTCCTATGTGACTCACAGGGCTTGGAGGGAGGGTGCAAGTTTGGTATTACAGCCGAATGCTTACAAGGACATCTCCCCACAGACATTTCTTCTCACATACAGATGCCATCTCCTGTTTAATTGGAAAGACATGCACAAGATTGGGCTCGCTTTTCCTGCAACTCCATTAGGGCCTTTATTGGTGGCTCTCTGCTAACAATCACCCCCTCCTGGGTTGCCGATGATCTCAGCATTACAGAAGGGCCAGGTTTGTGCTGCTGCTTGTTGTCTGTGCCTGCTCCTCTCTACCACCCACCAAGATGCTCCTCTTCCTTTGTGTGGGGCAGCAGTCTGGATGCTTTGAAGGGCACAGCTAGACTCATAAAGAGAAATAAACAAATATGGAATTCCCTCTGAAGAAGACAATGCCAATGATTTTTGTTCCTCATTTTTGTAGAGTCTTAATTTTCACTGAGGTGCATGGAGGTTTACCAAGGAGATTATACTTGCAAGGGGGCCAGAAAGTTTCACTGGCCAGGACTCTTCATCCTGTATCTCTTTGTATCTTCAAAGTTTTTTGTTCTCTCTTTCCCAACTTCTAGTCTGCTTCCCTTGCTCTCCTACCCTCTGCCATTTCTCAAATTCTCATTAGATACATTAGGATATTTCAGCTCCAAAGGACAGCTTCCACATCATACGTCCCTGGTTGATTAATTCAGTAGCTCAGGTTATAGACTTTCTTGTCCTGCTTTGGCGTCATGGTGTTTCCAATGCTCTTCTTGTAAGGTGGTTTTCAGAGTACTCAGTATCCAAGGCTGCGTTCCTAACAGGAAAGATGGCTAAGAGAGGTGCTCACTTTCATGCTGATGTTTCTCTTCACCTGGGAGGGATAGTCCACAAATGTTAGAGTCACGCACTTTGACTAGTCTTCTGTATTTCCTTCTCCATGGCCAGAGTTGCAGTGCGGACCCTTTCCTAAGCTTTGCAGGGCAAGTAAAACACCTTCATTGCACTAAAATGTGTGGGACTTATTAAGCCTGGGAGGAGATCTCGCTCTGGAAACCTAATCCCACTGAGTGTGAAATTGAACAGAACTGTGATTTTTATCACTGAAAGACATTGTATGTTTTACAAAAGAAACTGCTTTTCTCAGTGCCTTGTATAAATGGTTATCCGTCCTTGTCCGAAAATGAATGGGTTATGTAGTGTCTTGTTTACTGTAACTCTGTTGGACTCCTAATTGTAGCTTCCTAGAGGCCCATGTTTCTAAGGCTTTATCGTCTCTTGACACTGACAGGGTGCCCAGTGGTAGTCAGTGGAGTTTATCAATTTCCCGTCCCTGGCCAGGGTGTCTGTCTCTAGCTTTAGGGATGGCTGCACCGTTACCTCTCAGTCTATGCAGTGGGACAGACTGGGAACAGCTGTTAATGACTGAGACGCAGTTTGATTTAGCAATGCTGAGAAGCAATAGCGCCATCAGCAAATGTGGCAAGGTTCAATGCGACGAACAGTGACGGAGAAGGGAACAAACGGGCAGAGTCCACATTTTCCTCTCTTCGTGATTTGTAGTGCTCTTACTAAAAAAGTGAAAACTAACTCTTTTCTGTTGTGTTACCTTCAGTTTCACTGCTGACCAGTCTGAGAATAGAACTCTGGAGACACAGATGCTCACCCCTGCCACCATCTTCCTCTGCAGCCTCCCTCAGGGTCTCAGTTTGTTCCCCTGAATCCTTTTCTCTCAGTGTCTCTACCACCCTCTGCCCTGTCAAGGGCAGGATGCAGGTCTCTTGGCATCCCCTGGGGTGAACTGAGTCTTGACTCACATGTGGTTTGAGAGGTAAAAGAGCTGTCAACCTTTACTTTTTTTTTTCTATCTCTCCACTGACCCAAAGTGCTGGGGCCACCAGGATTTGAACTTGAAACCACTATAAATCTTTCCTTGTTATAAGTTGATGGTCTCAAGAAATTGCGATGGCAACAGCTAATACACTTCACCACTGTATGTTTGTACAATATAAATTTGCTCTGAGAATCAAATGAGAAACTTCAAATACCTACTCGACTCATTTATTCAGCACACGGACCGTCCTGGGTCCTCGGTGGCATTCCTCTAGTTCTATGCCATGTGGACGTCACAGATGCTCTTCCAGGGAAAGACTGCCTGTCTTGCTCCTCTGCACCCCCATCCCAAGCTCTAGATCTAGACTTCTGGAACTTCGCTAAGTCAAGCTAGTGAGTTCCCTTCTTTGGTGTACCATTGTCCCGTTGAAACGTCTTACATAGCACACTGCCTCCTTAAATGTCCAGGATCTACAAGAAGTCCTTGATATGCCTGGTATCGTGTGCCTTTAAAAGTTCCCAAACAGATGGAGACCATAACATTTCTATTAATTAGTGGGGAAAACTTACAATTATTCTTTGAGTTTTAAAGTTCTTCTATCAAAATATTAAATGTTCTTATTGTCACTAATCAACGTATGCAGAAATGTAAAAATATAAGAATATTTAGCACAGTGTTGTTATGATTGCTAGAAATACTGAATATTAAAGACTAGGATTCCTTACAAATTCCTTATAAAGCTGTGGAGATCAGTGTGGCCAGCACCTGCCTCCTGCCTCCTTGCCACTGCGCACATGACGAAAAGCACCCTTGGTTTGCTTTCATTTACTGCCATGTTTCTGAGTTAGGATTATTTCTGACATTTTGTCTTTTGTATTTACAACTTTGAGAAATAATTTTGAGAATTCTTTGGCTGTGGAAAATTTTAAAGTGCCATTTTCCCCAAGAAAATGTCCTCTTTTTTTTTTTATCACAAGTCTTTCCTGCCCTGCGTATTTCCAAAGTCGATCTTCAGGACTACCTCTCTGCATGATGAGTCTGTTTCCTAGCGACCAAATGCCCGATGCTCCCATAACCAGCTCCTGTAAATCTGCACAGATTCAAACTTCACTTCTGTTCTCACTGTTTTGTTCCTTTGCTGTGTTTTCACTCTTTGACGACTCTCTTGAGTCAAAAAGTGTGTGTGGCTTTATCACTGCAAATGAAGGTGGCAACACTCCAATGTGCTTTCCTGGCTGTATAAAGTTGTCAAGTGACCCATCACCACAGACTTTGGAAGAGGCTACTGGGTTGTTCTCTAGCTGGAAGGTACCTTTTATTTAAATCGTGGTTTCAAGACTGAATACATGATAGAAAATTCCATACTTTGTTCGGTTATTCACAGTTGACCACAAAGGGGACTATTTTATCAGGGCATCGATGTTGGAGTAGCTAGCTGAGATCTGTGCAGGTTACAAGCTGACTGAGAGAAGGCTGTATTGTATTTCTTCTATCTGCTCTATGCATCTGGAAATGCTCTGGGCATTTTCAAGTATCTGAAAGTGTGTGGTGCATAGATTCATCAAAGGTCCATTCCTGGCCAGTACGTCTGTCTCTAGCTTTAGGAATGACTGCACCGTTACCTCTGAGCCTATGCAGTGGGACAGACTGGAAACAGTCGTAATGACTGAGATGCAGTGGCGATAGCCGTCCTGAGAGGCAAGAGTGCCATGAGCAAATATAACAGGGGCCAGTGCTGACCTGTGTGACAAGAGTGACAGTGAGGGGAACACATGTGGACACTGCACACTCTCCTTCCTTCATGGTTCCTAGTACTTTTTTTGTTTGTTTTGTTTTTTGAGACAGGGTTTCTCTGTGGCTTTGGAGCCTGTCCTGGAACTAGCTCTTGTAGACCAGGCTGGTCTCGAACTCACAGAGATCCGCCTGCCTCTGCCTCCCGAGTGCTGGGATTAAAGGCGTGCGCCACCACTGCCTGGCTTTCCTAGTACTTTTATAAAGAGGAGAGAACTAACTCTTTTCCACGGTGTTAGCTTTAGTTTCACTGCCGCCCAGTCTGAGAATAGAATTCTGGAGACACAGAAGCTCACCCCTGCTGCCACCTTGCTCTGCAGCCTTCCACAGGGTCTCAGTTTGTCCACCTGAGTCCTTTTCTCCCATTGTCTTTACCACCCTCTGCCCTGACAAGGGCAAAATGCAGGTCTCTTGGCATCCCCTGGGGTGAACTGAGTCTTGACTCACACGTGGTTTGAACTAGCAAAGAAAGTTGTGGGCTTGCTAACTTTGAAGTTCATTTAAATGTCAACTTTTTTCTTTTAATAAAAATAGAGTATAGCCATTTATTTTTTTCTTGTGTCTACTTAATTACATGCTTCCCTTTATGTGATAAAAGGAGCTATCATTTTATAAAAAGAGCACAGGTTTGAGAGTCAAACAGGGCTGAATTGGAGGCTAGATTTGGCCACTGATGATGTTGGGGACATTTTAGCCCACACTTCCACTTTTCTCATCATAAATGGGTAGATTAGCTTGGTTAAAATAGCAATGTGTGTAATAAATGCCTAGAATCTATACTTGCCTGGTCCAATGCAAAATCTCTAATATATAGTCACTACTAATCCATAAGTTTTGACCGATGAGTGAAAATGACTATAAAGGCCTCATCAACCTATTTGCTGCATACACCAACGCAGTTCGCATAACTGAGTACATGATGGGGCTCAGAATGCCCTTTCCTGGTGCTCTGCCTGATTTAGATTCCAGGATGCCCCTAGCTCAATTGTAACAGTAGCCAGCATAGCTAATTCTCAGCTTGATTTATCTACCTTTGTATACGTATGTGGTACTGTTCTTAATGATTTGCTTTTGAGTATACTTCAGTATTAGAAGTCTACCCAGATCATTGTGGATACAGATGAGACTACGGAAATGAGTGAGTGGTATTTCCCCCGAGTCTCTGTGATGTTCATGGCGTCCTGCTCTTCTGCCCTCATACTGGTCTGCTCACCCACTATGATTTTTTTTACGACAGTCTCATTTATCTTGTGTCAAGCTCTGTCTGGGAAATAGATCAGTTTTTCCTCTAGATATATTGACACCAGAGAAGTGAAAGTGTTTGAACATCAAATTTAATTCTGCACCTCTCATGGACAACTGGGACTGAGCAAGGATGGTGTTTAAGGTTGTGGAGAGAATGCTTTATATTCGCTCAGATTTGTTCTGTTTATTCTTCCTGGGTGTAGTTTTTTTATTTGGGTTGAGGTCATGCTCGGGTTCTGAAAAGTTTCACGAGAGGGGGAGTAATGTGCTCTATTCCCAGGCTCAGCCACAAAACGTTCAAGGACACGGATAACATGAACTCTATGTAACAAGTCAGTGTGCACATAGGTTTCAGGGTATCTACTGAAGCAGAGATGGCCTATCAGGAGCCGCATCCAGACACTCATCTCTCTTCTCAGTAGCCATCAACTGCCAATCAGCTGCTTGACTATTGGGAACAAAACCATACTTTTAATGGAAGAATTAAATATGAAACAGAATTCTGGCATGGAAGAGAACTGAATTTCCGTATTACCACACGGAAGAAAAACCATCACAGAGAATAATCTGACTCTGATAATTAAGAGAATAAGAAGACACGGAGTGACAAAGCTTCTGAGCATCCAGGGCGTGCTTGTTACTGTAGCAGAACTGATCTGGTGCCAACGGAAACCTCCCGTCTAACTCATGGGACTTCCATGGGAATAAAGATGGCACTCTGTTTATGTTACTACTTTATAATTATGCATCAAAGAAGTGTGCAGCACACTATCAGTGGGAACCTCAGAGGTCTGGATATTGAGAGACAAACCCTAGCATGAATCTCAGAAGCTTGCATCTCTCTCATCTCTGTGCAGCTGCTCTCTAGTCCTTGTCAGAACTGCCTCTCGGGGTTGCTAAGAGATGCAAATGAAATCACACATGTGTGAGAACTTAGAAACCTTAGAGTTATGCCAAGTCAAGGAGACTGTAATTACTACGGAAGCTCTAACCTCCCCTGGGAATACCCTTTCCACACAGAAGGGGATGCCAGGCTGCTACCCCCAAATGTTAACTCTTTTCTAGAACGTCAGCCCCGGCTTTTGTACAGCAAAGCGTGAGCTCCAACTGCCCGTGTGCAGTCTGAAACACTTGCCAGGCATCTTCTGCCCGGAGCAGCTGCTGGAGCTGAGAGTCTCAGCGCACGATGTCTGCAGGGGGGAAAAGCAAGGAGCTTGCAGTTTTTGTCCCTCCTGAAGACAAAGGTGAATGACTAGGTAGAAAGGGAAAGGGCCGACTTTGGGAAGGACAGCTCTCTCACAGACCCTTGGAGACCCAGGGTGCAATTGTCAGCAACACTCTCTGCTCTTGTGGTAAGTGTCAGCAGGAACTGGCAGGCCTCTGGTTCTGATCCACTCCAGACTGGGACTCTGAAACTCCCTGGGTGAAGCCAAACTTGCCTTTTAACTGTTGACTTTGTTTCTAATCAAATACCAGCTAACTGATAATCTCATGAGACAGACTGTATTGAAAATTCATGCTGTGCTACAGAGCCGTGTGTGTGTGTGTGTGTGTGTGTGTGTGAAAGAGAGAGAGAGAGAGAGAGAGAGAGAGAGAGAGAAGCTGACATGCAGTTTTGATAGCACAATGGGAACATAGCAAGTGGTTAACAGAGGAAAATGGAGAGACCAAAGTCAACCACAAGGTGCCCTAACCCAACTTCCTATGTGGAGGTCCTTTCCCTAGGAGACCAGGGCATATGAACCACATGGGCACACCCTCTGTTCTTACTACATGGCAGACCCACTCCTAAGCACTTCATGAGTATTAGCTTATTACTTATACAACCTTGTGACACAAATGAGGTTATTGCCCTGTTTGACAAATGAGGAAACTGAGGCACACAGATGTAAAGCTCTAGGATGCAGAGACAGGTGATAGGGCCAGGATTCAAACCTAGGTATCTGGCTTCACTGTGCAGGCAGTAAGTACTTAAGCCAGTTATTTGGCAGGAGAAGGTACAGAATATGAATAACCTTTGCAGGCCGTCAGGGCCACTTATACCCTGGGCTCTCTACCTTGTGCTCATCAGAGGAGAGTGGCCAACGAAAGACAAAAATCAGGAAAGAAATCCACGTCTTGACCAGACTGCATTCTATATCTATATCTACCTATGAATATATGCATATAGATATCTTTATATACCCAAAATCATGTTGTGACTGTGACTAATAGGAGCACAATGTAAATCCTACCAATTAATTCTGCTCCTGGAAACAGCCTCCCTCAGTAAGGCCTCTGTACCCATTGAAATCAGTGCAATAGAGAGACCCCAGGGCTCATAACATAGAAAGTCAGCCCTGTCTGAGCTCATTATCCAATTCCTGATTGTAAAACAATAAACAAAAAGAAAACCCTCTGGACATGTGCTTTCAGTTTGGGGTGCTAGATATCATTAGCATATTTTCATAAAAATGTGCATCTTTTCAGCATTATAGTTATTGCCCAGCACAATGCTTCTCCGCACCTCATTAATTACCAGTTGCCTTCAGGCATTTACTTGAAGATTGACAAGTACTATGTAATCAAGTAGAGCTAACAAATTATTTTGTGAGGAGTCTGGAAAAAGGAAAGTGTGAGATTAGCAATTAGAATGTGTTTTCCGCTTTCCCTGCTGGCTGGCCGCTCATTTATGGTGCAGCGAGTCTGGAAAGGCAGCTACTGCTCATGGAGACCACTCTGAGGCTCGCTGCCTCCTCCCTCCAGATGGGGAGTTCCCTACTCTCTTCTGTTTCACTAAGTCAGACGTGTAGCCCACAGACCACCTCTCTCTGGCTTAGCCGGGAATGCCTTATTAAAATCCGGACATCCCAGTTCCAGAACAGGCTACTGAGTTAGAATTTGTGCAGGAAATGCCAGGATAAACCAACCACCTGGATGGGTTTTCACCAATCAACTCAGGGTCACTTTCATTCTCAAAAAAGATTTTAGCTCTCTCTCTTTCTGCATTTTTGTTTGTGTGTGTCTATGTATGTATGTATGTATTTCTATATATGCGTGTATATGTGTATATTTCTGTATGTGTGTATTTCTACATATGTGTATATATGTATGTGTATGTGTGTATATGTGTGTATTTCTACATATGTGTATATATATATGTGTGTGTATGTGTGTATATGTGTGTATTTCTATATGTGTGTGTGCCTCTGGTGGGTAGTGTAGTTATGTATGGAAGCCAGAAGCTTACTTTGGGTTGTATTCCAGTATTGCTTCCTTATGTTGGTTTTTGAGCCAGTCTCTCTGGATATTACAGTTCCAGGCTGGCCCCTGAGGCTCCAGGACCTGTCTCTGCATTCTAAAGCTAGATTTGGGGCATGTGATGCCCTGCCTGACTTTTCTGCATGGCTGCTGGAGATCCAGACTTGGCTTACTCACTGAGCTGTCTTCCCGTCCTGTGTTATGGTTTTAGTAATAAGCAATGGGATGTGTGGTCTGAGAAGGAGGAGACTACATTTTAACACATGCCTCTGTTGCCTCTTACACATGTTAAAATTCGAAAACAGCTCACCTTACAGTTGTAGGTGGGGTGGACGGGAGAAGACTTAGTGATAATGAACTTGGTGAGGACATAAAGTATTCTCAGCTGTGGTTTAAGAAAACAGCTCTTACAGATGTCAGGAGGATTCTGCAGAGAAGAGTATGCCAAGACGCCAAGTATGCTTCTTCAGATGGGATCGTCAGGCTAAGGTCTCCGAAATCTGGCAAATCATCACAGAAGAGGAATTCCATGAGGACCGGTGGGCCTGCATACAAAGCCGTGAGCTCTTTCAGGGCAGTTGGACTCCTAGCATCATCTACAGTCCTCAGAGTTGGAAGCAGAAAACAGAACCTGAGCATCTCTGGGCCGCAGCATCCCACGGGTGTGCTCTGTTCTGTGCAGAGATATATACATCTTGTGTTAATTGCAAACTTTTAAAAACTAAGGAATTTTGTAATTAAAGCTAAAAGTCACATTGCTGTCTTTTGAAAACTCAGAGGGAACAGCAAGAAAGGATTTTGTTTCTACTAGGCAGGAGTTGACAGTTAAGGAGTGGCCACTCTTGTTGGAATGACCTGAGTTTCTTTGTCACTCGCTACCCAGGCAATCTGTTCTACCCTTTCTCACTGTCTGTCTGGCCCTGTTATTACTGGTCATGATGTTTCTTCTGAGACTTCCAAACCTGACTGTACATAGGAATGATTCTAGGAGTGGAGAGGAGAGAGGAGGGGAAGGGTTGGGAAAAGAGTGGAAGGTAGAGGCGAGGAGAGGAGAGGGAAAGGGAGGAGAGAGGAGAAGATAGAAGAGGCAAAGAAAGAGGAGAGGAGGGAGGATAGACAGAAGAGGGAGTTAAGGAAGAAAGCAGAGGAGGGTGGACGAGAAGAGAAGCAGGAAGAAAAGACGAGGAAATAGGAGCATAAGAAAAAAGAAGTAAAAGTAAGGCTGGGCCTACTGTGTGATGTGTCAGTGGTAAGGCACCCCTGCTTCCTAAGCTCCAGGTGGTTCTGCATCAGGAAGTGAGAACCAGTGGTTTCCTTCTAGCTTGATGAACTTTTCAGAAGGTACCGCACCAGAGGATTTGAGAGCAGATGGGCTCTCGGGGTCTGAGGGCTAGTCTGCCGTGGCCTTGGTTAACGGTCATCTGGTAACTAGCCTTGAGGTACTTCCTTGGCCAGGCCTTTCTTACTAAAATTCCCTAAGACATTTGGAACCAGGCAGACCAGAGTGGGCCTTAGCTTCCTCCCCAGGGAGTGGAAGGAAAGGCAAGCCCAGGCAGTACAGCCATCTCGGTCCCAAAAAAAGAGAATCAAGGCTAGAGGTGTCGAACGCTGCCTGAGAAGACTCAGTAGTCTTTGGTGTGGGAAATCCTGCTTGGCATTTGAAAATCCCTGTTCATGGCTGTCTCCCTGCTTCTTCTGCAAGCAGCTGGTCTCCTGTGATGAGCTGCAGTGTCTCTGACATGAACAAGGAACACATCTGGACCAAGGCTAACTCTTGCATCCTTGACCACTTGGCACCATTTGGGGTTTCAGAAAAGCTGTCCCTGTCATGCTAAAAATCATAAAACCGATCAATATAAAGGATACAGGCTTTTGGGGACTTTAAATTGCTCTAACTGGCTTAAAGTCCTGGTGGGCATCTTATTTTCTCAGTCCAGACCTTGGTGAGAAGCCAGGGTAGGGAGTGGAGAGATTCTGAGATCAGCTAAGTCTTCTGAGGCTGGTCTAGAACGGGAATACTCTTCCAAAGGGAAACTTAGTCTTCTACTTTCTCTTTTGGAGCTGCCAAGGAGCAAGCATCATTTTGATCCTCGGGGTCGTTGCCTTTTTTTCTTTCTGGCTGGAATGTTTTTCCCAATTGCCCATACCTTCCTTGTTGTTTTATTTAGCTCCAGACCTCTTATGTCACCGTATGAAAACCGACTGTCTAGGACACCGTGTAGGAACATATTCTATGGTATCCCCGCACTAGGCCTAATTTGCTTTTGTGTTGCACACGAATCCTGGTGTGTTCCAACACAGCATTTTGTTGATGTGTCCCCAGTAGCAGCAGCATAGATTCTAGAACTAATCACTGCCATTAAATCCTAGCTCTCACTTTCTCACACTTAAAATGAAATAATTGTGTACCTTGAGTAAGGTAATAAGATTTTTTCCCCCATTTTCTTTCTTTTTTTCTTTTATCTTATTAGCACTAGACTAAAACTAAGAGCTTTGATGTGTTTCAGGCGAGTGCCGTACCTAAGCTTCACCCCCAGCCCAGCTACCCCCATCTTTAAATGGAGAACAACACTTTTGCCACCTGACAGGGATGTTATAGAAAGTTAATCCATACAGAAATTATTTCACTGATGTCAAGGGTTTTAACATTTTCTTCACAAATTTATTGTCCCTATACTTTTCCTTAGTGACTATAACTGCTTAAAAACATTTGGCAAATTCATCAATGATAAATACTCCCTCAAAACTCATTATATCGGCGCCAACCACAAATACACTTTCATGAAACTATAATCAATGATTGCCTCCCATCTGTGTAAATGTGGCAGATATATCAAGTTGGGATAACATTGGTCTGCATGTAGGGTAGGCTCTTATATTATTGTTGACCTAAAAGAGAAAAAAAAACCCTATTTCTTAAAAGTCATACTGTAGAAGACCAATATGGGATTGCAAGGATTTACTGCTCTCAGGAAACAACTTAACCCCAGACCAAACAACAAGACAGACAAAATACATGAACCGCTGGCTTTGCTGATAACAGAGAAAAGGCAATGAGCAACACACGGAAGCATGGTTCCACGAGTTTCTCATTTAGAGGCCAGAGAGAGCTTTTAGACTGCAGTGTAGACAAGGGATCCTAGCTGAGCCCAGTATTCTAGAGTGAGTGCACAGGGCTACCTCCTTGGAGTGGGAGGTCAGTGCAGGATATTTCTGGTCAGAGAGAGCCCTGGAGAGCAGAGAGCTCCTGGGAAAAGAGAACTCTAGCCTGGAGGGTGCAGTCCTTGAATATCCATCCAGGTGTCTTAGGGACATGACTTCAGCCCAGAGACTGAGACCCCTCAAAACATGAGAGGGAACTGCTGTCAAATCTCACTTGAGGGTGATCATAGCACTGTTCTCAACAGTCAAAATATAGACGCTTCACAGTTAACAGTGTTGTCAGAGAGCCGCTTGTTTGTTCCCAGCTGCTTAGCCCCGAAATAATCACACAGAAACCATATTATTTGCAATACTGCTTGGCCAATAGCTTAAGTGTATTTCTGGCTAACTCGTATTTTAAATTAACCCATCTCCAATAATCTGTGTATTGCCACGAGGCTGTGGCTTACGAGAGAAAGTTCCAGCATCTGTCTCCAGCAGGGCATCTTGGCTTCACCTTGCCTGACTCTGCCTTCTTTCTCCCAGCATTCAGTTTAGGCCACCCCACCCCAGCTCTATTCTGCTAAGCCACTGACTGAAGCAGCTTCTTTATTCACCAATAGTATTCACAGCACACAAAGGGTACTCCCGCAGCAATAGTCTTGGATGTGGGATTCAGAAGTGTTTTGCCTCAGGAATGAAATACAATATGCTCTAGTGTCAAGGCTGTGCTCAAGATTTCCAGCTAAGAAATCTTAAGACCAGGACTTAAGAGAATTTAATGGTCTTCAAACATTAACTACATTGAAGAACAAGACACAAGAAACTTTACAAGTGCAATCAAAATGATCATGAACTTCAATGTAAGACACGAAGTTATGAAACTTCTAGAATAACATTCAAGGACAATTCTTTATGACCTTAGATTGGGCAAAGGTGTCCCAGATCTATCACCAATAGAGTGATCAATAAAGCAGAAATATAATAACTTTGAACTGCGTTAGAATTAGGAACTTTTATTCTCTGAAATCACTTGTTGGCACAGAGAAAAACGTTAGAAAAAAACAAATTTTAAAGGGAATTTGAAAATCCATGAGTCACAAAGAATCCTTAAATATCAATGATAAGAAGTAGTCTAATTAAAAATAGACAAAAAATTGAATAACTACCTTATCTTAGGAGATAAGAAGATGAAAAGCTGGTGTATATAAGAAGATTATCAATGTAGTTAAGGTATAAAGAAATGCTACTCATGTTTGAAATTATCCAAACTTGAAAAGACAGTATCAAATGTCATTGTCATTATAGAACATTAGAATTCCCCCACACAGATTGAAACTCAAGTTGCTCAACTATTTTGGTAATGATTTAGTAACTTTCTGATCTAGCATCTTGTGCCTCATCATTTATAGCCCTTGGCTTTGTTTCTCTGTGAAATATATTCCTGATAGATTTATTTCTTCTCGTAGTGACTAGGATGGTGGCAGAAGTAACTCTTCATAATTTCTTAAGTATAATCTTAGTAAAAAGAATTTGAGTCTTTATTAAGTCAAGAAAAGTATTTTCAATCTCATTGGCTCTGTTGTTTACAAGCAAAGCGTCCTGAAGAGTCCAGGAATAGAAAAAAAAGAAATAAAGGGTCTGGTCCAGGAATATAGAAATATAAAGCTGTAAGCCCAAACACATTTTGGGAGAAAAAAATAAATAAAGCTGGCAGCCACTGTTTACCTTTAACAAACACTTTCTGCCTTAAGAGCAGACATCCTGGCAGCCACTGTGTACAGGTAAACTTTTAACAATTGTCTCCTGCCTCCCAGCTTCCCAGCCAGGCAGGTACTGCAGACAAAGGTTAGCTTCTAACTGTTGCCTCTATGAGACCCTCTGCTTGTTTTCCCTTCATTTTTAACTGCCCCCCCCCCAGCATGTGACTCTACTCTCTCCCTTGCATTCTTTCACGCATAGTAAAAAGTGGCTGTGTCAGCTGCTGGCTTTTGCAAACATCCTAAGTTAACATCCTAATGTCCTCTAACCAAAAGCTGTAAAACTTAAAATGTAGTGTAACTGTAAGCCTGACCTCAAGGTTGTAAAACTCTTTGATTCACACCAGGTGCTCGATTTTCCTATAAGAGGAGGCCCAAAACCAGTTCCCATCGTCACAGCTACAGAAGCCCCATCTCTGGCTGTGGTCAGAGCTATAGCTTTGTGTACCCCATGGTGTTTTGTTTTGTTTTGTTTTCCTTTTTCTGGATAAAGTTTGCTTGTGGTTTAATAGGTTTTGGTGGTGTGGGATCCCAGACCCAAGATCTCCAATTAAGTAGGCCAGAGGAAATAATGCCAGATTTTTCTGACTTAACACAATCTCACCTCTAAAATGGGGTAGAGTTCACTCCTCTCAAAACACAAGCAATGCAAGTGTAGAAATGACGCTTATAAGGGAAATAAGGGTTCCACATGCCACACAAAACTGCAGATCATAATCTAAAAAAATATGACTATAATGATAATCCCCAATTGCACCATAAACTATCCATGGAGTATTACCCATGCAAAAACGACATGGAAGATGATGGCCCAAATGTCAGTAGTTATAGCTATCTTGGCATTATTTTAGACAATACATGCATTCATATAAAAATGTAATCTAGTATATATATATTATACACAAAACGCTTTAGTGAAAAATTCAAACATACTTTTGATAGGCAAAAAAAGTAGACTTAATCTTGTAATTGCAAATTACCTTCGATGTTTAGTTTGCTAGCATTATTAAATGCAAGAAAACAGCATATATAGAGATGAAAGAATTAACTCAAGAAAAAGAACATAACAATTGCTTTGTGATATTATGTATTGATTGACGGTCAGTCAGTGGGGTGGAGTGCCTGCGTTCACTGTCAGGAACAAGCAGAAGACATCTTTTGACCATGACCAGGAAAATTATCCACTGTTCCTAAACACACACACACACACACACACACACAAAATACACACATACACACGACTCAAACATGCACAGACACATGCACTCACAGCTGAAGATCAGCAGAGGTGAATCCAAGTCTTCTGAGATGTCTTGGTCTCACTTGATAGAATAAACGTGAAGTCGGGAAAGCTAGTACTTACAGAAAAACATCTTTGAAACTCTTCTTTTCCATCTGGCATAAGCAGAAATAAATGGGCTTCTACTTCCACTTTTACTTTCTAAATGCTTTTCTTTCTCAAAGCTCAACAGCGGGGAGAGAGCCCAGGCTCTTGCAGACAGGAGCCACTGTCTCCTACAGCAGGAGGGTCACCCAGGAAGGAAGCCTTATCCACCTTCCCTCGTAAGCTTTAGTTCAGTTTCTCAGGCGGAAGGTCACACTGAAGAGCTAGAAATGATGAGAGAACTCAGGGCTCCATGGGGACAGACATTTATCTGCACTCTGGGTTCAAGACAAATGTGGTAGAAAACTCATTTGTCCCTTTCAGCACTATCGATGTCCCTTTGGAAGGGCCCTCCGTTTCAGTCTAGAATTTTGACTGTGTAACCAGTTCTTGGTGATATGGTAAGCAAGGGCGTGTTGCCTGCTGAGACTAAGCTAGATTGGCTCTGGGAACTAATTCTATGAGGCACTGTAAAGAAAGGTGGACCATCAGAGGTGCTCAGATCTTTTTCCCGACAGGACTTAAATTTGTAGGCACTGTCAAGAGTAATCAACATCATTTTTTAAATTCTCCCTATTGTGTTTTAAAAGGGACATTGACCCACTTGTCTGACACCCTTACCAAGAAGTTAATTCCTGAGGCTCTGGGGAAAGGTCGCTTTCTCCAGTGCACATGTCATGCACACCTGGCCATAGCCAACACCACTGAACTCTTGAATCCTCTATGAGAGATCTGAATTGTAGCTCAGGGATTCTATAATCAGATGGCCGCATGGACTGAAGTCAGAGGGTCAAACTGGGTTGCCTGGTAGATGCAGATGGAGAGTGTTTGCTCTTTCTGATTTGACAGTTTCACCACTCAAAGGTGCAGTGACCCTCGTGGGCCTTTCTTGGTACCTTTGTGTTTTGGGCTACTCAGGCTGCCATAACTGCTGCAGAATATTTTTTTTTTACCCTATGTGAAAATGCATTACTGTGATTGTTTTAATAAAGAGCTGAATGGCCAATAGCTAGGCAGGAGAGACTAGGCGGGACTTCTGGGCAAAGGGAGGAAGGAACTCAGGGTGACTTTAGGTATGTGAGAGACATCAGCCACTGAAGAAGTTGGTCATTTTGGTAAAGAGGAGAGGTAACTGAACCATGTGAAAGAATGTAGACTAATTAAAACAGGTTAATTTAAGCTATAAAAGCTAGTTAGGGGAAGGTCTAAACTAAGGCCAAGCTTTCGTAATTAATAACAAGTTTCCATGTCGTTATTTGTGGGCTGGGAAACCCCACAAAAAAGTAGTGCTACAGATAACAAAATACCACAGACTCCCAACACTCATTTGTCTCATCTCTCCCTACCTGGTGGCTAAATGTTGACAGCATCAGTTTTGGGATGTGCTGCCCTCCCGACTTACTGGTGCCCACTTGCTCAGCTTATACTCACATGCAGGGAGAGGAAAGAAGAAAGCATTTTGATGTGTCCTTCTCTTCTTATAAAGGTGACAATCCCACCATGAGGCACCACCACCAGGACCTCAGCGAACCCTATTTGTCACACAAATGCCCCTTTTACAGATACTGTTACATTGGCGGTAACATATGGACCTGCAACCATACAAGTAAGTCCTCGGCACTGAATTCCTGCCTGTGGTCTACAATGAGCTGCTCACTGAGTTAATCTGAGCAGGTTTCTGGGCGACTGACATAGGCCCCCATCATAGGTAGCCATTGGGCCTTAGAATGGGCAAAGTACTTTAGTAAAGCACTGAATTTGTTTTTCATAATGAGTTTATGAGATACAATGCTAGTTACTATTAATATCATCTTTATTAGAATGTCTGACATGAGCTATACCCTCCACTATTTAAAGGTACAGTGTTGTAAGTAGATGAATGCATTTGTTGTATTATGAAACTTTATACCTACTGAATAGGGGTCTGGAGAAAATAAGTTTGAAGGAAGAGAAGCAAATTGTCACAGACAAATTGTCACACATGTAGTCAATGGTGGGTTTAGGGCTCAACCTAGGAATTGTGAGAGAATATTGTCATATCTATAACTAACATTTTGCCCTCGTTTTTAGTCACATATGTTTAGCTAAGCCTAATAAGGAAGAAAAATATTGGATTAAATAGTTTGGGGCTGGAGAGATGGCCCAGCGACTAAGAGCACTGCCTGCTCTTCCAAAGGTCCTGAGTTCAACTCCCAGCAACAACATGGTGGCTCTCAAACATCTGTAATGAGGTCTGGTGTTCTCTTCTGGCCGGTAGACATGCACACAGATAGAATACTGTATCATAATAAATAATTTTTCAAAATAAAAAATAAATAGCTTGCGTGTTGATACATGGTTCCTGACAAGACACTCTTCTCCTAGTCAGCAGCTTTCCTGGCCCTTTCTCTGCTATCCGGAAGGATTTTTGCCCTCACATCCTGGTTCAAAAAAACCAGAGGAGAAAATGAAGAGGGACAAATCTTCCTTTAAGGATGTGTGCTTCAAGTCACACAGATACCTTCCTACTATAATACATTCACCCCAATAACATTTATAGCATGATTAATAAAAAAACCTGAGAAATTGAGGTTCAGTCTGAAGGTCAGAAAAGCAAAACAGCCAGCCACTGGCTCCTTACCTCTGTCTCTGTCTAAAATGGCGATCCTTCCTCCAGGAATTTCAGAATGAGACTGTATCTGAGACCTGTCTCCTCCCATCTTATATTCCTCTCTAGTTCTGGGATTAAAGGTGTACACCACTGCCACCAGTTTCTATGGCAAACTAGTGTGGCTACTGGGATTAAAGGTGTGTGTCACCACTGCCTGGTCTGTAAGGCTCACCAGTGGGGCTGTTTTACTCTCTGATCTTCAGGCAAACTTTATTATTAAAATACAAATGAAATACCATTATAAACGTTTACCTGAACTTCAATCCCCACCACCAACTGAGCCTTAATTCAGTTCCCAAAAGAGCATTTTGGCTGCCATTGGCTGTGGCCAGATGGACAGTGCCAATAGAAAGCTTTCTTTATTCTGAGTCACTAGCTTTGTCCTCAATTGTTGAGCTTCTCCTTATATGGATTGTTTTTAGGAAATAACAGATTTAGGTTGACAACTAGACAACTCTTCTTATGTACATAAAAATCTTTGACCTTTGTGTTTTTTATAATATTCATTAGGATAATACTCATGTCAGCTAAATTGGTCTCTGTCTCTATTAGTAGGAATGGGATTTCCATTCTCTATGCTAATTCCCCAGGTCAAGGAGTTACGGTGTAGCAGTGTAGTGTGGATGCCTCTACAATACCAGGGTTCACCATGACTTGGGTTTTTGACCTTTATGAGTGAAACTGACAAGAATTTGTGGTTCTCTGTTCTTCTTGGGTGTGTCTGGAGAAGTGTCAGAACGGTAGGTTTCTACCCTAAAAGTGAAGATACTGGAAACACTTCTATCTCTAGTATCACTTCCTTCTGAGACATGTCCTCTAAATTCTCTACTATGAGCCTCATTCCGGAGTCGAGGATACTGAATGGTGTCACCCATCAATTTAGGGTCAGTCAGTCTAAGAAACCATGTAGGTGAATCCCCCAGGAAGGTCTGGAGCTAGAATGACAGTAGGGAGCTTCATAGCTCTCTCTGGAAGAGCTGAAATTAGAATTCAAGACTCACAGACTGGTGTGCTCTGCCACCTTGATGGTTTCTGCTCTTCTAGTCACCTTTTCATAAAAAAAATCCTCTGGCCTGATGAGATGGAATAGAGCCCTGGATCTTACAGATGATGTGGGTTTGATTCCCAGAAACTACATGATGGTTCACAATCATCCTGTCATTCCAGGGGATCTATTCCCCTCTCCTGACCTCCACAGGTGAACATATATACTTGTAGACAAAGCTTTCATACACATAAATCAAGTAACTGAATCAAATAATAAATAAATAATAAGGAGCTGCTCTCCTAAGAACCAGCAGGCATCTAAGCACCCCAGGGTGATGTTTTCTTTCCCTGTACCCTAAGGTGAAACTCAGCACATTCTGGTCCACTCCCCTAGTTCCAGTCTGTGTCTGTGGAGAACTGAGGATGGATGTGTCCCCTCTGTCACCAAGCTTGGTCCAGGAGATCCCAATCTTCTTGGTCAAGGCAGTAGTAAAATGATGCGGCACATGGGTAGGGCTGGAACTATATCTTGTCTCTTGTCCCTGAGGACATCACAAAGTTATCAGCCTGCTTTCTTACTGCTGTATGAGCCACCAAAGCTCTTGTAGACCAGAAGCCAGGGGTGGATGTGGAGTAATTGATCTTCTTGGGGAAGCCCCTGCATTGATTTTTACAACCTTTAGAAAGAAATATGGTAAGAATTCTGTGTGATGGATGAGGATGTAAATGCCAAGGAAAGCCATAAAGATTTGACACTTATTAAAAAGTGTTGCCAGGAAAGTGTGAGTGATTATTTTAATATCAGCTCTGCATGGCGTGTATCTGCCCGTTTCTCCTTAATTTCCCCACAGATGGGCCACTGAGCGTGCTATACCCTTGTGCGACAAATGAGAAATTGTGTTTGGAATTAAGCTTTAAAGAAAGAATTGCAATCGTTTTAATTATAAGTCACCCAGTATGGGTCTCAAGTTAGAGAGCCCTGTGGGCACTGTAGAATTAGGGAGACAGTCTTGGCACCGTTCTGAGAGCCAAAGCAGGGGACTTGAACATTTGTGCCTATGCCCAGATTCTAGGGGAAATGCATTTTGTTATTAATTATTTTTAGATGGAAAAGCATCCTCAAACCTCTAGCTATGTACACTTACGAAACCTAATGGCATTCCTCTGATTAAGGCTCCAGCTCCTCTCTCCAGAAGATGCGCTTTAGTGCCCATATGCAAGGAAACCCTGAAGTCTGTTGGGTAATTGATCTGCATGTGCAGTCAGCGTTCAGATAGTGTTAGACCACCAAACTCTTCCCTAGCATACGTACCAAATCCACCAGATGCTTGGATCCTGTAATAACTGGTGATGGAGAGTGAGCATGGCTGGTCTTCAGTTACCTCTGACTATTCTTGTAGCTCATTGTCACCCAGATCCTCTTCTCTGCCTTATGCTGTCTCTACAGACCATGTCGCAAAGGTGCCCTTCTACCTGTCTTCTAGACAGACCTGGAGTATAGAAGGTATTTTTTAGATTTAAATGGTAAATCAAAAGGGGATTCATTTTTCTAGATTTATCAAATAAGCAGTCAGAATCTCAGTAAAAATTTATATTAAGATGGACCGTAAAATTTTTTTTAATGTAAGTATCAATATGCTAAAAGAAGTGTTTAGAATGTAAGCATATGTAGAATTCAGTGTTATCGATCTGGAGTTCAGTTTAAATGTTTGCTATATTTTCCTGGCAACCATGGGGACGCTGGGTTATTAATTTCTGCTTGGGCTGCTGCGGTTTGGTTAATTACATTCATTTGGTGACAGATTCCTTAGGATTCCCTTCCATAGCTTCCGTATCCACTGGGCCCTAGAAAACTCTACTTTGTACCCTTCAAGGACTTAGCTTGTTCCAGTCACAGAGAGTCCCATCTTTCTCGCTAGTCTTCCCAAGCCTGACATCAGAAAACAGTTTCCACAACATTTAGTTCTATGGAACTCAGACGCTTTGACTGTCTACTACCTGATACGAGGACCACAGCTGGACAGTCCCTTCCAGGTGCCTCAGAACAGAGCAGCCCGACTGGATGCTCACACTGTGCCCAATCTCTGTGGCATCTTCTCCACCCAAGGCTGTATCTAGTGGTCGTTAACCAGTTCATTAATGTGCATTGCAAGAGGGGGGAACAGAGTGTTACATGTGGAAGTTGATTTGAGACACACAATTTAATAAGGGCACAGGTTACAATACCAGACAGAGCTCCTCCGAACATGCAGGCAGGCCGGCGATCCGCAGAGAGCAACCACTTCCCACGTGGGTCTTTTATACTTCTTGGGATCTGGTGGTCCAGCCCAGTTAATTAATTAACAGCTAATTGGGGGGTGGAATAATTAGCTAATGGCGGGGTGTGGCTATGGGCCGAATAGCCAAGACCACTCCCCTTCAGTTACAGATGAAAACTGACCAACTGAGGGAGTGGTCTAGGCTGGATCCCAACATGGGTTCTAGAAACTTGCGTGGTGTAGGAGGGCTCTTCTGTATTTCTGTGCTTTCATTGGTTAATAAAGAAAGCTGCCTGGGCCTTTTGATAGGGCAGGACTTAGATAGGCGGGGAAAAGAGAGCAGGATGCTGGGAAGTAGACTAAGTCAGGGAGAGAGCCCGCCATGAAGCCGCCAGGGTCAGACATGCTGTATCTTCCCAGTAAGCCCACTACCTCGTGGTGACTTACAGACTATTAAAATGGGTTGAAATAAGATGTGAGAATTAGCCAATGGAGGCTAGAACTAATGGCCAGGCAGTATGTTAAATGAATCCAGTTTGTGCGTGATTATTCCGGGTATAAGCCAGGGCCAAAAGCAGGCCGTGCGGCCATGCGATCAGGGAGCGGGCAAACAGAACAGAAGGGCCCGCATTCCTCTCAGGTGCTGGGAACACAACCCGTACCTCTTGCAACATGTGGCATGTTAGTATTTGAGCGGCTACATATATGAATGCATAGATACATGTCTATGCATGCAGACATGTACATATGTGCACATCATGTTTCGAATTTTATTCTAAATGTTCACTTCAGAAATACATAAAATGAATTTCAAAGACAAGAGGTTTTTTGTTTTTTGCTTTTTTTTTTGTTAGCGCAAATCTTATTTTCTTGTGAGATTCACCTGCTCTGAAGGTGTGGTCCCTGTGCGAGCAGAGGCCATATGTCTATCATGTGGTGATGTTGAACCGATGATCAGATCATCTACAGTGTTGTGGACATCTCTTGATTAATGAAAGCAGCATGTTTCTGCTTGTGCATAGGCATTGAGATGCACTTTATACCTTCATAAATCACTTCATGTAGCTTTTCTATATTTAAATGTGCATACACATCACATAACTCATATGATTTATATTTTTTCTTGCTTCTGTGAGGTGCTGATCTCTGCATTTTTAATAAAATAAAAAGTGGTAGATTTCTCTAATTTGTCTTTTCTTTGCTTAATCATAAAATCTTAAGTTTTCACATAAATCACAGATCATTTCCATGAGCTCTTGCAGCAACTCATTTGCAAAATCTTTCTCTTTGATCTGCTTTAATCTAGGCGTGCATTAGCTCTCATGGGGCCTGTCAGAATTCCAGCGATAATGCATTATTATATCAAACATATCCTTGGCCAAACTGATCGAGGAAATAATGAGCAAGTGTTATGTCAATGCCTTAACTACCTGGGTGATTTTGGGGGCATCGGCTATGGACAAAAGCCCTTACCCATGTCGTAGAGCTCTGTCTTCCTCTCCCTGGGGTGGGTGAGACTGTTTCAGGGCCTGGCAACCCGTTCGCTGCTGTCCCTAGTGGCTCAGGAGTCTGGACACCCCACTCAGTCTTTCCTACATGTTGATTTCAGACAAATTTAACCATTCTAGTCTGTTCTGTTTGCCCCACCACCACACGGAACAGGAATCTTGAAGGTTCCTAGAAATGCTAAGAAGCATGAGACTACCATAAGATTATAGGGATTGATCACCTTGACAAAATGGAATAGATAGGGCAAAGAAACAGCCAACTTTCCTGTTCATTCTTGTTTTAAGGACTAAGTTATACATTGATCTTGCTCACCATTTTAGCCTGAGAGGAAACTCGATTTTTTTTTTATATATTTTAAAAAAGTTAGAATCAAGTCCTTGCCATGTGCCAGGCACAGTGGAAGAAGTGGGAGATGACAGGTGAGTGCATGGGGAGCCACTGGATCATGGCCTAGTTTGGAGGCCAACAAGGAGACAATATGGAAGAGCAATTCACTTAGCTGCAAAATATGCTGGGAGCACGGATGAAAGGGAGAAGCAGAACATTTTGCATTGGATGCTCCTTTGTTCGCTCACTTGTTTATCCATCAAATCTATTTGAACCTTACTTAAGTTCAAACACTCTACTTAGCGCTGGGACTAGGACAATGAACAAGGCCGAGGGTTTATGTTTTCTGGGGACAGACAAATATTAACTCTGCATTTTGCAAAGAAATAACCATAACGTCAAAGAATCCAGGACACTTTGGACATACACTGGAGATTCAAGGAGGGAACTGGTCTAGCACAGCATGATGCTTGAGAGAAGGCTCTCCCAGGGAAGTCACGTTGATGGAGATTTGAGTGTGGAAGGAAATAAGGGAGTCGGTGGATAGAGTAAAGACAAGCATGCACCACTGCATGGCACGGGGATAAGGCATGCTATTGCAGGACTGGAAGCAGACTTCTTCAGTTCTCTTTGCGTTCGTCTTTCTGCTCCTTTACCAGCCACTCCTCTGAGGTTGCCAACTGTTACCAGTACTGAGACGTCTTGCGTCCTGTCAGCTTTGTCTCTGTTTATTAAATGAATGCTGGGTCATTTCCCAGAAAGGAATAACTGGGTATGTAGCTTGGGAAGCAAAGAAACAACCTCTCTGAGGAGCAGGAGTTCAAAAATCTTCCTGAGAAACTATCATGAATGTGACCCAGCTCCAACAGTGCTGCGATACTGGCTTACAATTTCAAGTAGGAAGTTGACTTCCGTCGATGAGAGATCTGTCCTGGCTCAAAGCAGGAGATAATAGCATGTGTTGGGAATGGGTCCTGTGACCAGGGATTTATCAGAGTGCTTTGGAAACACATCTTGCCTAAGCCTTGCAGTACTTAGGAGTTGCTACTGTTATTATATTTTCCAGTTTGCACAGAGGACACGAATAGAGCAGGTAGGAAACTTGCCAAGGTCAGAGCTGGTAAGAGAGAGGCAGGCTTTGAACGCCAAAAGTCTGATTACAAAAAGTGGCTTTTAAACACTAACTTCTCTGGGTGCCACCCCAGGAATTATGATCATAACACTTTTTATGTTGAACTGATTTCTAGAAATTAGGTTTTTGGAGTCAAACAGTTTCCCTCTCCCGCCCCCCAAACACCCCTGACTTATTATAATACTATGAATGCAAGTTCAGGGTTAGAAGTCTTGCTTGCTGGGCCTCGTGGTGCAGTCCTGTGATCCTAGCTGCCCTGAAGGTTGAGGCATGAAGATTGCAAGTTAAATGGCTGATTGAGCTCCAACTCTGGTTCGAGACCAGCCTGGGTCACCTAGCAAGACCTTGTCTCAAGTTTAAACCAGAAATGAAAAAGAAAAATCAGAAGGAAGGAATCACAAAGTCAGATTTAGGGAGCTATGAACTGATAGCATCTGGTTCTGGTTTAGAGAAAGAATGTGCCCTTCAGCAGTCTGGCATGGATGGAGGATGGACTCAGCGGGGCCCAACTTTTACTGATGAACGCTTTGCTACTGACTGACTATGGAGAGAAGGAACCATTGCCTTCAGCTGCGTATCCACTGGCGGCCACGCCAGGCTGCCATGAGTAGCTCTAATCTAACTCTCATGCTCTGGCTGGCAGAGTGGATCATGAGACAAAAATGTGGTTCTGGCAGAAAGACTGGTAGGGAGGGAAGGTGTCGATAGGGATGAGAGGGGGTGCAAGGGGGTGGGAGCAGAGAGTAATCAGACTGTATCATAGACGTGTGTGAAATTATCCGCTGTGAAACAATGTAAATAAGTGTTAAAAATTAAATGAAAATAAAATACAGTTTTTAAAAGTTGAAGGCTGTAGCTCAGGGGGAGAATGTCTGCCAAACATGTACAAGGACCTGGGCTCTATTTTACAAGCAACAAAATGGACTCTTCCTTCTTTTTACTAAGGTCTTTGCCAGTGTTGGTGCCGTAGCCTAGAATAGAGAGTATGACTGTGGCTCACCGAGTTGTGGTCTACCAAATGTATACACACACACACACACACACACACACACACACACACACACGCACGAGAAGTAAGGCACTCACGAGCATTCCCGACTAATGTAGGACCTTCTCCACCTATAGATTTATAAAGCAAACTGTAAGAGGGCTGGGGTTTCCATTGAGCCTCCCCTCATTTAGGTTGTGCAGTGTCGCCTAGGATTCTGTGTGGATCTCCCGCTGCTGCAGGATGCTGGGGCACAGTTACTGCTTCTCTTCGCATCTACCTGCGAGAAACTTTCCTCCCTCTGCGTTGGCAGTGTGGTGCAGAGGATTTATCACCTCAGTCAGAGAGAGTCGAGCAGTCCTTCAGGGAGACCATTGTTTCTAATTATTTTCCCGCCAGAGAACGACAAGGAGGCAGACACAATGACTGCAGGATGAGAAGTCTGCCGCAGTCGGCCAGGGGCTCCTGAGTCACGAACGGTTTTCTCCTAGTAGTAAGAGGTACTGGCAAATGGATCATACTTTCTGCCTCAGAGAGAAAACAGCAGCTACTACAGCCCAGCTACTCCTCTGCCTTTGGAGACTCTCCCTCTCAAGGAGACATTTGGGCATAGTGTAGTAAGAAATGGACAGTGGCCTCCGAGAGTGAGCTGGTCGGTCTAGCATCTGTGCTAGGGCCTCAGAATATTGGAAACAGGGAGAGATGACCTTGGGTGAGAAGAGAAAAGAGTGGCCTCCACATGAAAGCAGTTCACCACCATGAAATCGCCTACAAGTGGTTGGAACAACTTTTATGGGACCAGGAGTTCCCATGACTTTGAACAGGAGGAAGTTAGGGAGACATTTTTGTAACTGTTCTGCTCCATTTTATGAGCTTCAGATGTAGCCTTTCAAGAGAAGGAATTTTGATGTTAACATCACATTAGAAATCATTGCCAGTGCAATAAGTAGACTAGAGTTTAGATAGGAAGAAATGAAACAGCCAGCAATTACCCATGACATGAATATCCATGTGGCAGGTATAAAAACAAAAGAAGAATAACTTTAGAATCAATACTTAGATGTGAGTTTAACAATGTATACTGATGATGAACCACTTGGGAGTATCTTTTTAGTCAAGTATTTTCAGTTGGTTTTTGTGAAAAGAGGATCAAAATCTAAATGCACAGAGAGACAATAGTCATCATCACAAAGTGTAGTTCCTTGTAGGATGAACAGATGATCCTAAAATTTAGATTTAAAGACAAGTAAGATAAAATTACAATAAAAAGAAGGGATAAAGTTAGAAAATGTCTCACTAATGTGATATTTTAAAGACCTTCTATCAAACTAATCTTCTATAAAAGTAATCAAACATAAGAATAAAAATAGAATCCATGGAAGAGAATAAAGAGTCCAAAGACAAACCCATAAAATATAGTCAAGTATTTTTAAAGATTTTATTTCAGTTTTGACTGATATAGAGCAATTAGACATGCCTATGGGACAAAATGTGGCATTTTGATACCAATATACTTGAGAAATTGATTTTTGCAAAGCTGAAAATACCCTTAAAAGAGGAAGCAGAGCCTTTCCGACAGTTTCACTGCCGTTCCAGGCCACCTAAAGTCGTCTCTCCTTAGACCTCACCTCTTCAGCAAAACTTACCTCAAAATGAATGGTAAGTTTCATGGCAAACATCAGACAAGGGGTTAGGCAAAGAGTTCTTCAACAGGCTGCCAAGAACAAGATGGTATAAAAGGAAAATACCCATTGAACTTCATTAAGCATTGAATGTTTGGCTTTGTAACACAGAGTGCAAAGGACAGCAATCTACAGACTGGGAGAATGTGTTTGTGAGTTTTGTCTATCTGCGCATAACTCACTCTGAGACTATATCTTTAAAAAGCTTGTAACTACAAACTTTTTCCGTTAAAACAAGCAAATTATTTGAACAACACACCACCAAAGAAGATGTACAGGAAGCAATCAAACACATAAGAAGATACATAACAATATTATATGCTAGAGAAATGAGGGTTTCAAACCACGATACCATTGAAGGCTTATCAGAACAGATTAACTAGAAGTGCGGATGCTACCAAGCTGGAACTGCAGTGACCGTGATACACTGCAAGTTGAGATGCAAAACACTACGGCTACTCCAGAGAAATTTGAAACAGCTTATGGCATTAAATATGCAGTAGATGGGAAATAGTTCAGAGGGTAAGAGCACCCACTATGTAAGCAAGAGGCCTCAGCCTGAATTCGAATTTGGATCACCAGAATCTAGGTAAAAGCCACGTATGGCCACGCATGCCTGTAACCCCAGCACTGGGCAGAGGAGACCGGCAGATCATGGGAACTTGCTGCCAGTCAGTCTAGAGAATTGTGTTCCCTAGCAATATACTTTACAGAAAACACTCCAGCTGGGCGATAGCTCAGAGATCATTTCCCCAGCCTATGTAAGGCCCTGGTACCTTCCCAACAGTGTTTCCGTCATACAAAACCCAACATACTCCCCTTGCAGGCAGGCCAAGCCCTCTCTTTGCTGTTGACAGGGTCTCCCTAATCTTCTGTGAGCACTCTGAGTCCTCTAGCAGAGGTGACTGTCTTCCTTCCGTGTTTGTGACACAGTTGGAGTAACACACGCATGCCTCCAATGACTCTTTTATGGAAAGAGTAAGTAACCTTGCCAATTTCAGCTTGAACACAGTCCTCCGAGGAATTGCCACGGTATTCCAGTGTGCCAGGATGCAAGATGCTGTCGTCAATGCAACGCTTCCTTGTTATCCCTTCTTTCCCTCATTTTTGTGTCTAGCATGCTTAAGGCTATGGATGAAAACTTATTCTCGTTCTGAGCAAGCAGTCTGAAGGGCTTAAAGTTTGTTCTCTGTTGTCCTCAGTCTGGGCTTCCAGCATCTTCATCTTCCAGAACAATTAGAAACACCTGATAACTAAAAGCAGAATCCCAGTACCTAAATTCCACCCAAGGCTACCTATTTAATTTCAGAAGTCCTTCTTGGATGAATTTATGTAGTGTTACAATTTCATGGGCTTGCTGAAGCCTGCCAAGAAAGGGGCGGAGTTCTAAAGGACAGGGTAACTCAGGCAAGCCTATCGAGAATGCGCCAGCAGGAAATCTAAAGACATTCATGTGCTCTTTCTTCCTAGCTCTTCCCTTCTTTCTGTCTCCTGCTCCTTTCTCTCTGTCGTTTTGTGACTTTACAAATGCGAAGACGAGCACTAGTGTGAACGGAGAGCGTTTCCGAGAAGTAATTGGTGACATTTTTGTAAGCATCTGGTCCAGTCTCAAGATTGCTCCTCTCACGGGGAACGAGGTGAAGCCCCAGCTCATGCAGGGGTAGCACTTGCTTTTCGGTGCCTTGGAGGATGATTAGGAAGCATGCATGGTAGAGAGCGCTGCTGTTCCGAAACCTGGTGCTTGTAAAAATTTCCACTGCAAATTTTATCTAGGGCATCTAGATTCCAAGTTAAGGATTAACACCAGTTTGTAAGATGCCAAAGATGAAGATAACTCAGGCTTGAAAATGCCCAGGTGGCTGGGCAGAACAGATCCATGTTCATGATGTTTGGAAGGACAGAAAGTCTGCTTATTTAATTTAATAACCATAGCTGTGACTGGGACATGAATTGTGTTCCGTGCCCAGAGAAGGATTTGGCAGCAATGCTCTTCAATAGGCAAAGGCATGTTTCCTCTGATGGATGACCTGCTTGGACCCATATCATGGTAGTGGGATCAACTTTTTCCTTGAACAGATGTTTCAAGGCTCAGTAGGGATCAAATACACTGTAATGAAATTTGTTTTTTTATTGACTATTAAGCTATTTCATAATCAGAAAGGAAATGGAACCCTACTGAACATGGAAATATTTTAAAGTGTACTCCTCCATATCCTTATGGTTGGATATATTTATATTTACATATTTCTTCTAAATATAACCATTGTTCTGCACTATGACCTACACTCTGCCTTTGTTTTCCACTCAAAATGAAAGTCCAGTCTAAGTGTAAAAATGCTGCCTGTCACAAAACAGCAGAGTATTAAGTAGGATGGCATGAGTTTCAATGGAGGTGTTTGCGTTGGCTGTGGTCGGGCAGGATGTGTGGAGGTATGATGGTACAGTGTAGTATGAGGGAGGGTGGCTGTGTTCCCAGCACCTGAGAGGAACACGAGCCCTTTTGTTCTTTCCTGCCTGGCTCCCGGCAGCGGCCACATGGCTAGCTTATACCAGAAATGATTATACACAAACTGTATTCATTTAAATACTGCCTGGCCCATTAGTTTTAACCTTTTATACTTATCAGTCTAAGCCATATTTAGTAATCAGTGTATCACCACGTGTTGTGGCTTACCGGCCTGTCTAACTTACATCCATCTCGGGCTGGAGCATCATGGTGTCTGGCCACTTCCTTTCTCTCTCACCACCTTCCTTTCTGTCTACTCCGCCCACCTAAGAGCTGTGCCCTCTCCTATAGGCCAGCCAGTCCTTTATTCAACCAATGAGAGTAACCCAAATACAGAAGAACCCTCCTACACCAGTACAGGATGGAAAGAATACTGCTGATGCGTGCTTCCTCTTAAGGAGCATGCGGATGTGTTTACAGGGAGGAGAAGGAAGCAGAATTTCACTGGAGTGGGGATATGAAGATGGGTGGCAATGTAGGAATAGATGGTGCTAGGAGTAGTTGGACACATAAATCTGGACAACAGTCTTGGTTGCTGCATGAGGACCACCACTCACCATGAGAGACTTTCCTTTTTAAGGGAGCTTCTTAGAGCTGACACAGTCAGTGATGCGTGTGCTATGCTTCATGCAAAGTTTGAGCACATTTGTGCTGAGCTTTCCAACTTTCTATTTTTAAAGTATATTTAGTGAAATCACTAGTTATTGTCAATGAAAGATTTCTAAGTGTGCACTTGTGTGAGTGCATGTGGGATAATGCTTTTGTACACTGTAAAGGTTTGTTATTCGTATTGGTTTAGTAAAACGCTGATTGATCAGTAGCCAGTCAGGAAGTATAGGCAAGGTAACCAGACAAAGAAAACTCTGGGGAGAGGAAAGGTAGACATGGAGTCACCAGCCAGATGCAGAGGAAGCAAGATGAGAATGCCTCACTGATAAAAATGTATCAAGCCATGTGACTAAACATGGATAAGAATTATGGGTTAATTTAAGTTGGAAGAGCTAGCTAATAATAAGCCGGAGATAATAGGTCAAGCAGTTTATAATTACTATAAGCCTCTGTAGGTTTCTTTGGGACTTCCATTAACACATGATGTATGTGTGTATGTATGTGTGTGCGTGTTTGTGCACATGTGCTCTTGCACATGTTGTGACTGAACAAATCAGCAGGGATAAAAAGCTGAGTTTTGCTCTGAAATAGGAAAACATTAAGTTTCCACATAATTTACCAGGCCCCTCATCGATAAAACCTGTCACTGGGTCCAAATGCTTGTCTACATTCACAAAAGGAAATATATATAAAATGAAAGTGTGATTTTTTTGTTTGTTTGTTTTGGCCAATATTGGGCAAAGAAGCTCTCCATCTGTCTTGTTCTTGCCTACAATAATGTTACAACTTACAGAAAAGATGAGACAAAAGCCAGGATATAAGCGTGCGCTGACTTGGGAGAGAGACTCACTCTCTGAAGCTAGGACTGAAGTCTTTGTCTTAGCCACAAGGACCAGGGCCCCTTTCACAACAAGGATGATTCATCTCTAGGACAGGACTCCCTGGAGGGAGCTCGAGTTGAAACAGACAACTTTTGAAAATAGAGTCTAACTTCCAGGGCCCTTCTGAAGTAGCGCTCAGAGACCCTTTGCTACTAGTCAGGCCTCATACACATTTGTTTGTGGTTATCCCCAAATCCAAAGAGCATCTACCACCTCCTAGACAACTCCTCTTGGGGCAAAGTTGTTGATCCCTGCTAAGTTATTGCAGTGCATAGAAGACAAAAGCAGAAATCAGCACGTTTACTTAGACTATAAAGTAAGTCGATGCTCAGTTGTTTTTCTTGTCTTCCCTTTAGCAGACACTGACTGCTAACTCACTAGAAGCATAATAAAGACATCCATGCTGTAGATTCAATCAATCCCAGAGTCTTTGGACTGTTTGCTGACTGGTTTGATTGCATTGAATTTCCTCTGCAGGCTGGGAGGGGGAACGGTGGCTGGTTGCCCAGAATGGATCCTCGCTCCTTGCATGAATATTGAATGCTTTGTTTATGACAAATCCAGTAAAGATTAGTTTTGTTACTCTCTTGAAAGGCTTTTTGCCTGCTACTTGCCCTCAAATAATAGTGTTTATCACACCAAATCACCAAAATAAGGATCATTGCCAATGCTGGGCAAACAGCGTCTTTGTGACTAAGCTTGCCTTTCTAGGGTAAACAGTGAAAGCCCAACTTGTTTCATGTTATTAATAAGTTATCGTGTGAGTACTTATAGTTGATGTATATTTTATAATATATTTGATGATATAGACAGTTCTACATGAACATAAAGATTGGAGATAATTTTTATTTTGAGCTTCTACTTTATGTTTTTGTACTATTGATGTTTGCCAAACAAAACGACATATCTGCTTGTCAAGCAATATGGGTTTTTTTTTTTGTAGGCACCCTTTACACCTCAGTATTCTTTCCTGGTTACTCTGATTATCAGAACTTTTAAACTCAGGAGCAAGCTGACATCACTGGATTTTTCTGCGTCTAGAAATAACTCTTTCTGATAGAAAGAACCTCCTGGCTGGCTGTATGGTTCCATGCAATATCTCCTCCACAGAACTAGTGAAAATAGAAATGATTAAAAACCACAGACCACCAAGGGAGAGGAGATTCCTGAATGGAATTCCTGAAGAGTGACCTGCCTTTCCAAGGTACCAACAAGGAAAGCTGCCCAAAGAATCATGTCAACCCTAGGGCACACACTTTTTCTAAGAGAGGGAAAAACAAAGGTCTACCCACCAAACTTCTCAGGACACTGATCTCTGCCCTCCTGGCCTTTACACAAGTTCTTTTGGAGGAAGGTAAATATCCCTATGAATGGCTTGTTAAAAAGTAAGGGATTCTTGAGAGAAAGCAACTTGGATGGCTTGTCCTTTTACATTAGCAATTAATAAAGAATTCTTCTACCTGGAAAATTAATTACCAAGGAGACCTCATCCAAAACTACAATCTGCCACCTCTCTAACTTCAGTTGGAATTGTATAATTTCCAGAACTCCAAGAACTGTGCCAAAAGACTGAACTGAACTCAGGAAGTCTGTAACTGTTTTCTCCTTTTCTTCTGCTATAGTTAGGGCTTTTGACTAACTCAGTCCTATTGTTTTTTGTATAGATGTTTTTGTAGTGCTTTCCTCAGCTACCTGATTCCTGGTTCTTCTTTCTTCCACGTCTAGTGTGCTCTACAGTGGGATTAGTTTTGTTCTTGATGAGGAAGTTCTTGACCCAGGAAGTTCAGCGCCTCTGCAGCCTGACCAGCTTAGTGCCTGGATTCCCAGATGTTCATGATGACCAAGTCCTGAATGCAGTGAGAAGATACAATGCTAAGACTGCACCTACCGTTCTAAAGGGTTCAGAGCATTCCATCCTTACTGACTTGGGACTTTACCTCTCTCAGGATTTCCTTCTGTAGAGGATTCAGAGTCTCAGAATGTACAGGCCTATCTCCTTGGCCCAATCTGCCCACAGCTTGAAAGACTGCTAACTGAAGTGAATAAAGTCAGAAGAGACAGGCAGCTGAGCAGACAGGAAGCCTCATGCTGGGGTGAGGACAGATCTTTAAGATCAGATGCCCTTGGATCTTCAGATCCAAGAGGCATAGAGCTTATGAAGTAAATAGCAAAAGGCAAATAAATCTTTGAGATATCCTCTGATGAAAATGATCCCAAAGATAACCAGAAAGCTATGGGAACAGTCTAGATATCCTCCACGGAGATGTCAATGGTTTCCCGTGTAGGAAGTGTTGATAAGAAACAAGAAAACGATGCCTGAAATTAGTCTTAACCATTTGGTTATAGGTTAGCCATTCTTTGGAAACGTTTTGCTGTTGTCATCTGTGTGTACTTAGGTGTTTGTGGGTGAGCACCTTTGTGAAGACCAGAAGTCAACATCAGCTGTGTTCCTCTGTCACTCCCCATGGTAATTTTTGAGACAGGCTTTTTCACTGAATTTAGAGATCCCTGATTAAGCAAGACGAGCTGGCTAGCAAGCTCCAGAGAGCCTCCTGTGTCTTCCTCCTTAGTGCAAAAATATAAGTGTACATATCTATGCCTGGCTTTTTACATGGGCGCTGGGGATCCAAACTCAAGGCCCCTATGCTTGAATAGTGAGCACTGTACCCACTAAGACATTTCCTCCAATATTGATCATTTCTGTTTGGGGCACTCCTTGTTTCTAGACAAGGTTGATGGGTTCATGCTGGTAGGAAACACAACTATTTGGGAGAGGTATTGCTCTTGTTTGCTCAATGCTAAGAACTATAGGCCTCATCTTGACAGACTCTGAAAGTCTATAGGCTTCAACTGACCATCTCAATTTGGAAGTGGCGACAGGAGGACCTCGAAATGAAACAATGAACAAAGAAAGATCCGTTGCTTCTCAGTGGCTGCCTATCAGAGCAGTTTTCTGTCCTTGGGAAAAGGATAGAACAAATTCAAAAGGAGCTCAGAGTCTGCCACAGAATAGATGCAGGCAGAGATCCCAAGAGTTGCATTTAGCAAATGGTACCTGGTGATATGTCCCAGGATGTGGGACGATGTGGTGATGTCATCTCCAAGGACATCTTCTAGCAGATGTGGACTCTAAAGAATCAGTTTTGTTTCTCATATATCAAATAAAAGATAATATTTCTTTACTCATTTACCATGAGAATGCTGCACAGTAAGGCACTCTAAGAGTTAGAAGTCTAAAAGTGATCTATTATTTGTGAACTATGAGATGACAATGTGGTCCACAGCACTGCAATCTGGCCTGTACTTGAATGGCTGTTTCTTCAGATTCCAATTGGGTTTTATCTATCACTGCTTTTAGAAACCATAGACTCAAACAGGGATGGCTATGATTATTGAGTCCACTCTCTATGTGACTCTCACCCGTACCTAGCAACCTGGCTCAGGTATGTTCTCATGACATGTATAGAGAAGCAAGGGAGAAAACCAATCAAACAAACAATTAAATAACAAATACAAGCAAACAGAACTCATAAAACATTTCATCAACTTCTGCTTGCATTAACTTTGTTACTTTTTTAATGGACAAGGCAAGTGATGTGGCCAAACTGAGAGCCCATGTGCAAGGATAATCTCAAAGCCAGGATAGAGGATGGCTCAACAATAGACACAAGTGGAGCCATTCTAAGTCATCCTAATAAGTTTTAAGTTGGCCTGTGGTGTCACTACCTAGTCCTTCCCAGTTTTAGGATATTGACACTTCATCTGTACCCTGTGGATGCTCACATCTCCTCTGTGTTGAACATGGAAAAGCTGGGTTCTCAAAAGAGGCCCTAGTTCTCTCTTCCTGATTCTTCCTGATCAGACTCTATATGATGATGTCGAATGTCCTTCTGTATATGTGTCGTTCTTATTGGTTAATGAATAAAGCTGCTTTGGTAAATGGCTGAAAGGGGTAAAACCAGGTGGGAAATCTGAACACACACACACACACACA
>JAQHUG010000013.1:11455250-11470425 GCA_028555095.1 Dicrostonyx torquatus | reverse complement strand
TGTATCACCACACCCTATGCCTATAAGTTGAAGCAAAATCATTCTGAGTGATAACTGAGATCCGAGAGGACCAAAGTCCACATATTTTTATTCATATATGGATACTGTGTGTGGATCCTTAGACATATATTTAAGTCAGAGTACCCACCTATAGAAAACAGGAGACTTGTAAAAAGGAATGGGAGAGATTTCAAGTGAGCAGGGACAGAACACAGGTGCTAAGACGGGGAGAAAGGGCGAATGGAATGGGAAGAGTTAAGTGAGATGGGGTGGAAGGGAAAGGTAGAGGAGAGGTGCAGATGGACACTAAAGACCTCTGAAAATGCACGTGGAAACCTATTTCTGCAGCAGCTGCCTAAAGTATGTAACTGTACACACGGAATTAAATGGAGCTGCTTTCTAACAGGCAGGCAGTGTTCCTCCTCCCCCCACCCGACACCATAGGCTGTCAGACAGAGTCCAGTGCCTGCCAGGAATGGGCTACCTCTTTGTGACTTCTTCAGTAGACACCTCAAATATTATAGGATATTGCCATCGCTTTTGGTTTCTCTCTAGAACTTGATGGTAAGCCCTGTTTCCAAAGACACCGCCTATCTGAATCACAGACGTGATGAAGTCAAGCTAGGACCCACCTGGAAATTTCATCCCTACTAGCTACTGTTCATAGTTCTGGACGGTGCTGTGTGCAATACTGAGAAGAGAGGTGATCAATATTTTTACCCTTCAGTGAGCCCTTTGCTATATAACTCTTCTGGCAAGATATGCCTACTCAGTCCGTACTGTAATAGTGGAACAGCTATCATGGGGTAACCAAACACTTTCTGGATAGATTTAAAGCCCGGGCCACTCCAAAAAATAAAATTAATACCTGGTAAAACTAACAGAAAAAAATAACCCTGGATGGTTAGGTCCTAGATCCTAAGGAGAATATAATACTTTGATCCCACTAATAGACGCAGTAACGAACTGCTCCTTAGTTGCTCAACCCTCATCAGAGAAGCTTCTTTCTATGGTAGGTGGTACACAGACCCACAACTGGCCATTGTGCAACTAGATATACTGTGGAATGGCTAGAGGCAAATGGGACAGCTCTATCATACCTCCTTTCCCTGAGGCTAGGGAATCACAACAGAAGAAATGACAGGAAGATTGTAAAAGCTAGAGGCAGGGTATGTATGCAGAGAATTATTATTGTCTGGACATGGCGACACCATTGCAGACATGGACTCATAGCCAATGTGATTGCCTTGATGGATGGGGGCCCCGTGAATTTCCACTCCTAGCTGAGGAGCCATTGGCTCCGATGGCTGCTTGTGGATGGGGAATCAGTTTTTTTTTGTTATCACCCCACTTTACATGCCGCCATTTTATAGGTGAGTCACAGAGATGTCATGGTATTTCATAGCTGACTCGCAGAGATTCCGATTCCAGAGGTCAAACCCCTGACCTTGTGTTCCTCCCCACTGCACTCCGTCCCTCTCCCTGGAACCCATTTGGATGGGTCATCTCTCTGAGAACCTGTGGAATTCAAATGACCCCACTTCTAGGTCTCCAGTCACAAATGAGAACATGTGCACTGAAGATGTCTGGTGGTTCCTGTTTTCAGCTTGATAGAGGGAATGTGGCTTAGGGGAGAGGGTGCTGAGCTCAGACAACAGAACTTGGTTCTGGCGGAATACAATCTCTTACTAGCTACACGAGCCTTGTAAACCCCAGATCACCTCTCGGAACTGAGACAGAAAACATAAGCTGAGAATGGCCGTCCACTGAGTGCTGAACACTGGTGAGACTTTTCACCCGCATCATCCCTGACCTTCACACCACGAAAATCTCGTGGATGGTGACCATTAGTGTTCCTATTTTGCAGTTGATAAAATGGTTCTCTTTGAAGTAAAGAGGTGACACGTTTCTCCAGACAAAACCTTCCACCTGTTTGGGGGCTGACCACTTTAGAACCTTCCAGCTCAGCCTCTTCCTAGGGCTCTCTGATTGCTTTAGTTCCTAGACCCCCCTGGGCCAGCTATCTTCTTTATTTTAGACAACATTGTATAATCAAAGCTGAGCGGACATAGAGAGAGGGCATGTTAGCACACTTGGAAACTGGCATGGTGATGGCAGGTTTATGAGGCTACCAGCAAATATGGTCATTAAACAGTCCTGGACAAGGAAGTGACCAGTGTAAACAATATCTTGGCAGGGAAACCCACCGTGTGACCACTGTCCTTGTGGGGGGCGATATCTTACTAGGGAAAAAGCACCATGTGACCGCATGAGACAGCACCCTTAGAGAAGACTCGTTCATCGTCAATGCATTTTCTCCAGTGGTTTTCTTCCTGAGACCTTGGATTAGAGAGGGGTTCCTGCTCGTGATGGTATGGGGTCTGCTGGAACAAGACCATACTCCAGGCCGGTGTCTGGCTTAGGGTTAGCCTCACCTCTGGGCTTGTGGTGTTAGCCTCATGGCTGGACTGCTGGCAACCTCTAACAATTTCTTTTCTGCTGAGTTCCTGAGTCCTTCCTTAGATCCTTCAGAACTAACTGCAGGAAGAAGCCTTTTTCTCTCTCCTCAGGTTACTTCCCTGTACAAATTCCATCTGGCAGCCAATCTCAGCCAGAACCTTAGGGCAGTTTGAAAAGATTTCTCAGTAAGATTAGAGTGTGAGCCTCATTTGTACTCTGGCATTGACAGCAGTGACTTGTTTGGAAAAATAAATTGAGACTGGCAGGGCTTCCCAAGTAACGACTAAGACAGCCAGGGTGTACCTCAACACCGAACGCAATGCTAACCTCAAAAAAAAAAATCTAACTCTAAATAACCTTAAGAGAAAGGACCTACCAGCAAATAGTAAGAAATAGTGCTATGTTCTTCTCTAGAACACATTCCGGACATTTATAAACTAAGAGAAATCAAAAACCAAAGATGGCAGCAGCTTTGAAAAGAACATTCCTGTGTGCTAGCACCCATAGGTCTTCCAGCCCAGGAAGGTGCTTAGTTCATCTCGAACACATTTTATAGTTGGCTCGAAGGTGGCATCCCTTGTTTTGCTTCTTTTATGTATAATTTTCATGTGAACTTAATACTTTGATCTCTGTTTAGCTGTGTTCTCTTACCTTCTCCTTTCTTCCCTTTCCTACTCTCTGATCTCTCTATTCCTCCCTCCCTCCATGCTTCCTCCCTTCTTATCATGACAAAATTTATTTTAAATTAGTTCTATTTTTTGGCAAAGATCTTAAAAGTCCAATGGTTGATTCTACTACAGTTTTTGTTCCATATGATGTATCTATACATGTATTTGATTTTTTTCTGGTATTGCCATTGCTATTTCATCTGATTTTGTCTTTTATCAAAGGTACACAAGTATTGGTGTACTAAGTAACTTTCAGTTTGTGTTCTATTATATACTGACAGAATTCTTTCATACTCTTTTTTTATTTTTTATTCTTTGAGATTATATATTATTTTTTAATGTTTTGAGATTATAATACAATTAAATAACTTTCCCTTTCCTTCCTTTAAACCCTCTCATACACCTCATGCTTTTAATCTCCTTCAGATTCATGCTACCTTTTTTCTTTCAATATTGTTGCATATATATATGTATATTTCCAGCAACATAAATATAACCTATTCAATCTATATAATATTAATTGCATAAATAGATAAGACATTGTGAATGGGGAAAAATTCAAGAAGCCTCAACTCTATATAAAAATTATAGACAATTGAGAATTTCTAAGAGTAGGAGAAATTGTCTTCACCAGAAAAGAACACACCAGTTGGTTATCTAATATTCTTAAAACTTATTTTTTATTATTATGTAACAAATAGTAAAATAATAAATAATAAAGGAGTATGTCAAGTAAATATATGCCAAGTGTGTTGGTGCTTAAGGAGGTCAGAAGAAGGTATTGGGTCCTCCGGAGATAAGAGTTAGGGGTCATGAGCCACCTGATGTGGGTGCTGGACACTAAATTGAGTTCTCTGGAATAGCAGGAAGCACTCCTAACCACCAAGGACCTCTCCTGTCCCTGGTGAATATTACTCTTGATTTTCAGTATAAGTCTCTATCTCTCTCTGTCTCTCTCTCTCTCCTTAACTAAACTATCCGAAGGCTATCCCACACTCCTCAACTGCAGAACTGATAGGCCATCTCACACTCAGCTGTACTTTTATTTTTCCTGTATAGTTTTCCCGCCTTTTGAAACATTCCCAATAAATTATGGTCACAGACTTCATATGGTAGCCTGAGCATCAAGGAAAGAAGTAGTAAAGAATTAACAATCAATTAAAATCCTTCGTGTCATAGGACTAGGAAGCAAGCCTTGGTTAAACGCTATTCTGAACCATAGTTCTCACGATCTCTCCATCAGGGTATTTCCCGGTCTCTCTCAGACACACTTGAAGTTTAATCCCCAGCCAAGACAAATCTGTAAAGTGGAAAATTCCCCATGTGCCAGCGCCAAATTTGCCAACTCTGAACAAAGATATTAGGAGCTCCTCTTGTAAGCTGGGCACTGATTGTGTCTCTCCTGTCTTTTGTCCTAGCTGGGCAAGAGGCCATGTGTTTTCAGCTCAGGAAATCTGGAATCTGGCAGGAAGTCCGTGGCAGTCCCCTACAAGCCACCCCAGTGCATTCAGAATTGGGATCCTATGTCTCTCCACAACTCAGAGAATCCTGCTCCCAACCTTGTCTAGCTCCGCTTTGTCACTATGATCGCCATCTAATTACCATCTCTTCAGAGGGGCTTCCTTGATCTTTCTTGTTCTGCAGATGCTTGTTATCACCTTGCCCTGTTTCAGTCTTACCATTTCTGGTACTTGTTAAATTTTCATCAGTTGACTCTACCCCTCCCCCCATGAACAATGATTACTCAAGAATAGGGCCATTTTTCTGCATTACTTGCTGTCCAGTGTCCAGTACTGCATCAATTACCTCATTCCCCATCAAGGGCAACCTCTGAAACATTTTGGCTTAAAGCAGCAAGCCTCTTATTTATTTGCCCAGGGTTCTGTGGGTCAGCATGTTTGAGAGGCTCTGTTGGGACAATTATCTCTGTCCAGTGTGGCATCAATTGGCTTAATTCATACATCTGTAGTTAGGAAACACTTACTGGCTCTGCACACTATCCACTTCAGCAAGGGCAATGGGGGCGGGATAATTGTGTGCGCAGGTGTCATTTTTTCATCTGGTAGAATAATTAACACCCAGGAGGCTGCAAGATTCCCAAGGGCAAAAAGGAAGGTTAATAAAAAACCTTTCAAGGAACCTGATTGTGTCAATTTTGCTAAGGTTCTCATCAACAAAGCAGATTAGGAAAACAAATCACATGATCAATCCCAAATTAAAGGGATTGAAAAATATTCTCTTGATGGGATAAGCTTTAAAGTCACATCACAAAGGAACTATGGAACAGGAAGAAAATGGAAATAATTTATACTTTTATACTAAGTGTAAAACATGTATAGCCAGTAGGCAATTACCAAATCCTTGTTGAACGAATGAATGAATGAATGAATCAATCAATCAATCAATCAAAATGATGCCTAGATAGCATTTCAAGTCCTTCACACTAAGAATCATATTTTTCAGTTAATGATTTCTGCCCTGTATAAAATCTGAAAAGGCTTAGTCTAAGAGTTTATCCTCTGGGGGTATCCGTGGGCTTTGACAGCAGCACACCCATGACGGGAAGGTACTTCAACCCAACCACTGAACTTTTCAGTCAAAACCATAAGAGATCCCATAAAAGATCCCATTCACCACATCAGAGGCACAGTCACACTTATCTCGTGAACAAATGGCAGTGAATTAAAAAAAATACTATTGGATTGGATTTTCCATGTATGCATTACATGCTCTAAAAACTTGTCTGTCTATCCATATGTCTCATTATCTATCATCTGTCTGTCTGTCTTCCATCCGTCCAACCATCCATCCATCCATCCCTCCATACCTCCATCCATATTTATGCAACATATATTCAAAAGAATCTCCACTACGTTATAACAACTCTATGTTGTTAATCTTCTATTTCCCATTTGACAGATTAAGACTCAAGATACATTAGGTTGAATGTGGAAACATGTATTATATCTTGCCCTACATGATAGGACACATTTAGATAATAAAACTTTCACTTAGTGTGATGGCCATTTTTGGTTGTTAAGGTGACTGTATCTGAAATTAACTAAAATCCAAGTTTCTGGGTACACATGTAAGGTAATTTTTCTTAAATTATTTGAAGTAGGAAGATCCACTTTGAATCTATGCCAAACCTTCTGGTGGCAAACTCTATGAAGGGTGTGGAGGAAGCTCTTACCTTTTGCCTGCTTGTCCTTGCTCTCAATGGAAAGTTCATTGGCATAGAGCCTACTTTCATTTTTCCGGAGAGATTCCTGCATATACTGAAACCAGCTTAGACAACCAGTCTCGTGGACTGACCAACTACTGAATTCTTGAACTTTCTGTTTGTAGACAGTCATTGTTAGAATAGTTTGTAGGACATTCTAACAAGTCCCCTTTATACATATTGATTCTATCTGTTTTGTTTCTCTAGAGAACCCTGACTAATGCACTTGATATTTCAAAATATCCCTCTGTTTCCCTATTCAAATCTCATTTGTGTACAGCTAATCTTTGTTTGTCCCAACAGCCAGCTCCCAAATCACAACACAAAGATGTTTTATTAATCAAGAAAGCTCTGCCAATAGTTTAGAATTATTTCCAACTAGTTCTTACAAGTTAAATTGATCCATTTCTATTAATTTATGTGCTTATATGTGGGTCATGGCTTTTACCTCATCTCTGTGTCATGCTTTCTCTGAATCTCCTTGAAACTGTGCCTCCTTCTTCCCAGAGTTCTCTCTGTTTTGAAAATTCTACCTAGCTATTGGCCATTTAGTTTTTTATTAAACCAATCACAGTGACATATCTTCACACAGTGTAGAAGAATATTCCAGAACTCCCTCTCTTTGTGTGTGTGTCTGTCCTCTCCAGCAATATTTACCATTTAACTCAATCCCACAGATAATTTTTATTTGGAAGTTTGGAGACACTCCCACCATTTTTCCTATGCGATTAAGAGGCAGCTTAGGCATATATTGTCAGTAAAGCTGAGTTGGAGGATGAGGTCTGGATTTGTAGCTACACAGGCTTATAGCTTCAATTTCTGATGGATCACAAACCGTATCTCCCAAGTACAGTCTTCATCCCATGTGTCTCCATTCCAAAAGTTATATACAGAAAGAAGCAAACGGGATTCTTTCTTCCAAAATAAAGAAGAGATAAAGCTAAACCAAGAAATCAATCTTCCTTGTCTCCAATCTCATCTGCCTTTAGGGAGGGAGGTGAGAACAAAGGGGAAAAAAGCCGAGGAGGTTTCCTCATCTCAACATTCTAAACCTACTGTCTAGTCAGTAGGAGTCACTTCGAAAGCTCCGTGTGTCTCATTCCCAGCTCCCCATAAAGGAAACACCTGATCTCCCTGAGCAGCCATACTTCTCCAAACACTTGCATGCTTGACCTGACTGTCAAGTCCTTGGGTTGAGGTTTTCTTGCACTGCACCATCCAATTTGCTGTTTTAGAGACTGCTTGGCTTTTCTCCTGTTATGCTTCAGAATGAAGACAAGACCTCCTTAGTTTACTGACATAAGTCACCGAGTGTTCCAATTGTTCATTAAATTAGGACATCATCTCTGGTCCTTAGCTAAATTGATCAATCAATTCAGGATTTATTGAGAGGCTTTTCTGGAGCAAGACGTGGATGCCTACTGTCCGTGCTTCTGTATAATATATTAAGGGGAGCAAGAAAGCATTCACAACCCCATTTCACTCACCAAATTGTCCAGTGTATGAGAAAATGTCACATCACAAACACAGAAAGGTTTAAATGTCTATAGAGGCATCAAAATAGCATAGGAATTTGATAGTTATTACTCTCATTGTAAGTATACACACACTCAATTTTTTAACAGTTAAAAATTTCTCATAAGTTCTTTCTAGTTTTTGAACATAAATTCATATTCAATTTCCCACATAGAACTTTATCCCACTCTAATTAATTTTTACATAAGACTACTTCTTAGAAAGCCCCACTATGTTTCTCTGCATCAAAATGGAATATAAAACTTGTCATTTAACTTTTCACTGTTTATGAGAATTATCTCTAAACATTAGCTTTTTGGTTATTAACACTAAATAATTACCTTATATATTAATCAAAACAAGAAATATGTTTAAAACATAATTTAAAGTAACTGAAAAAAATAAAAATAAAAAAACTGAAAAAATATGATAAATGTATTTTTGCTACTCCAGTTAAATTATTTTTCAAAGGATAACAGTTTAGAATTTAGCATCAATCCTATTTCTGTTAATTTTCTTTAAATTCTAATAAATAACAGGCCATCAACAACATCTTTTACAAAAATGCCTCCAAATTCTACACACAGAAAATCATATCAGTGACTTATCATATATATTATTAGTAATGATTTGTTTGACAGCTCAGATTGAATTGCCTTTCAATCTTATTGAAAACACATTGAAAACTATCTGTCTTACAAAAGGATTGATTTCCAAGCCAGTAGTCATCCACTGCTCAGGATCAATACTGGGATTTCAAACCTGTACACTTGTTTGGAGCCAGGCAGTTTTCTCCATGCCAAAGCAATGCTTCTCGGCCAGAATTAGGAAGGTATGAGTTGCTTTTCTCTTGTGAAGTCAGAAGCAAACATCCTACCAGCATCTCAGAGACATGAGACTGACTCCAACAAACTTGAAGATGTGAAGTCTTTGTTTTGGTCCATAGCATAAATATTCTCATGTTGCCATGAACAACAGAATTTGAAGACCACTCTCCACTGACTCTCCTGAACCATATAAGCAGAGTTGAGAATACAAAAATGTTCTACACTGTGGAACATCTTTATCTAGTCCAACTGGACGTTGCTACTCTAAGTGCTTTGGGCTCTCCACGTCTTCATGTCAATCTCAAAGTTTTAGGCAAAACAGAGCTTACACCATGATTATGTCTATGAGATACTTTTTACAGATAAGAGTACTATAGTCAATAAACAACATAATTTACTGAAGGCAGTGTAGGGAAGTTACTACAAGGACTGAGTCTCAGACTCAAGTCTTCTGCTTACAGAGTTTGGTAGAGGCACCAAGCTGGTGTTTTCTCAAATCCTACCATGTCCGAGTTTGAAGGCACCTCTTGTAAAGTATGTTTGGGTCTGAAACGTGGAGTAATTCCCCACTGCAGTGTGCTCTAGGGGTGAATTTCAAGTCCCTTCAGGAATGTCACTCTTTCTATCATGTTGTTTAAATTCCTTTTGTAAAAATTTGAAGCAGCACTGTGTATCTGCTGCTTTTCTGTAGTGACCAGATTCCAGTCTGTCAATTTCAGCCATATATTTCCAATCTTCCTTCTGAATGTTTGTTGTTGGCGCTATGTAGGCATTATGTAGGAGTTATGCAGATGCTTGTTCTGAGCAGCATTAGCTTTATTTAGTCCATGATTTTTCTTTTCCCTGAGTCTGTGTATTGTGAATTTGTTCAGCAAGCCCTATTAGTTCATGGGGCAGGGGTTTGCTATCTTGCCTTCTGATTTCTAATTAAATTTGCAGCCTCTAATTTAAGGACATGATCGAAGAACGTGGACAGAGAAATTGTGATGCCTTTGCTTTTACGAAGACTGTACTAGTTCCTGCAGACGACCCTTACACAGCTTCTGAAATTAGTGATTGATTTTTTTCCACTCTGTTAAGAAGACAGGAGTATTGACCAGTCAGGGTTTTCAGAAGAGAGCTCAGAGTAAAGCTGCCAAACCCTCTACAATTAACACAGCATGTACTTTCTTATCGAGCTTTAGTGTCTTAAGGTCAACCATAGAAATGTGCCAGTTGATAGGATCTAGAGAGTGCAGGATTATAAGAAAATCAGACATTTCCAAATTCTTCATTAAATTAAATTTTAGTTTAGTTTGGAGATTCCCAATGATCAATTCCCCTTAATCAATGTTAAAGGTTGTAAAAGTAAAAGAGGTCATTTTTTTAATCACTCCCAATGTTTGAAGATATTGTGCGTACTCATTACCAGTGGGAATGGTGAGGACTAAAGTGGGAGGGTGCTGGTGAGGATTCTACAGTAACTGAAGGAGCACGAGAGTGGTGTAGGGCCATATATCATAAGGCCCATATTTCTACTTCGTATGGCGGGCCAGAATTTCAGGCCAGTTTGCACTTGCCACATAAGAGGTGGTCACTTAGCCTTCCCCACTAATGCCATCCTAAACTGGTGTAGGAGGTCCTTCTTTCTATGTGTTGCTCTCATTGGTTGAATAAAGGAACTGCCTTGGCCTTTTGATAGGACAGAACCTAGATAGGTGGGGAAAAGAAAACTGAATACTGGGAGAAAGGAGGCAGGCGGAGAGAGCCGCCATGGAGTCGCCAGAGTCAGACCTGCAGAATCTTTCTTGGTAAGCCACGGCCTCATGGTGATACACAGATTGGTGGAAATGGGTTAGATCAGCATGTGAGAGTTGGCCAAGAAGAGGCTAGATATAATGGTCCAGGCAGTAATTTAATTAATACAGTTTCCGTGTGGTTATTTCTGGGGCTAAGCTAGGCAGGCGGCAGGATGTGCCCTGCTCCCCCAACTACACTAAACAAAGGGTCAAGATATGCTAATGTTGTTCTGTTCCTTCTTTGTAATCTGGAGGATGCCTGGGATAGAGATGCTAGTTCAGCCTACATGACAGAGCTGGCATACAGGGCCGAAAGATAGGAAGATGTGACAGAGAGGGCATAGAAAGGTGTGAATGTGACTAAAGTCATTCACCTGGTTACCTAGGAACCAGAACGCTCAGTTTACATTTTGGTATAAAAGCTGTTTGGAGAATAAATGGGGGCAGGGGTTGAATTTTCAGGATGTGAACTCAGGATTTCATGAGGGTTCTCTGAGAATCTCCCTCCCAATAAAGCTATGTGATTTGTGCCTTTATTCCCACGCCTCCCCGCTGGTCCCGAGAAATAATTTATAGTCTGGACCGGCACCAGACCCCAACAGGGTGGTGGTTTCAGAGTGATAGGTGGAAGGCTCCCCTGGGTTTGGATCTAAGTACATTTAGATTTCTTGGGCTATTTGTCCTTTCCTTTTTTCTTTCTTGGGCTTGGGCAAAAGCTCTGCACCTGAGAGTCTCTCAACCCTCTTGGTTTTTCTTCTTCACTGTGAGACATTTGGCCTTACTAAGCTCCCGAGTTTGTCCTTGAACTTACAATCCTCCTGCCTCAACTTCCCTAGTAGTTATATCACAGGTACCACTGGGTCCATAAAATTCTGTACTTTTTATTGGTCTTGGCTGGGAAAACCTTACAGGGAGTCATTTCAGATTTTTTGTTTCTTGTGCATTCTTATGCATACCCACAGGACAACATATACATTGCCTATATGGGAACTTTGAGCCATGCAGCTGTAGGTATCATGAGTTGAGGTTTTTTCCTAGCCCAAATTCTCCAGAGAGATCACTTCACTGAAATTTTAAAAAATAGTAGTTGGCATAAGGCTAATAGGAGAACCAACTAGACCTGGGGTGTTAATCCCACATTATCTAGAAGAGCCCTGAGTAGTGAGACAAATCAGGGCAAGAAGACAAAACCAAATATGGAAAAACAGAAAAGAAATTAAAGTGAGGTGGCACCTCAATCCAAAGGGAACAGATTACTTACATATAGGGTACTGCTCACCCAACTGTGGCACTCCAAAAAAAGATGTCAGATTGTCACTGATGATCTTGTCTTATCAAAATGGCCCAGGCTGAGCTAGAGAAAGGTCAGTCCTGATCCAATAGATGGCACCAAAAACCTTGGAGGAAAATCAACCTAAGTATGGATGGATAAATCTTTGTTCAAATTGGCCAAGGATGTCTCCAGAATGGGATTTTTACTTACTAGGGAATGGTACACAGCTTTATAAGCTTGGCCTGCATTAGGTAAAAATAATACTTCTCAGAAGGGAGAGAAATGATGTGTCTCTATCAAGTCACTTTTAAAGCAACAGGGCTTCACGGAGGGAGCAAACTAAGACGTCAGGGGAAGCAGCAGTTAGGAACACGGCTCCAGTGATTTCCTCAGTTCTTAAGGATCTTTGCACACCAGACCCACTCTGCTTTCAGTATTAACATTAAAAAAATTGTTTTATAGCAGGATGCATACTTTTATTATGAAAGATCTATCTCACCAGATGGTTTTCATCCTATATCTACCAGACTTGTTAATTTTGACAGTCTTTGCCTTTTAATAGTTCCATTAAAACAACTTCTTTTGTACTAAAGAGATGCTCAGCAGTTAAGGGCATGCACTGCTTTTACATAGAACCTAAGTTAAATTCCCAGCACCCATGTTGGATGTCTTACAACCTGTAACTTTAGCTCCACTGGCACCTGATGCCTATCCCCTCCATCAGTACCAGCACTCACTTTAACCCCCCCCCCCAGATACATACCCACAGTTGCATGATTAAAAATAAAATAAGTCTTAAAAATCTAGTTTCTGAAAAGGTTTAGAAAGCTTCTTGAGAGTGACATATAATAAAAACGGGCAATGTCTACTACATAGTAATTTATAATATGGTTCTAAACAGACTACTAAGAAAGTGCTAAAATAATAGGATTGATTAAGGACAACTAGCTGTACAGCCAATGATATTTATATACAGATATTATTATATGCTATATTTATGATTTTACTTAGTAACATATTAATACTTGTTACATATAGTTTTTATTTTATTGGGAGAATAAAATGGTATGTGTCACAAGATCCAGAGTGTCTACGTAAGCAGGCTTAGGCTACTAATCTGGTTGCGAAGAAGACCAAGAGTTAGTTTTAAAGTTTACACAGCAGGTCTGTTATTTTATTAGATTTGTTGCGAATTAAATTTGTTCTTCGATGATTTTATAGGGCATGAACTCTTTAATATGACTTTCCAATCTTACCATTCAAGCTTAGATCACAGGATCCTGCAGGCAGGGTCGCAGGTGACTCTCTGTACTAGGGAAAAGCATGAACTCCGACTTGTCAGGTTTCAGTTTTGTGCTTTCTTAAATGAGTAACACCAAAGTACTGAGAGTCTGTCAAACTTAGCGCCCTCAGTCCCCAAAGACTCACAAAGCCCTTTTAGCAACAGGGGAAACAGAAGGCCAATCTTGCTCGCCACAAGATTCAGGACCTTTCAAATAGCGAATTACTACATAATTGACTGGCAGACATCTCTAGAGCCCAAGCCCATCCCTTAGTCCACCTTCAAATTAGCTGTCGCTATGGTAAACAGTTCCCTGACAAAACTCTTTCTCTGTCCTTGTGCTGGGTCCATTTATATACAAGAAATAGGAGATTGTAGAGCTAATACTGATTGTACCCCACTTGCTTCTCTATGGAGTTTAACGTCCTCTACCTGCATCCTGTAAGTAGATCTGAAGTCATACCAAATTTGTCCTGATGGGAATAACACATGCATATTGCTAAAAGTTCATGAGCAATAGAGAAATCATAGGGAAGAATACAAAGCAATTAGCCCCTTCACCCTAGTGACATCTTTAATTATTATGTTTGTTTCCTGTATTTCCAGGCATCTAAAGCATCTTCTGTCTTTAAGATGATGTATTTTTATATACCATACAATAAAATTTAAATATTATTATGTTAAAAATCAATAATTAAAATTCTACCCTACATTTATTGTTTACTAAGTTTTCTTGCCAATTTTAAATTTTTAGTTTTTCAAATTAAATTTATAATCATTTTTTAATTCAAGACTACCACATATGGGTTTTGATAGAAATGCATTAAAATTAATTGTCTTGGTACAAATTTACATATTAATATTTAGTCTTCTTACTAAGAAACCAAGGTAAATTTTCATGTATTCAAGCATCTTTTCATACCCTGTGTAAAGATTTATAGTCTCTCTCACCTAGATTCCAATAACGCTTCATTTTTCTCAGATATTTCATGTTTTTATTTGGAATTTTTTCCATTATGATTTTAAATTGGTTAGAAAAAAATAGTTTTATGTGTGTGTTTGCTTTCTGATAATGGGTTTCCTTTGGCCTTGTTTGTTCTCTTGAATCTTCCCATTAGATAAGACAGGTGGAAGGAAGCAAGGCTCCTAACCCACCTTCTCAGTCCACAAAACCTTGCCCCTGTGCCATCCATTATCTCACCTCTCCCAGAAGTTGACCAAACTGGACTGGTCAGATGCCAGTAAAGCTAACAAATTGGATTTTTTATTGGATATGGCAGTAATAGGAATAACATGTTTGACTTTCAGTGTTACATTATCAGATTTTGGTTATCAGGGTTATATGTGCTTCAAAATAAAATTGGACATGTTTCAAATTTTTCATGGGAGAGTTAAAACAGCTTAGGTACTTTTGCTGCATGCTGGGTTCATGAGTAAAATTCATTTGACACTACAGACATTGATTTGAAAATTGTTTTATGTTTCATGACTTGTCCAGGGAGTCTCTATTCAATCTAGGCAGTAAGCCCAAAGAAATGATTCCACCTGAGTCTAGCTTGGTGAAGAAATGACTTTTCTGGATTACATACAGAAGCAACAGTGCAGGGTCATTTATAGAAACATAGACAGTTTACATCAGCCACAGTGCTATGGGGTCTTCTCCATCCAGCAACTGCTAACCACATTTATAATCCTTGAGGGAAGGGCTTCAGGAGACTTCATTGTCTCTGTAGTCTTTCTCTCCCTCCCACAATGGACCCAAGCTCAGGAGGGCTGTTCTTACTCAACACAGCAGTGTTCATGTCCAATCTTGGAGGAAAAGGGGTAAATGGGAGCCTTGACTATTGTCAAAGCTACATTTTCTATTTCTGGCGTCAATTTTGATTATTTACATCTTCTGAGAATTACAGTTTTAATCAGGTGTTTCAATGAAATTTCAAAATACTATTAGCCACTTTGACCTCTTATGGATTCTCATCTTAAAATTTTACCATTAATAAGAGTTGAATATATTTAAACACACACTCAAAATGTTTTTAAACCTCCAGATATACCCATTAACTCTAAATATCTAACTATCCTAGAGAAACAACTCATTGACTTATTAATTGACTTATTTCTATGATTTCTATCTTATTAATTTAATTTC
>JAQHUG010000013.1:11405031-11420721 GCA_028555095.1 Dicrostonyx torquatus | reverse complement strand
TTCTGTCTACTCCACCCACCTAAGGGCTGACCTATCTTACAAGCCAAGGCAGCTTCTTTATTAACCAATGAAAGCAACAGAAATAAAGATGGACCCTCCTACATTAGCAGACATAGAATCTTGGAAACTAGAAGTCTGCTGTTAATTGCTTCTTCATGTGAAGTCAAGTTAGATAGACAGTACTGTTCATCCCATAGTGTTAAAGAAACTTAGGCTAATCACCGTCTGCAGTTTGCTTTAGAACCTTGTACTACTTCCTAGTTCAGTAAGCAACTGACAAGCATGTAATGAAAGCTTTGCTGCTTTTGAAGAAAGCCTAAACTCAGTGAATACTGTGTCTGCCATGCTCTGTGGACTTGAGTTCAGTTACTTGGAAGGACCTGTGCAGAGGAAGCAAAGCTGGAACATATGGTTGCTACAAGAAGGGAATAGCCTCTTCTCATCACCTGAGGAAGGAGGGTGTCCTGAGGTGGCTGCCTGGCCATGTAAGCTGGAGATGGGAATGACACAGGTAAGATATTGAAAAAAAGAAGGAAGTTAGCGGGCACAAATTTTTTTGAGAAAGACAAAGGATTTATATGAAGGGAAATGCCAAATGCTATTAAAGAACATTTAAAAAATGAACCAATGGAATAACTTTGTGAATTCTTGGCTAAGTTAAATAACATAAAATGTTATTTTCCACAGAATTAAAAGACATGAAATCTTTTAATTATATAGAACTTTCTAGGGAGTGAAAAAATTGTTCAATGTCAGTCTGTAAAAATGCAATAGTTAGGAAGATTGTTGTATCAGCCATTAGAGTAGTCTATAATCAAATCAAAATGGAAATGTCAGAGAAACAGACTACAGAAAGAAATCCCAGCACATATTAAATTTTAATAGATGTTAAAAATGCTACTTGAATTCAATGTAGGAAATATGAATTATGAAGAAGTGATAGAATTGTGACTGATATTCGTGATGAAAAAGTAACATTTGGCCTTTATATTAGATCACCTGGCGAGGTGCGTCCCAGTTTGATGAGAGACGAAAATGTAAATAACAACACCATAAAATTCTTAGTACAGAAAACAAAACAAAGGAGCTTGCCCAGGAGAAATTTTATACTCCAGGTAGTGAAACCAGAAGTCGTTTGAAAGCAAATAAACTTGCTTTTTATGTAGAAATAATTTCCAAATGACAAAAAAATAAATCAATATGCAAACTCTGTACCAAAGTAAATTGCAGGGCAGCCAAAAATAAAACAACAATTCTAATTACATGGAAAAAGTTCTTACAAAACAATGAGAAAGGAGAAACAATCGAATAGGAAAATTTGTCTACAATATGCATAAGCAATTCAAGGGAAAGATACATAAATGTATGGTCAATGTATGTGTTTAAACCCTCAGTTTCATCAGCGGCTCAGAGAAGTACAAATTAAAGTAGCAATGAGGTTCGTGGGCCCACCAAACTGACCTCGGAACCCCATACCCATTCATGCTAGAGTGGTTTGTGATTACATCCAGCAGTTGCTGAGCCTTTGGATAGCAGCCTGACGACATCTGTTTAACACGACGGAAACCATTTGACCCAGCAGTTTCATAGAAGGAAACACATCACGCCTTAAGATACATGTGGTTCAATCCATCAGAAAGGCAAGGGTACTTGCGATCTAAATGTCTTGGAAGGGTAGACACAAACCGTTCATCCAGGTGATGGATCCCTCTCATCAGTGAAGCTGATGCATGGCTCAGCTGGTGTTGTGGGTAGTATGGAAGCTCATGTGGTGGGGTAACTCGGTGACTGCTGTCCAGCTGAAGCTACGCTTTGAAGAGCTCTTGTGGTCCGATGTCACAGTATCTAGACATTTCAGAATAAGCTGGAATGATGAGAGGCAAAAGTCCCCCCAAGTGGATTTGTTGAACCAGGCGGAAGGGTATGTGTGAGGATTGTCTCCAAAGTCTCTCTAGCAAAGGAAGATGCAGAAAGGGATCCTTTTACTTACAAGGAGATAACAGTTTAGAAAGGTCAGAAAAGTATCTGTTTTGCTGTCCGTGATGATGCTGAGATAGGTTTTGATCCTCCATGATTTATTCATATACCAATGGGCAGTACTGACCCTCACTGGCTTTGGGTCTGATCATGTGACTTGCTTCACTATAGCAAGGAGAGACTTGAAAGTGCTTCAACATTGGGCTTCCTTTGTCTTGCTGCCTTTGGGACCTGAGATCCTTAAAGTGTAAAGAACTTGGTTTAATCACTGGATAAGAAGGATATTTGTCCCAGTTATTTGTGCAGCCCGCTGATTAACAACCAAATACATGAAAAGGGGCTTCGACCACTAGAGTGATAGAATATGCCCCAGTGAGCCAGCTGAGATCACGAGAACTGGCCAGCTTGACCTAGCTCTAACTGCCAAAATTGTCAACCCCTAAATCTTGAGCTAAAAACTGGCTATTTGTTTTAATATATGATTAATTACATAGCAAAAGTTGGTGTGTGTGTGTGTGTGTGTGTGTGTGATCGCACACATGTACAGATGTGCATGTCCATGGGTGTATGTGCATGGGGAACGCTAGCACTGATGTTAGATGATTCCTCTATCGTTCTCCACCTTACTTTGTAAGACTAGGTCTCTCACTGAACCTGGAGGTCACTGATCTAACCAGACTTTCTGTCCAGCAGGTCTCAGATATCCTGTGTCCATCGCCTCAATCCTGAGATCACAAGGACATGCCACCATACATGGTTTCTCGTGTGGGTGTTAGGGGTTTGAACTCAGTGTGGCAAGCACTTTACCAGCTGAGCTATCTCTTCAGCCTTCATAGCTAAGGCTGGTACTGCAAACAGGCTTGCAGGAGTTCATAATTGCATTATTGTATGTATTCTTTTGTGTCCATTCTTTAGAGTGGGAGAATTACATAACTGTGATTGAATATAACTTTATAGAAATGAGCTGAATGGAGGTGTGGTGTGCCAGGAAGGAAATTGTAAAGAACAGCAAAAGCTTACACTGAAAAATAAGTGTGTCTAATTTTCTAATATTAAAAGTAATCCTAAAGTCGCATGGCTTGCTGGATGTGAAAACGGGAGTCTTGGAGAAGCTGAATAATTTTTGTAATAATTTCAGGCCACAGCCGATTAGTTTACTCTTGCATTTGTGCTGTATAGCGGGGGAGGCTCTGTTTTAGAGATGTGACATGCCACGAAGAGATAGAGAATTACTGTTAGTATAGATGAATTCAAATGAGTCCCACTGCTCAGCAAGACAGGAATTATGATTATGAGTTCCTCCTGATCTTCCTTTCCATTACTTAATCGATTAAAAATGATTTACCACCCCTGCCCCCAATGGTTCCCGACTGCTTCAGAAGGCCTTCTTTAGAGTGCTTTGGGTCTATGCAGAAAAGGAACGTGAACAGAAAGTATGATGTGTAACCACTTTCTACACAAGTGTCACCATTGTACATTTATATCCATTAGGTGTTTCAAGGTACTTACAATATGTCACATTAAAATGGCACCGCTGTCCACAGAGGGGCCATGTAATTTCTTCTGGACAGGTGAGAGAGGTTATACCAGCTTCTAGCTTTAGTGGCTCTACATACAACCTCCTCCAGTGGCCTGGGCTAGAAGTCTGTCTCCTGCTTCAGTATTATCCTCTAAGAGATTGCTCTGGGAATCTTGGCGGCAAGCCCTAGGGTGCCACGCCACACTGTCCCAGATGTTAGCCTTTGTGTCCTTGTGCCCAGAATGCTTTTCCTGCACCTATTCTCACTGTGCACAAACACTCTTGTGTTTTCACTAGCGTCCCTGCCCTCTGCTTCCTAGAGAGCTCCACAAAGACTAAACCATACATGAAACATGATAAACAGAGGCAATCGTGTTGCTAAATCAATTTCCTCTGCATTTGCTAGCCTAAACATTCCTTTGAAAGCAAATGAATGAGCACAGAGATTTTAATTTTTGGAAATGTACACCATGTTCCCCTCAAAATCTAATTTTCTAGATTAATGAATCATATCGGATATTGCAAATTAGAAATTACCCCCACTGTATGGAAATAATTTTGAATAAATTAAAGTCGGTTATCGAGAAATTGAAAAGGACACTGTGGTCTCCACATGTCACACACAATTGGGCATAACTTCGTGATCACTATGCTCAGTTGAACTGACTCTTTGCAAGCAAAAAAGAGTCTTCCTCAGATATCTGTTCCCACCAGTTCCAAAAAGGACTTCGGTGTCCCCTTGGACCTATATTTATTGGAACCTTAGAAAGGATGTAAACTTTAGAGAGATGCCAAAATATCAGAGCATTTAGTGCAACAGTCTATTGATGAAATGACAGTGGCATTTTATATTACAGCAAAATCGTTGACAAGGCACAACTACAAGTGTGGTGTCATTGGACCCATCTGGATTTCAACAGCATCTGTGAGGAACCCTTCTGCAGAATAGAGGATTTAAAAACTTCAGAGTATCCAGACCGAGAGGAACTCACCAGCTGACTGGGAGGGGGGCTGTTTCCAGTCTTAGTGAGATATCCCAAACCCAAAAAGATGAGTATGGCATGTACTCACTCATTAGTGGACCCTGGCCATAAACAAAGGACATTAAGCTTATAGCTCACAAGCCTAGAGAAGCCAAATAGCAAGGTGAACCCAAAGAAAAACATATACAGATCCTCCTGGAAATTGGAAGCAAACAAGATCTCCAGGCAAAAGTTGGAAGCACAGGAGTGGGGATGGGGTTGAGGTAGGGGTAGGGGGAGTGGACATAAGGGAGAGGGGGAGGGAGAAGGGAAAAGGGAAGAACTGGGGAGAGCTTGGGGTAGTGGGAGGGTGGAGATGGAGGAAGGGTGGATATCGGAGAAGGGAATATGATATCTACATTAAGGGAGTCATTTTAGGATTGGCAAGAGACTTGTCTCTAGAGGGGATCCTAAGTGACCACAGGGATGTCCGCAGCTAGGTACTTGGGCAGCAGAGGAGAGGGTGCCTGAACTAGCCTTTTCCCATAGTCACATTGATGAATGTCTTGATCGCCTCTCTCTTCTATCCCCTTCAAAGAAAACTTTGCCCAGCTGTAGTGCGCTCAAATGAGTTTTCTCTGGCTCTTGAAAAGTCACAGTTGCCCAGCCCGGGTTAGAGGTGAGACAGCCACGGTCAAGCTGTCAGGAGACCCTGGTGCTCCTCATCCTGCCTTCAGTGACCTACAGTTGCTTCTTGGGTCCCAGGATCTTAAAATGGGAATAATATTGTCCCTGAAACCACCAGCCTGTTGTGCTGACAAAATAAAATACAGAGACCGGAAGCCTTTGGTGAACTACACATCACTACAGTGGAAGAGTGCGGCTGGGAATCTGGGAGGTGAGGAGTCCATTTCCTCTGAGTCCCAGACATTGTGCCAGAAAATTTAGACACAGTGTCTCCTCTAATCCTCACAGCAGTTCAGCGTGATTAAAACTATCATTAGATTATTTTCTCTAATTTGTCTGTTACCTGTTCTGTTCTAAATAATTTTAATATCATGAAAACACACTTGTGAAGAACATAATGCACCCCAAACACCTCCCGAATTCTGGCACATGGAGACTGATATTTGACAAATATCCTTAATATGGTCCCCTCCCCCAGAAATAAAGTGTTAACAGTGAAGGGTCAGCCCTCAGCTTTCTCTTTCCTCTGGATCTCCTCAGTTCAGAGCGGCCTTGTGAGTACCATGGGGTTCAGCTGTCTTTCTGGTTCCTAAGACAAAATACTGAACAGAAGCCGCTCAAGGAAGGGTTGGTTTGACTTACAAGTTGAGGATAGAGTACGTTGTAGAAGGGACAATATGGAGATGAGATCAGCTGTAGCTCTGGTAAGAGGAATGTCGTGTCTACAGTCAAAAAGCAGACATTATAGCTGCACAGGACTATTACTTACTTTTCTCCCTTAAGGGCTTGCTCCATGTGGTTGAATACTAGGACAGCCAGTTCCCAGGTTGGAGACTTCCAGGTCTGTTCTAACTCAGTTCTCTCAAGCTGTATCCAAAGTGTGTGGTGTCTTCAGTAAGAGGGTCTTACCTTCAACTTCTGGGAAGTAGCCATGGGCAACAGGAGTAGCCTGCAACACAGACAGGGGTGTCCCATGCCTTGCACTGAAGATTTTCTTAGTCTATGGGTCTTGGAGGAAGCGTTATTTCCTCAAGTGGTATAACTTCATTTAAACTATCTATATAATTTATTATACACTTATTATACATACAAATATTATATAATATATTGTATGTAGTTTTAGAAGACATAAAATAATGTTTTCCTATGGATTTTTCAACTGTTCAGACATCTGCTACATATGATAGAGACCTGCAGAATGACAACAGAGTTGACATTTCAACATGGGTGAGAGAAATATCATGAGACCCCACACATAGGTGAGGAGCTATAGTTAATCAATGGCTTCTAAAAGAGGGAAAATCAATCTCATTCCAGGAATGAGCCCTCTGACAGGTATCCAGTCCTGAGTGGTCAGTCTTAAGCACTTATACAAAGGAGTGACAATAAATAAACTCAATGACTTTATATAAAGTACTTTATATATATATATATATATGTGAATGTGTACACATATATATGCATACATTTAACAATAATGACAATTAGTTTTTTTTCTTTTCTATTCTTTTTTTTTAAAGGCAGGGTTTCTCTGTGCATCCTTGGATGTCCTGGAACTCACTTTGCTAGCCTTGAACTCAGAGATCTGACTGCCTGAGTGCTGGGAATTAAGGTGTGTACCACCACCTGGCTGTAACAATAATGACTAAGGAAGAAAAAAATCATGGATAGGAGAGTAAAAGGGAAGAATTTGAAGTTGGAAAGGGTGGCATAGGAATTATACAAATATAGTATTCGTGCACAAAAGTTCTAAAAAGGAAGAAGTAGACAGAAAAGAAAGAAATAGCATCCTGCAATGAGAGCAGACACCTGGTTATCTGTCTCCACACTAAGAGGCAAGCAGCTTGTTCTCACTATTTCACTGCTCATGTCTGTCATCCGTTCTTTCATGATCAGTCAACAATGCATCCCCAATACCCTCTGAACAGCTTGTATTCTGTCAACAAGGCTGCAGTAGGAGCCTGGAATGTAGGTGTTGGCAATGCCTCTGGAGTCCTTGTCAGGACTACCTTGCTTGCGGAAGCTTTTTGATGGCAATGAGAGTAGCAGGCACAGGTTCCAGAAATAGTAGCCATAGGAAAAATGCCAGTGGGTGGAAATACAGACTTCCAGTATGTGGCCAGGCATTGGCTCCAAAACAGCAAGGAACCCTGGTGTGAGACAATGGTCTATATTCTGTCAATCACATTTTAAATAAATGCTGATTGGCCAGTAGCCAGGCAGGAAGTATAGGTGGGACAACCAGACAGGAAGTAGAGGTGGGGCAAGGAGAACAGGAGTATTCTGGGAAGAAGAAAGCTCTTTCAGCAGTCCTGTCCAGACACCGAAGAAGCAAGATGTGACCTGCCCCACTAAAAAAGGTACTGAGCCATGTGGCTAACATAGATAAGAATAATGGGTTAATATAAGTTATAAGAGCTAATATGAAGCCTGAGCTAGTGGGCCAATCAGTTTATAACTTATGGAGACCTCTGTGTGATTTTCTTTGGGGCTGAACAGCTGTGGGACCTGGTGGGAGGTCAGAAATCCTCAACAAGCAGGCCCACATGTTACAGACCCCGGTAGCCCAGAAAACTGTCCTCTGGAAAGATTTCCCCTTGAGGAGCTAGAAACAGTGCTAACTTCCTGCACACAGGAGAGTAGTTTTACCTGACCTCCCCCTAACCTGTAGCTCTTGTAACAGTCTTGTACTTTCCTGTTCTATTAAGTACCTTCTGTTTAATTGAAATAGGCTAATTCCTATTTCCTGATTGTCATTTCCTAAATGACACAGTTCATGATGTATTCCCGATCACTGAATACATGTTTGCAAGTGTGCATGTCTTATGTTCCACACCTTTAAAAATAAGAAGCGCTTAGCTTACCAGAATAGGAAGATGATAAACATTGCTAAATGCTCCAAGAAGCTGCAAAACCCCGGTGACTTGACTCGGGGTTATTCTTCCAAGACATTCTAAGCCCAGTGGGACCAGGAGCAGCAAAGTATGTGACAATTTAGTTGGACAGGTTTTTTGTTGTTGTTGTAGTTGTTGTTATTATTTTCATGATACAAAAAAAAACCAAAACAACACAAACATATACTCCTCTCCACTAATGGGTGCATCAAACCATTTTAAAATAATTCAGCCTCTTGTACAGCTAAATCCACCAACACATGACTGTGTTAGGAAGGACATCTTTGGTTTAATGGAGATCCACAGGGCACATCCTGGCAGGGGACACTGCCCACGATGTTGCCTGTGTCGTGTACATAGCTCAAACTCAATTCCAAATAGAGGCAGGTATGAGCAAGAATCATTTAGTCCTGAGCCTTCCATCTGGGGGAGAAGGAGCATTGGAAGGAGACAGGTTGTTCAGGGCCTTCGTCAAGTGGGGAGGAGGGGATTGTGGAACCGACAAGTGCCTGTGCGTTATTTATCACTATTTTAGATCAGAAAGACAGTATCATTCTGTTGACTTTTCCCTTTAAAATGAGCCGGGAAGAAGGCCAAGGTTGTTTATCCCTGTCTCCTGAGAGAATGTGAGTCTGTGGTGTTTGCGTGTTATTAACTCTGGGAGTTTTCCTCTCATTTCTTTCAGGATGGTACAGGAAGAAATAAGACTCTGTATGTCCTATGCTTAGGGTTGCTGGCAGACCCTTAATCATCCACTAATCATTTCTCTCGACCTAGAAGCTAAGAAATGCTGAAACCGAAAAGAAAATTAGAAGGTAGGAATTAGAGTAAGAAGGGGGTAGAAGATAAATCGCTATGGAGGTGCTTCATCTTCACCGTCAACTTGACTAGACTTAGAACTATCTAGGAAACAAACTTCTGGGTGTATCTCTGGAACATTTCCAGATGGCCACAACTGCAGAGAAAGACCCCATCAGAATGTGGGCAATGCCACTCCATGCACTGTAGTCCCAGACTATAGAAAAGTAGAAGGTGGGGAGCCCTGACACTAATGTTTGTCTTGATTCCTGCCTCAGCAGCTTGTGACCTGCCACCTCATGCTCCGGCCACCACAACTAGGGCCACACTCATGCCCTGCCATGACAGAGTTACCATGAACTGTGAGCCAATGCATGTGTTGTCTGACTTAAGTTGCCTTTGCCAAGTACGGTATCAAATTAGTGAGCAATTAGGAATGGCTACACCTTCACAGGGTCCCCTGAAAACTACATCCAAGCAGTAAAGGTGGTTTCATTAAATTTTTTCCAAGGAGAAAATCTGTCTTTAAGTAGGATGCAGTATCCTTGCTTCCTAATATAACTTGAAAACAAAACTATCAAAAAGCCCTTGATCCGTACGATGATTCTTTGACTATCGTGAACCTACAAGATGTAGCTGTGAGCATAAAACAGAGAGTTTTGAAACAGTCATTCTGTGTTCTGACAGACAGACGATGATGGAAAAAAGAAAGACCAGACTAATGCTGATTCTTTGCACACTTAGTATGCTGGGCGTTAACCAGCAACAGGGTTGGGAGATGTTGTATGGTAAATGCTAGCTGGTCTTCAATTTTCTAGCTGACTCAGTGGTTTATAAGAGGGATCATTCACACAATTCTTGATCCACTCAGTGTGGCATGACTCTTAGTAGAAGTAAGTAGTGAGAAAAATACTGAAGGGAGCATGGACCAGAAAGAGGGAGAGAGTTGTTACGGATGGCAGTGGCATGATTCTTCCTTCCAACAGCTTTCTTGTTCTTTTGATTTCTCATCCATCGCTCCTAAGGTATGCCTTGTCTAGATGACACTCTAAATAACTTTCTGTTTTTCCCTTTGCCTTTCCACTCTCCACTCTCTGACTTCAGAAACTACAACAGGAAAGACACTGTTAAGAATCGAGATCTTACCAGCGGTGAGTTAACCATTTTCAGAGTCTTGTATGAAGAAGAGTCGGGGAGTCTTGTACCCTAAGGGCACTGGTCCAGCATCTTAGATGAGGCTACACTCTGATCCCTGGACACTGGTGTGTTCTGATCTCAGCCAGTTAACTGAGAACGGGGGAGAAAGTACAAGAGTGGCAATTGGTAGTGAAATATGAACCTGATGAAAAGAGGAGTAGAAGTCCTGGAGTCAGCCAAAGCCTGGCCAAATCCAAGATTCTTTGCTGAAGGTCTCTGAACTGTTTTCTCTATGAACTGTATCTGTCGGTGAGAAAAGCTTCTCAATGGACTAACCATTCAAGTGAGAATTTCTCAATGGGCTGTGTGCTTACGTGAGAAAGCCTTTATAACAGTGGACTTGTCCTAGCTCAGTTCTCATCTTCACTTCCCATGAGTCCACGACTGAACCTGTGGCCTGGAGCCCCAGAATGAGGACAATGTACACACGAGGCCTCCTCAGCATGGAGTTGGCCCAGACTGGACACTGAGCCTATTACATGAGCAAATACACATTCCTGGTTCTTAGGGATGTGCCCCCTGGTGAGAAGAGCAGGCATTAAACAGTCACGCAGACATATTTCAATAGAGACAAACTAAGAGATGCTGCTGGTGGTCCATGGCAGAGCACAGACAGCTTTCCAACTCAGATGGTTTTCCTCAAAGCCTACCCCAGAATCCCCTTCACAGAGGTTGAACTCTTTCCTTACTTAAACTTTCAAATTTGGATTTTCAGCTCAGGTCAGGCACTGTTCTATAACCCCAGTTGTTCATTCCTAGGCAAAAAAATTCAATTGTAAGTCAATACTATCACTATTTCAAAATTATATGACCATTCTTGACAGTCTTAATTTCAAATATTTGCAGTTTAACATTCAAGGTCCAATCAATACCAAGGCCAGGATCAACATAGACACGTTCCAGAGAGCAGCCTGGCCTGCAAGAGACATGGAGCAAGACACAAATGTGTCCAAGGGTCAGAATGGAGGTGTGTGCGTTTTGCTGTAGAGAATCCAGAGAACTCCTTCTGAGAACTCCTTCTAGGCAAAGCAGCCGGCTTGTCTCCCTTTAGCTGCAAAGTTTCAATGGTATAGATAGGTAGTAGGGTAGATTCCACCAGACCACAGTAACAAGAACACAAGTCAGAGTTGGGTTCCTTCAGGTTTGCTTCATACCCATATTCTAAAGTCAGTTTTACCTACTTCCCATAGAAATAGCAAAATCAGTGGAAGCTTGAACAAAGGGAAGCTTTGGGGGCCAGCACAGAAATGGCTTATCTCATTTCTTTCTTTCTTCCTTCTCTTGGCCTGGTCTCAGGTCCTGGGACTTCAGACTGTCTCAAGAAGTCCCAAAAGTTCCAGGACAGGCTCCAAAGCTACAGAGAAACTCTGTCTCGAAAAACAAAACAAAAAAAAAACAAAAAAAAGAAAAAGAAAAGAAAAGAAGTCCCAAAAGTGAAGTTAAGCTGTGCAACCAGGAGAAAGAGATGTATTGGAGACTGATGGCATCATCTGTGACAGAGTATGTTCAACCAGGAGAAAGAGATGTATTGGAGACTGATGGCATCATCTGTGACAGAGTATGTTCTCATACAAGAACCTGTCAGGAATTAACTGCACATCCCACGGATGCTTTGGAGAGTTCCCTTAAGTAAAACCTGGTTAATTTGTGTTTGAATCAGAATGCGAATTTCTTTGTGAATCTAGATATTTTCTGTCCCTAATGAAGTTAGTAAGGATGTTTCATCTGTAGGCCCTGTGCAGACCCCGTTCCATGATTTATCCCTCTGGAGAGATACAGCATTCTCATTTTTAACCAATAATACACCCTGAATATGTAGACATATTTCCTGTCTCATATGTTAAAGCCCCACTAAGGAAAGGCACCCAGTCCAGAAGCAGCAAGGAAGATGAGTACACCCTTATTTCCACAAAGTCTTTGAAATAATCTTAAAACACCGGATATAAGGCTATGAAATTCAGGCCTCGACTCTCCTTATTATTGAAAGGAAAAATAAAATCTTGCAAGAACAATTAGTCAGGAACTAGAGCAGTAAATTTTCTGCTGGTAAAAATCCCATGGGTCTCTGGAGTCTGCTATGGAAGACAAGACAGGATCTGGTGGTACCTGCATTTCCTTTCCCCAGAGAATAACGTAGCATCATTGAGACAACCTACCTGAGACCAACTCCGTTTGTGCCTAGCCATGTTGGGGCAGCGATAGCACTCCTAGTGTTACAATGCGGTAGATAAGAAAGGTATTTGAAAATTAGTACTACTCATATCTTACCAATCACCAGACAGTGACGTAATGCAGGGCTCAAAGGGATCCACAGAGTCCATATGTACTGTAACTTTTACATCTGAGGGGCTTAGGAAAGAAGACACTCACATACTCTCTGGATGCTTTTCTTTGGATCCTTTCTTTCTTCTTCTTTTGCATCCTCTATTCTTTATTTTCCTGGTGATTTCTTTCTCTCATTCTTGATGTTTTCCTTCTAATATATTTGAACTCTACCTTTATTCTTTCCCTTACAGCTTACATACCCCAGCAAAATCTTTCAGGCAATATAAAAATTACAATGTGATAACATTCTGTTTTTTAAGTGAAGGATTGCAATGAATACAAGTGAAAACTGTGTTTTCCAGATTCCTTACATAATTAAACATTTTATGCATTATGAGTGAAAAACATATCATTCCCAAGAAAGCATGTACATTCACACCCAAGCAACTTGTTATAAATTAACAGTATGTATACAAACAAGGGATTCTTTCATTGGCAGGCTGCAGCAGTTACAAAGAAAGGACCAATCACTTTATTACTTATCTTGAAAGGTACTCTTACAAGGACCCTTAAAGTAATCACAAACCTAAACTTTTATACATCAGTCAGCTCTACTTTTAATCTATAGTGTGCTTACTCACTCATCAATAGTTTATATATATATATATATATATATATATATATATATATATAGAGAGAGAGAGAGAGAGAGAGATGATTGAGGACAGAAATTGGTACAACAAATTAATCATCACCTTTGGTCCTCAACCAAACCTACCAAGAAAAGTGTGTCTGCTAATGATAATCGGATTGCTTTATTCTTGTTCCCTGACCATAAAAAGTTCCTCACTAAACTATGTGCCTTTCTAAAACTTTAAACTGTTTTCTTGGGTTTGTTTCACCTCAAAGCTATTTGACAAAAACATCTTAATCTAATTTTAAGTTATTTTCAAAGCTTTGTTTCAGCTCTGATGCATTCTGAACTCTGTGAACACATCTCCCAACATTAAATTTAAAAGAATCGAAGCTAGCTGAGCTACTGAGACTTGATTATTTTCTTTATCAATAACTTAAGCTACAGTCTATAGGATTCCTCAAGAGAAACTCATGTGTTCTAGCGTTGTGACTGTTCCTTATTTTATTTTTTATCATCAAATCTCTATTTAAACTAAAATTATTATTATCAGTTAGACAGTACAGCTTAGGAAGACGTCATCTTCATAGTAATCCACAGGTAAAAATGTCCAGAAGAAGGAGATGCTTCTAGAAGATGCACATGCTACATCACAGGCAGTGGGGATCTCCCCACAACCATTCATGCCATGCCAGATACCAGAGAGGGATGGTAGCAGCAAACACATAAAGGCACAACAGATGCAAACGACATTCTGGAGCCTGTGGTCTCAGGGTCTTGGTGATCTGAGAGTCAACCATCGGTGATTTGCCTCCTGGTGGGCTGACACCTTGAACTTCAGCTGCCACCTGCTGCTCCTCTGACTTGGCCACCAGAAGCCATCCATGCTCTTTGCATTCCTTCATTATTATTATTAAAGTATCACTTTTGTTATTTTGTTTTTATTGTAAAATGACACACTGATTTATTAAAAAATATAACAAGTCTACTACTAGAAACAACTTGTCAGTATTTTAATAATTTTCATTTTTGTGTAAATAATATCCAGAATAAAATCATAACACACACAGAGTTTTCCATTTCTAAAAATTATTCCAGTTAGCCTTCAGGTATGTAAGAATTCTGCAACACTAGTGTATGGTTTTTTTTACATCATTAGAACAAGCAGGACATGCAAGCTATCCTAGATGCTGTTATTCATTTTGTTGGAAAGCAAGGTATCACTGTTAATTACTGAGTGGTAGAAAATTCCTTAGGGGTATCTGCCTCCTGCATATGGACAGGTCAAAATTACAAACACACTGGTGCTATTTCCAGCCAATGGGCTGAGCTCTCCTTTCCAGTTTTTGGCTGAGGGTATTGATATTTTGTAGAGCGCTATTGGTGCACTCTGTTCACTGCAGGAGAACAAATGAGAGGGTTTTCCCAGGCAGAGAGAAGCGCTTGTGGCTACCTGGAAAGGCGACCTCAAATCCAGCAAGGAGCAGGACAAACAAAGCCAGACATCCCTGGTCACGAGCACACCTTCTCTTCCCACGAGTGAGCCCATTGCTTCTCTGTTACACACACATCAATTAAAATAATTACTTTAAAATTATAATTCCCATCCACTTTTCATACAAAACAGCATTAAACATTTGCGAATTCATCTCAGAGTTGTTATCTCTGAGGTGATATTAATTATAAAGGCGCCAGTTGGGTACAATTCTCCCTGAACTAATTTAGTTCAGCCTACCCCATCCCCATGCTCCCAAACCTGTACCCTGTTCCTGTCCTTTCCCAGAGCATTTTGGTTATTATTTATAATGTAAATTACTTAGATATTCTATTTCTTATCACTCTGATGAACTTTAATCTCCAGAATGCCAGAGTCTTAGTTTACAGTTGGAATCCCACGCCTAGAAGAAGATGGCATAACATAAATGTTCATTAGATGTGCTCTTAATGAATTTCATAGTCATAGTGTAAACTCTGGGCCTAGAATTTGGGCCATTTTTTTCTGTCTACTCCTGAAAATAGGTCTGGATTGGAGAAAGAACAATAGGCACACATACAGAACTGTGTTCAAGGCTACCTCTACTGCTATGTGCACTACTATGTTTCTCTGTTCCAGGAACTACCACAGAAATTTTGTATCAATGATTAAAAGACACTGGAGACTTTAAACAGGTCCAGGTAGGGCACCACTATTGCACGAAACCTTATCTAGACACAGGGATCGCCACTGCATCCCCGCCATCGGCTGGAGTCCCATATCAGCTCAAGGCTTTACTAGTCAAAGACAATTTGCATCAACTGTATGCCAAGACCTGATCTGGACAAACTTATGGTAATTCATTTTAATTCTGAGAAGACCCCAAAGTGCATGATCTGGAGATGATGAGCATTTTATCTGAGGGTAGAACTGGCCAGAATATTTATTCCAGGGGAGATGAAAATAGATGTCTTTTGTAGGTTCGATAGAGCACCAGGATCAGACAAAAGAAATTATGCCTTCCAACTCTAGCATGGAAAAACCAATGAGTGTGCTGGTGTCACTCACAGGAGCATGGTTAAGACATTTCTTACAGTAGCACAAGTAACCGAATTGCAGCCAGCATTACCATAAATCCCAGTCCTGCATGTGTAATAAGTCATGAAACCTGCGTCCTTGGAACTATTTGTTCAGCTTGCAGGAAGCTTCCTCCAAGAGAGTCTCCTTCCAAGCAATTTTTACTATGTATATGTGTTATAGTTTTAATTAATAATAGGGTTCCC